>JAHTLZ010000102.1:1664041-1693096 GCA_023846285.1 Phrynocephalus versicolor
CTTGCCCGGAGCTCACATTGGCCCAGTCAATGTGGGGATAATTGAAGTCCCCCATTAATACTACCCTATCCTTCTGAGACACCTCCATGATTTGTCTCCTCATTTCAAGGTGCCCCTCAAGTTTTTGATCTGGTGGGCAATAGCATACCCCAACTATCACATCACTCCTTGGACCTGGTAGTTTAACCCACAATGATTCTATGGTGGAGTCAGACCCTCTGTCAATCTCCATTCTGCTGGATTTTACCCCTTCTTTAATGTAGATGGCCACTCCCCCTCCAACCCGCCCCTTTCTATCCCTTCTATAGAGTTTATAGCCTGGGATTGCTGTATCCCACTGGTTCTCTACATTCTACCAGGTTTCTGTTATGGCTATTATATCAATGTTATCCCTAGCTGCCAAATGTTCAAGTTCTCCCATTTTTGGTCGGAGGCTTCGATCATTGGTGTAGAAGCACCGGTACAGTGGGCTCTGCAACAACAGCTGCTGCTTTGTTCTCCCCCCCCCCCAGCTATTATTTTCAGTAGACAAACTATCACATTCCATTATTCTCCCAGTACTAATACCTGCTATGTCATCTCTATGTGATTCTCTACCCTTTCCAACCTCATTCCCTGTCAATGAGGTGTTCCGAACCGGATGCTACTCAGCTCCTGTCGGCTTTCCCCCAGTTATCAGTTTAAAAGCTACTCTGCAGCCTTTTTTAGGTTGAGTGCCAGCAATCTGGTCCCATCATGATTCAAGTGCAACTCGTCCCTCCTGAACAGGTTTGGCTTGTCCCAAAATGTTCTCCAGTTCCTGACAAATCTAAAGCCCTCCTCTCGACACCATCACCTCATCCATGCATTGAGGCTTCTGAGCTCTGCCTGTGTCAAGCCCCGCACACAAAACACACACAAGCCAAGCTTAGTTCTTTGTCAGGAATTTTAGTTGTAATCCAAAATGCAGTCCAAAATCAAGCCAGGATGACTTACACAGCCAAATGCCAAGTTGAAAGGGAACCAAGAAACGGAGTAGTCAAGAAGCCGGTCCAAAGGTCAGGTAACGGGGAACGCCGTAGTCAGAAGCCGGTCCAAAGGTCAGGAACAAAGTCAGGATACACACAGGAACGTGGTGGCAAGGTAAGTGACGCGTTGCTCCCACAGAGGGCTCAGGGTAACCTGGTTAGCTTTATCCTGAAAACAGGGAACACACCCATCTCTCTGGCAAGGCTCCTGCTAGAACTCAGGGCTCTGAGATCTAATCTTACGTCTGTCATTAAAGATCTTCTCTCTAGCCCTCCTATTAGTTCTTCTTTGCAGAATCCTGCTCCTAGCCCTTACAGGAGGAGGAGATGTGCCCTCAGCTGCAGCCTCAGACTCAGCTGTCTGCTGAGTTGAACTACAAGGCTCCTCCTGCTCCTCTTCAGCATTTAACCCTTCATATTCAGGTTCCATGACAGGCAGGGTCCTGGCACTATCCCCCTCCCCATGGTCCCCCTCTTCCGATGGGCCGGGTTTATCTGGATAATTATCATGGAATTGCTGAATCAACTCCGGCGCATGTAAATTAGACACTGGTTCCCAAGATCGATCTTCAGGACCGTACCCTTCCCAGTCTACTAAGTATTGCAACCCCCCCCCCCGATGTACCCGGGAATCCAAAATTTGGCAGAACTCATACTCCTCTTCTCCTTCTACTAAGATTGGGGGAGGAGGTTCAGGATTTGGTGGACGGTTAGGGTCAGGATCTTTAGCTGGGACTAAGAGGGAACGATGGAACACAGGATGAATATGAAAGGAAGCAGGTAATTGCAGACGGAATGCCACTGGGTTGATTTTTTCTAGGATGGGGTAAGGGCCGATGAACCGAGGGTCTAGTTTTCGGGATCGCCCAGGATGTCTCAAATAGCGGGTAGAGAGCCAGACTTTCATGCCCGGATTCAATTGTGGACCTTCTTGTCTTTTCTGATCCGCTGCCTTTTTATATGCTTCCTTGGCATGATTGAGTTGTTCTTTCAATAATTCTTGGATGCTATGAAGTTCTTGAAGATAAGCATCGGTAGCTGGCACAGAGGTAGAAGGAAGGGTGGTTGGAAAGTACCGTGGATGATATCCATAGTTGGCCATGAATGGGGTTTGACGAGTGGATGAATGGACAGCATTGTTGTATGCAAACTCCGCCAAAGGCAACAAATCTGCCCAATTGTCTTGTTGATAACATGTATAACAACGTAAATATTGTTCCAAAGTGGCATTGGTGCGCTCAGTCTGACCATCTGACTGGGGGTGATACGCGGATGACAAGTGAACTAGGGTTCCGAGTGCTTTGTGCATTGCTTGCCAGAAACGAGAGGTGAATTGGGGTCCACGATCCGAGATAAGGTGTTCAGGTAAACCATGTAGTCTGAAAAGGTGTTGTAAATAATGATGGGCTGTTTCTGCTGCGGTAGGAGATTTAGGACAAGGAACGAAGTGGGCCATTTTGGTGAGTAAATCTACGAAGACTAGGATGCAGGTGAACCCTTTGGAGCGGGGAAGATCTGTGATAAAATCTAGGGAAACAGCATTCCAGGGACCAGAGGGTGTTGGCAAAGGATGCAACAGACCTGATGGTTTAGCCACCACATCCTTTGCTCGCCGACAAACCTCACAGGAACCCACATATCGAGCAACATCCGCACGGACCTGTGGCCACCAGAACTCTCTTGTGAGCAGATGCAGGGTTTTGTAAAGTCCAAAGTGTCCAGCAGGTAACGAATCATGAGAGAGATGCAATACCTGGTTACGAAGGGGTCCAGCAGGAACATATAACCTTCCTCAATGTAGTAATAACCCTTGTTGTGCAGAAAACTCTCCATGCTCCCCATTCCGAAGTTCATGGAGACGTTGCTGAGTCCATGGATCGCGAGCTTGAGATTCCCGGATTTCTTCCGCTAAACTGGGACACGGATTCATGGCTGCGAACACAGAGGGAGACAAGATGGGTGCCACTAAGGTCTCTTTCACTGGTGCCGCGTATTCAGGTTTTCTAGATAATGCATCAGCTTTTTTATTCTGAGCCTCAGGAATATACTTGATACGAAAATCAAACCGGGAAAAGAATAAGGACCACCGGATTTGCCGCTGAGACAATCGCCGAGCTGTTTGTAAATGTTCCAGGTTTCTGTGGTCAGTTAACACTTGCACGGGGTGTTGAGCTCCCTCAAGGTAATGCCTCCATACATCAAAAGCTGTTTTAATGGCTAATAGTTCACGCTCCCAGATCGTATAATTCTTCTCCACAGGTTTTAATTGCCGAGAATAGTAGGCACAGGGATGCGGGGTTTGGGAGGGATCATCTTGTTGGGACAATACTACTCCCAAGGCAACACTAGATGCATCAGCCTCCACGATGAATGGCAGTTGTGGATCAGGGTAACGAAGTATAGGCTCCGAAGTGAAGCTGGTTTTCAAGGTAGAGAAAGCCTTCTCTGCTTCTGGAGTCCACCGGAAAGGCTCTTTGGGACGAAGGAGACGGTTTAAAGGGGCAGCAATATCAGCATAAGCAGGAATAAACTGACGATAATAATTAGCAAAGCCAAGGAATCGTTGCAAGTCTTTCCGATTTTGTGGTTGCTGCCATGACAACACAGCCTCTACTTTCTTGGGGTCCATGCGGATTCCCTGAGGAGAAATGATATGCCCCAGGAATTCACCTTCTTTGATGTTAAACTCACATTTTTCCAATTTAGCATAGAGTCCGTTGTCCCGAAGACGCTGTAAGACCAGACGAACATCTCGAACATGTTGAGCTGGGTCAGCGGAGTAAATCAGAATGTCGTCTAAATACACAATTACACAACGATCTAGGAGATCCTGGAAAATGTCGTTCATCATCCTCTGGAACACACTGGGTGCATTGGTCAGGCCAAAGGGCATTACTAAATGTTCATACTGGCTGTACCTGATCCGGAATGTTGTTTTCTACTCGTCCCCCTTACGGATACGTACCAAATTATACGCCCCCCGAAGGTCCAGCTTAGTATAACATTTAGCCCCCCTTAACCGGTCCAGCAATTCGGAGATTAAGGGGATGGGGTACCGGTCCCTAATGGTGATCTTATTCAGTGCTCTATAATCATTACAAGGACGAAGCTCCCCTCCCTTCTTTTTGACAAATATCACAGATGCAGACAATGGTGACTTTGAAGGCCGTATGAACCCACGCCGAAGATTTTTATCTAGAAAAGCCCTCAACACTTCTAATTCTGGTTCGGACATGGGGTAAACTCGTGCCACAGGAAGAGGTGCCCCAGGAATTAGATCAATGGCACAGTCATAGGGCCAATGTGGAGGTAGCTTGTCAGCCCCCTTTTCTTCAAATACATCAGCAAAGTCTTGGTATTCCTGGGGCAAAACAGGGTCAGATGTATCAAGAGCAGAGGCCAGTACAGTTGAGGAATTGTGTTTTGAACCAGGAACCTTGAAATATAATTCCCCTTGCACCCAATCCACCAGTGGATTATGAGCTCGCAACCAGGAAAGTCCCAAAACCAGGGGAAACCGGGGCATACAAGTTACATTGAAGCTAATCTGCTCATTATGATCCATTACCTGAAGGGTAAGGGGACAGGTTTCCTGATCTACCGGCCCAGAACGGAGTAACCGACCCTCAATGGATTCCACTAACAAAGGAGTGTCCTTATTTTGTACTGGAATACGATGATACCGCACAAATCCCTTATCCACAAAACAATGAGCTGCCCCAGAGTCCACCATAGCATACACAGGAATCTCCCGACCATCAGGGAGCCCCAGAGTCACAGGTATCAAAAAGGGTCCTTGTGGTGTAATAGCATTACCTGGGAATCCTTTGTTATGCTCCCTTCCTCGAGATTCCTTCAAGGAGGGAGCTGCCCTTTTACTGCTGGAGAGATAGCAGCACTTATTGAGGAACGCTTCAAAGGGTAAACAGAAGTGAAATGTCCTCCCCCCCCCCAGTACAGGCAGAGATGATGAACACGTCGTCTTGCCTTTTCCTCTGGGGTGAGGCGTGGTCGAGCAGCTCCCAGTTGCATAGGCTCTGGATCCACTACACGTGCCTCTCGGGATTGCAGATGGGACACAGCTGGCAGAGGTTGCTGTTTGCAGTTCTGCTCTCGGGAGAGACGACGGCTTTCCAGGCGTCCATCTATTCTCAGACACAGGGTAATGAGCTCCTGCAATGTTGTTGGTTGTTCTACCCTGCAGAGTTCATCCAGCACTTCCTCTGCCAAACCTTCCATGTACTGAGAAATCAGTGCCGGCTCATTCCACTGCAAATCCTGAGCTATCAAACAAAATGCAGTGGTATATTCAAACACTGAGCCTTTGCCCTGTTTCAAAGTTCTGAGTCTCCTGTTGGCTGTAGCAGCTTGCACGGGATTCTGGAAGGCTGAAGAAATATGATTCAGAAAAGCCTGATAATTGTCTAGCACAGGGGAAGCACTGAGGAGCAAGGGTGTTGCCCATTTAGCTGCCTGTCCCTTCAATAAGCTGAGGATAAAACAGACCTTAGATCTTTCCGTAGGAAATTCTTGAGCCCGCACCTCAATGAACAGCTTGCATTGAGCCAAGAATGCAGGGAATTCCTCTAATTTGCCTTCAAACCGGTCAGGAGGCAGCAAAGGGCAACGAGGCTGTAATGTTGCTGGAGCTTGCTGCATTTGAGCAATTGTCTGAGACAAAAACAGTACTTGTTTTTGCAAAGCTTCCAGTGGAGTCATTACAACAGCCCCCTCCTTCTCCATTGTGCTTGAATAAGTTTGGTGGGTGGGAGCAAACTGTCAAGCCCCGCACACAAAACACACACAAGCCAAGCTTAGTTCTTTGTCAGGAACTTTAGTTGTAATCCAAAATGCAGTCCAAAATCAAGCCAGGATGACTTACACAGCCAAATGCCAAGTTCAAAGGGAACCAAGAAACGGAGTAGTCAAGAAGCCGGTCCAAAGGTCAGGTAACGGGGAACGCCGTAGTCAGAAGCCGGTCCAAAGGTCAGGAACAAAGTCAGGATACACACAGGAACGTGGTGGCAAGGTAAGTGACGTGTTGCTCCCACAGAGGGCTCAGGGTAACCTGGTTAGCTTTATCCTGAAAACAGGGAACACACCCATCTCTCTGGCAAGGCTCCTGCTAGAACTCAGGGCTCTGAGATCTAATCTTACGTCTGTCATTAAAGATCTTCTCTCTAGCCCTCCTATTAGTTCTTATTTATTTATTTATTTATTTATTTGTTGCATTTATACCCCGCTTATCTACATTGTGTACTCTAAGCGGCTTACAAGGCTACAATAGCCACATAAATTACAATAACTGGACAGACAAAACAGATGATAATCACACTGAGCGAAAGTTAAAACCTTAAAACCTTATGGCACCTCAGCACTAAGCAATAATAGATAAAACAGGTTGCGATGGCGGGGAAAAAAAAAACAGTTAAGAATCGCCAAAGGCCTCCTGGAAAAGATGGGTTTTTAACGCCTTCCGGAAGGCCAGCAGGGACTCTGCAGAGCGCACTTCACTGGGGATGGAATTCCAGAGGCTGGGGGCCGCCACTGAGAAAGCCCGGGTCCGAGTACTTGTCCTCCGGGCTTCACGAGGAGTGGCGACCCGAAGCAAGTGCGCTCGCGCCTGCCGAACGGGACGGGCCGAGGTTGATCGCTGAGCGATACGCTCTGCCAGGTAGTCCGGTCCCAAGCCATGGAGGGTTTTATAAACTAAAACCAAGACCTTGAATCTAATCCGGGCTGCAACGGGTAACCAGTGCAGGTGGGCCAGGACTGGGGTGATGTGGTCATAGCGACGCACACCAGCCACCAGCCTGGCCGCTGCATTCTGTACCCGCTGCAGGTGCCGGAGAAGAGTCAAGGGCAACCCCATGTAGAGGGCGTTACAGTAGTCCAGCCTCGAGATCACCAGAGCTTGGACCACTGTTCTCAGAGAGCTCGCGTCGAGGTACGGGCGGATCTGGGCGATCCGACGGAGATGGTAATAGGCGGACCTGGTCACCGACGCCACCTGGGACTCCATGGCAAGCACCGGGTCCAGGAACACACCCAGATTCCGCACCCTCTCTGTGAGCTGCAGGGAAACTCCCTCCAGACAGGGGAGAGGGCCACCGTACCCCGACGGCGAGCTCCCAAAGAACATAACCTCCGTCTTCTCGGGGTTGAGCTTAAGCCTGTTCGCCCCGGTCCAAGCCAGTACAGCCTCCAGGCACTCGTCGAGGATCCTCACAGCTTCCACAGCAGAGGTGGTAAAGGAGAGATAGAGCTGCGTGTCATCAGCGTACTGATGACAGCAGACTCCAAAACTCCTGATGACCCCCGCCAACGGCCTTACGTAGATGTTAAACAGCATGGGGGACAGAGACAACCCCTGTGGAACCCCACAGGGGAGGATCCAAGGGGCCGATAACTCCCCCCCCATGCTGCACGTACTGTGGACGGCCCTCGAGGAAGGAACGGAGCCAACTGCGAGCAGTGCCTCCGACTCCGACCTCAGAGAGCCGGTCCAACAGGATACCGTGGTCGACGGTATCAAAGGCCGCTGACAGATCCAGGAGGACCAACAGGGTAGAGCAACCCCTGTCGGCCGCCCGGAGAAGGTCATCTTGCAGGGCGACCAAAGCTGTTTCGGTACCCCAGCGGGGCCTGAACCCGGACTGGCAAGGATCGAGGCACTGCCGATCCTCCAGGTATGACTGCAGCCGGACCGCCGCCACCCTCTCGATCACCTTGCCCATAAACGGGACGTTGGCAATAGGGCGATAATTTGTTAAATCGTCCACCGCCAGGCCAGGTTTTTTTCAGAATGGGCTTTATCACAGTCTCTTTCAGACGAGAGGGAAAGACCCCCTCGCTGAAGGAGGCGGTGGCGATGGCAGAAGCCCATTCGGCCATAGTCCCTCTGGCAGCTCTAATTAGCCAGGCAGGGCAAGGGTCGAAAGGGGTGGAGGCAGGCCGGCAATGCGCCATAGCTCTGGAGACCTCGACAGCAGAAACAGGCCCAAGCGCATCCAACCGAGGCGACGAAGGCGGACCAGCAACTGGGGATGGCGGGGCAGGACCACTGCAACCGGAGTCAAAGCCGGCACGGATGGCCTCTATTTTAGTTCGAAAAAAGGCTGCAAATTGCTCGCTACTGAACTCAGTAGGAGGAGGCCTGGCCAGACTAGGATTGCTGAGGTCCCGAACCACCCGGAAAAGCTCCGCCTGGCGGTTCGAGGCCTCAGCAATTCTTGGGGAGGTAAAAGATGTTCTGGCCTCCCTGATCGTGTTGGTGTAGCGACTAGACTGGGCATCAACGGCAGCCTTACTCAACGCTGTCCGGCTTTTCCTCCAGCTGCGCTCTAACCTCCTCCTCTCCTGCTTCATTGCCCTAAGCTCCCCCGTGAACCATGGGGAGGGCCGGGCTCGGCAACGGAGGAGGCGCTTGGGGGCGATCCGGTCCATGGTGTGGACAGCTGTTTCATGCCAAAGGTTAGCCACACCCTCGGCCGGAACGCCAGTCATACCACCAGGTAATCCCCCGAAGAGCTCACAGAACCGCTGAGGGTCCATGAGCCTCCGGGGGCGGGCCAAAACAGAGGGCCGATGGTCCCCGCGGGGAGGGGCCGGAATCGCCAGGGAGAATGAGAGCAGGTGATGGTCTGTCCATGACACAGGAAGAGAGACAAAGTCCCCCACCTCCAGACACGAGTCCCCCGACATGGAGGTAAACACCAGATCCAGGGTGTGACCGGATCTGTGGGTGGGGCATAAAACATGCTGGGACAGACCCATGGAAGCCATGGATTCCATGAACTCCAGAGCTGCACCAGAAAGTTCACCATCCGCGTGCACGTTGAGGTCTCCCGCAACCAGTAGGCGCGGGGATCTCAACAGCGCAGCGGCGATGAACTCTGTGAGCTCCGGAAGGGATTGTGCAGGGTTGCGGGGAGCTCGGTAGCCCAGCACAATGCCAAATCTGTCCCGCTGTCCCACCAACAGATGAAGGACTTCTAACCCCTGGCTAACCAATGCCGAGGCCCTGCTAATGCGTAAAGAGTCCCTGTAAACGATTGCGGCTCCCCCCCCTTTTGACCTCCCAACCTTCCCACTCCCTCTACCAGGTACCCAGGCGGACACAGGAGAGAGAGAGAAGCCCCCCCCTCCGTGCCCACCCAGGTCTCGGTGATGAATGCCAGGTCGGGCTTCTCATCCGCGATGGTATCGTAGATGATAGGGATCTTATCATCTACGATCCTGCTCCTAGCCCTTACAGGAGGAGGAGATGTGCCCTCAGCTGCAGCCTCAGACTCAGCTGTCTGCTGAGTTGAACTACAAGGCTCCTCCTGCTGCTCTTCAGCATTTAACCCTTCATATTCAGGTTCCATGACAGGCAGGGTCCTGGCAGCCTCCCTGGCAGGTCCTGCACGAGGAACAGGTAGCACTTCTGAAAATGCTACCTTGGAAGTCCTGGACTTCAATCTTCTTCCTAACAACCTGAACGTGGCTTCCAAGACTGACCGCTTGGCCTTCCTGACAACAACATGTACCATGACCACTGGCTCTTTCCCAGTTCTCTCTAACAAGCTATCTAGATTTCTCGTGATGTCTGCAATAGAAATTATAGAAATTCTATAATTTCTAATTATAGAATCCCCTAGCAGAAGGAGCTTCTCTCTTGCAGCCTGTTCTTCTACATGTACCTGATCCTGTATCTCATCAATTGTGATGAGGGATTGATCCTCAGGTGGAACCAGTTGTTCCTCGGTGTGTGCCTCAGGAGATGTGATGAGGGAAAGAGCGTCAAATTGATTGTGCAATATGAGACTCTCTGAGCGATCCCCTGGCCGTCTACTCCTTTGAGTCACATTCCTCCGCACATCTACCTCCTGGGTTGGGGAAGTGATTACATCCTCAGAAGTGTGCCCTGTCTCTTCTTGGACCTGGATAGTCTGTTCCGCTCTGTCCAAGAACTGCTCAAGCCCTATGACTTCTTACTGTAGATTGTAGGTGAAGGCTTGTTGGGGTGCTTTCAACAATACCCAGACAAATCAAAAAGCTTTCACCACCATGGCCAAAGCTAACAACCCATACTTTATGGGTTTTAGCACCAAAGGCCATTGTTCACCTTAAGGCTGTTGATACTGTTGTTTACCTAAGAAGCCTATTCAGGCCACTGTTCATCTTATGGGCCTATTTCAGATCAGGGTGACAAGAGGTCAAGGCCGACTATAAGATGGAGGACTCACACTAGCTTTATTCAGACTGATGAAGCTGTTTGGATGAGCAGCAAAATGTTTCTATCTCTCAAGAAAAAAAGAAGTCCAGTTGCCGTGACTCACCTTCCAGATGCCTGTGGATTACATGTTTTTACTCCACTTTTTGCATTACTTTTAAATGTGACTGCAATATGCCTTTGTCACAAGAAAAAAAGAAAGAGAAGGGGCCCGTAACTCACTTATAAGTATCACTGTCATCTGTACCTTGTTTCTCCCGTGGTCTGCCCACAAGTGTTGCAAAATATATCTTGAGAAATGAAATGAAATATGTACGTTGAAACAAAACGCATTGCAGAAATTTGTTATTTAAACAAGGGCCTGGAATTGACAGGTGGGCTGATGTTCATCCGAGCTCATGCTGCAGGTATAGAACTCACTGTGACCCGCCTTTAAATCTTATGTCTGTTTTAATCCTTGAAGAGTGAGAGAGCCACCCCCTTTCCCTCAAATGAATGTTCAGGATTAGCTTCCAGGACGTCTTGGAAGGAGGCAGTTCCAAGACAAACAGACTGGCGTTATCGCAGTCAGCTGCCAGAAGCACATTTTAACAGCCTAAAACATTGATTTTTTTTTTGCAAGCTGAGAATGGACAAATAGTTACAAAATCAACATTCGACATGTTCCCAGGTGCAAGGTTCCATTGTATATTCCAACCAGATGTTTTGAGCTGGGAGGGGCTCCTTTTTCCCAAAGTGAGGTGTTGTTTTTTGTTGAGAGGAAACACTGGCGTGAGGCTCCCTAAGATGAACGGAACGTCAAATCCGCTTTAAGAACCCTTAAAAGTTCCGTGTCTCCCTCTGTCAGGCAGGACCCCAAGTGAAATAAATATGTTAAACCTGACCTTTATAAAAATTAATGACCTCAGGGGCTATAAAAGAAAAATCAGCACCACATCATTAACACATCCCCCTCCCCTTTTGAAGGAAGCCTTTCGAACAGGAGATCAGACTTAATGGCAAGCATTTGGAGAGGCATCTGCTAAAGGTTTAATCCACACACCTTCTTTCTTTTCTTTTTCTTAGCGTTTGTCCCACTTGGTGGTGGGGTCCACTCTTCTTGTTTGGGACTTCCACTTGGCATAGAAGTGGGCTAGGTTCAGGTGAACCCGGGACAACTTCATGTCATAGTCAAGGGTGTTCATCCAGTGCTGTTTTGGTTGTCCCTTCGGTAGGGAATCTGCTAACCTCCAGAGTGAGACACTTTTGTGGCCATAGTTTTCTCATCAGCATGCAAGATGTGTCCACACCAACACAGTTGAACTTCACACATCTTGTTAGTGATTGGTGCAATGCCGTTTTTTGATCAAATGTCATCATTGTGCACATGATCTTTTCATGTGAGGCTGGAAGTCCATCACAACTTCTTTGTCTCCATGACACCAAGACGATGATCAACTTCCTTAGTCACTGGACAGTTTAATCTGCATGCCTCTTTGTCCTATTTCAGGGCTGGGTGACGACCACTCGGAGCTGCTGTGGATGCTGGGGTGATGGTGACGCTGCCTGTGGTGCCTTCTCTACCTCTTCCATAGCTCTTCCTTGCCCGGCTACAATGGGGATGGGCCAGGCAGAGCCGCCCACAGCGCAGCCACCTCCTTCCTGCCCTTCTCAGAGCCTTTCCAAAGATGGGAGAGGTGGAAGAACCCAACCACAGGGATTATCTGGCTGGCAGGGGCGGGGGAGAAGGCGGGATACTTTTTAACCCTTCGCAGACTACTGGTAGTCCGAGTCGACCTGTTGGGCAGCCCTGATGTAGAGTTACCACTATCTCACCAGGGGGAAGATCTGGATATTGTGAAATGCCAGCTGTTCTTCTTTCTTGGTCATGTGACTGAAGATGTGGATTCTCCATTCCCACTACAAGGGAGTTTTTTTTTAAAAAAGTGCTGGCATAAGAACATAAGAAGAGCCATGCTGGATCAGGCCAAAGGCCCATCTAGTCCAGCTTCCTGTATCTCACAGTGGCCCCACCAGATGCGTTTGAGAGTGCATGAGACTAGATATCTGTCTCCTGATAGCACTCCCCTGCATCTGGCCCTTGAAGTACCCTGGTTTTAAGCCTGGGGAACTACACATCTCCATCATGGTTTGTAACCCGTGATGGACTTTTCCTCCAGGAATCTGTCCAATCCCTTTTTGGAGGCATCCAGGCCAGATGCCATCACCACATTCTGTGGCAGGGAGTTCCATAGACTAACAACGCGCTGGGTGAAAAAATATTTTCTTTTGTCTGTTCTAACTCTCCCAGCCCTCAATTTGAGTGGATGTCCCCTAGTTCTGGTATTTTGTGAGAGGGAGAAGAGCTTCCCTCTATCCACTTTACTCATGCCCTGCATTATTTTGTACGTTTCAATCATATCCCCCCTCAGGTGCCTTTTTTCCAGACTAAAGAGCCCCAAATGTTTTAGCCTTTCCTCATAAGGGAGGTGCCCCAGCCCAGTAATCATTTTAGTCGCTCTCTTCTGCACCTTTTCCAGTTCCACTATGTCTTTCTTGAGATGCGGTGACCAGAATTGTACACAATACTCCAGGTGGGGCCTTACTATTGTTTTGTATAATGGCATTATAATGTTGGCTGTTTTATTTTCAATCCCCTTTTTGATAATCCCTAGCATGGAATTGGCCTTCTTCACTGCTGCCACACATTGGGTAGACACCTTCATGGAGCTGTCCACCAACACACCAAGATCTCTTTCCTGATCTGTCACGGATAACTCAGAGCCCATGAGTTGATAGAGAAAGTTTTGATTTTTTGCCCCAATATGCATTACTTTACATTTGGCTACATTAAAATGCATTTGCCATTTCGTAGCCCATTCCCCCAGTTTGGAGAGATCCTTCTGGAGCTCTTCACAATCTTCTCTGGTTTTTACCACATGGAAAAGTTTTGTGTCATCTGCAAACTTGGCCACCTCACTGCTTATCCTTGTCTCCAGGTCATTTATGAACAGGTTGAAAAGCACCGGTCCCAGGACAGAGCCCTGGGGCACACCGCTTTTCACCTCTCTCCATTGTGAAAATTTCCCATTGACACCTACTCTTTGTTTCCTGGATCTCAACCAGTTCTCAATCCATAAGAGGACCTGCCCTCTTATCCCCTGACTGTGCAATTTTCTCAGCAGCCTTTGGTGAGGGACTGTATCAAAAGCCTTTTGAAAATCCAGATAGACTATATCCACCGGTTCACCCAAATCTACATGCCTGTTGACTTTTTCAAAAAATTCTAAAAGATTTGTCAGAGAAGACTTACCCTTGCAGAAGCCATGCTGATTTTCTCTCAGCAAGGTTTGTTCTTCTATGTGTTTTAAGATTTTCTCTTGGATGAGGCTTTCCACCATCTTCCCTGGGACAGATGTAAGGCTAACCGGCCTGTAGTTTCCCGGGTCCCCCCTCCTTCCTTTTTTAAAAATCCAGGATGAGCTGGTCAGAGCTAGCCGGGGGGGGGATTTAAAAAAAAGTTCTGACAGCCCAAAGGCCATCTGGTCCGTGCTGGGAGGGGGAATTAAAATATATATATATTTTAAAGAGCACTGACCAGCTGGTCGGTGCTAAGGAAAAAATAAGTGCTGGCTACCCAAAGGCCAGCTGGTCAGTGCTGGGGGGATTAAAAAATAAAAATAGAAAAGGCGCTGACCCCAGGACCAGCTGGTTAGTGCTAGGAAAATAAATAAATTAAAGCTCTGACAGCCTGAAGGCCAGCTGGTCAGTGCTAGGGGGCAGGAATTAAAAAATAAATAAAAAAAAATGCTGGCCAGCCCCAGGATGAGATGGTCAGCGCTGGGGGTGGGGAGAGATCTGAAAACCAGATCATATGGCTCACATTTTTACCAGTGCAAAAAAATCCCAACTTCTCTGGTAGGTCTTGGAAAACTTGCTAAAAGGGGCATAACAGGGTTTTTTAAAGCCTGTGGCCATGGGGACAAGATTTTTGGAAACGCTTTATCTTGAAATTTAATCAGCATTTTAAAGGACGTGTGATAGAGCCATCTGTTGCGGATTGAGCTAACAGACAGAGCAGAGCCTCCATGAATAAAGGCACTCTTTCTCAGAAGATTGGGATATAAATGAAGGTACAAGGGGAAAACCACAGTTCCTGAGTTCTCCAGTGTTTCTGCCTGACTGGTGTTCAGCAGAGGTAGAGTTCACAGGGTCAACATTCTTGGACGTTTTGATCAAATGACACCTTCCAGGGAAATTTGGGCTATCTGGAGCCTTATTCCTTCTCAGCTTAGCTGGATCCTCATTGTAGCTTCGTAAACAGGAGAAGGTGGTTTCCCCAGCGAAAACATATTGGCTCAAATCCTGTTTCTTAACGTAGTAAATCACGCTAGAGTCAATGGGTCAATCCCAATTGAATCAATGGGATTTACTATGTTAAACAACAGCATTTTAGCCCATGTTGTGGCCTACAATTACACAAAGCCCCCAATCCTGTCGTTTCCAATTACCAGTTTAAATCTGTCAGCATAAATCCCATTGGGGAACTGATGGTTGCATTGCCAGTTGTGCATCAGTCATGAGATTTGTGAAGTGACCAGAAACTAGAATGCTCCTTTCTCAACTGGTGACAGCTTATCCCTGGAATTTATGCCAATGGATTTAATGTCGGATTTATTCTTCAACTGGATTTTGGCCATGGGGATTGGATCTCAACAAGTCAAGGCTTGATAGCTTTCTACAAGACCTATGCCTGGTCATGATGAAGAAAATTAGAACTGGTTTGTTGATCTCAGTTTCCACTTTTGTTTGGTTTTTGCCTCTTTCTTTGGTAGAAGTGTTTTCTCTTTGGTGATGTGACTGTGAGGGATTATTACTTGTTTAGTGCTTGTACTTCCAGTTTATCAGGTTGTAGTAATAACAACCTCTGAACTGCAGAGTTGGCAGGGACTGTCTGGATCACTGAGACCACCCCTGTCAAGGAGGCACAGTGGGGAATTGAACCCCTAACCTGTGGCTCTTCAGCCAGAGGTCTAAGCCCCTGAGCTATCCAGAAGTTTCCTAATATCTTCAAGCTTTTATTGTTACAGAAAATGTGGTACCCTTGGGGTGTCATTCTAAATGACCATAAAATCTTTGTAGCTCCTGCAAATCTCATGTAGGGTGGACTAGTCTGCTGTATTATGACTTCCCAATGCCACCACCAGAAATGGGAGAAAAATTAAAAGTAGATGGATAGACAGTAGTTGGATCTGGTAAGAGTCTTGTGCTTGAGATAACCATTCAATCCATCTTTGGAATCTGTCCAGTCAGTAGATAAATTTTATTCACATGTGTCATAATATTCACAAGTTTATATCACCAGATGGAAAATGTCATGGGTCTGTTATGACCAGCTGATGGAACGGAATGGAAATGAATGGACCACAAGACTGACCTTCAAGTATCACCTTTTTGCCTGAATTGGGAGTACAATGTCTGACACCAACAGATCCATTGCTTTAATTGTTCTGAACAAGTGGAAAATCAACATCCAATAAAATATTATTACTAGCACAACACACCCCAGATAACTGTGATTATTGTGTTGCTGTAATATGAAAGCTCCGCCACTCATTCCTACCTAGTATTTACATCTCTCATGGTCAATGCCTTCTCCATCTCTATTGGCCTAATTTGTGCATTTTTCTTAAAATTCTCAAACTGTTGACTAGACCTTTAGTCGATCCAGAGTAAACAAACTCAGGTCAGATTGCAAGGCACTTGCATGTATTTTTCAGGATAACTCCCTGGCAAGGACAGCTCTGTTTGTTTGAAGTAACTGGAAAATTACAGGCCACTTTCTCAATTCTGTTGCCTGTAACAGTGCCTGGAATCAATAAGACAAACAATTAAACAACACACAAAGATACTGAAGAGTAGAACGGGTGACCTCTGCTGATGATTCCAGTACAGTAATTATTGGAATGTACTACATCTGTAAAGTATTTACAGCTTTGCAGTAATAATAGCACAGAAGGATGGTGGGGGAGCAGGTCAGAGCAGTAATGAGCAATTTTGGCAGCTGGAGAAAGCAGCAGCAAGCAGCCCACCCCATCCTCCCACACAAACCAACTTTGTAATTCATAATGTGAAAATAATACATGAAGTAATTGTAGCACTAAAGGTCTTGCCAGCATCTCCTCTCCTCCAAAGGCGATCAAAAGCACTGTCAGAGCTACTGAAACAAATCCAATGTGTGTTTAATACACACAGACACACAGACAGACAGACACACACACACACACACACACACACACACACATTATTAAGCATGCCATATAGAAGCTTGATTTTTCTGTACTAGTTTACTAAGACTTGGGCAGGTCAGTCCCACGAGAGGGAAAGCATGGTTTATGCACACAGTTGAGGTGGACTAGCCTTCCGAACAAACAATGTCTACTCTTCCACATCTTGGCTAGAACTCTAGTCTGACAAATCCCAAGGAGACCTGCCTTCTACTGGTCTGCTAAAATGACCACCTTTTCTCGGTTCTTTCCCAACAGCCTGATCTACTGGTTGTGCTGCCTTCCAAATATGGATGTTTCACCACAAAGGGCTGGTCTACCACTGTCTTTTCCAATGACACTGGATCACAAGCAAACCCTGCAACTGGCATAGTGGGGCAAAGCCCTGGTTGCCATCCTGAACCAGGCTTCCATCTTGTTCCAATCTAGTGGCCCCTCTGTTGATGATCTGTAATATCTCTAGGATTGCTGCTGCAGTCATTTCAGGATATGTGCCTTAGGATGCAATCCTAACTTGACAAAATGGCTGAAGATGGGCTGAGCTGACATAATCTGTGCTGGCGGGTGTGTTGAATGCAAAACCTTGCTCGCCCAGGGATAATGGCTATCACTGATGATTACAATGACCATGACCTAGCCTTGTGCTGATATAGTGGATGTGAATTTGGGCTGAGATGAACTTGGATGTAGTGCAGTGGTTCTCAGCCTTGGGTTCACAGTTGTTCTTGAGCTAAAACTCCCAGAAGCCTTCACCATTAGCAGCAATGGCCAGGATTTGGGGGCGCTGTAGACCAAGAACACCTGGGCTACCCATAGCGGGGAACAATGATCTAGTGTGATTCAGATCCTCCCCTTCACCACTTGGCTAACCTTAGCCAGAATCGTTGGAGCCCAGACAGAACTATAGGTGCTCATAAGGAGAACAGTGTGTCTCCAGAAGGCACATGCCTATTTCATGCCCACTCCAGCTGATAGAACTTTGAGCCAAACTTGCCCTGAAAACAAGGGAGGTATAAAGTAGAACTTGGGCATTGCACAAGCCCCCCACCCCCATTTTTCCTGGACCATCCAATTTTTCATTATCAAATCCCATAATTGCTGCTCATGGAGGTTTCAAGAAATGGTGGTTCACATTTTCAGTACCCTCCCTTTAATGCCTTGTATATTCATTTTTTCAAGGCATTAACACCTTGCATATTCATTTTTCCTATGGGGCGTGATGGCTCAGCAGGCTAGAGTGCTGAAACTGTTGGCTGCAAAGTCGGCAGCTCAGCTTTCCAAATCGTGGTAGCCACGCCACGGTGTGAGCTTCCTCTGTTAACCCCAGCTCCTGTCAACCTAGCAGTTTGAAAGCATGTAAATGCAAGTAGATAAATAGGTACCACCGTAAAAAGCAGGAAGGTAAACAGTGTTCTGTGCACAGAAATGTGTTCACCATGCTGGCTGCATGGCCATGGCCTTGCACAACACAGGCTCTTTGGCTTAAAAATGGAGATGAGCACCTCCCCTAGAGTTGGACACAACTAACATGCAAGTATGGGGGGAACCTTTACCTTTTTTAAACTTTATTTTCATTTTTCAGAACTTGAAGTGCCTTTCCCAGCTAATGCCAGGGGCTGCTTTGCTTGGGGATCTTCCTGGCAGTTTTCATGGCCCTTGAAGGAACCTTGGGCAGAAAACTGAATCCTAGACTTGCTGGATCTCCCCAACCATGTTTTAATGCACCCTCCAGTCATGGCTTCAAAGATCTTTTACTCTTTAAAATAGGTGTGTGGAGAGTACCTGAACACATCTAACTCTTAGCAGTTTTCGAAGTTTTGTCAAGGTGAGACTCCTCACTAACATGTCCTCTTGCAAGGTTCCCTGGTGTCTCACAATAATGAGACACACATGATTTATTTTTCTATTTATCTCCCCACCCCAGTTCCCTAATTGCTCACTGGCCTCTTCCCACCCAGTCCAGAAATAAAGAGACAAGACACGTTTGATGTGTTGAAATTGGGTCACAATTTGTTAACTCAATTTATTAACTTTTGTATTTGGTTTTTGTGATGGCTACATGGCTCCTCAGCTTGTTTTGCTTCAGTTGGAAATACTGAGATACCAGGAATGAGCCCCCCGCCATACATACCAAGAAAGAGACAAATGCACCATCAACTGAGACATGACAAGACTGCAGCACTGGGTAATCTCTTTCCTTTTTATTTGATCCAATTGGCTACACCCAGTGGACTTTTCAAAAATCTATCCCAATCCCCAAATGAAATGCATGGTCCTTCTGCACCAACCCCCCTCCCCCCTTTGCTGGCAAGGCAGGGGCCATTGGCCTTGATGAGCCACATTGAGGAGAGGTGTGAATGTGTGTACGTGAGCCGTGACATGTTTTTAGGACTGGGACAATAAAAACACCTCCCTCTCTTCATTTCGGATGCAGCCTAAGAACATCCAAGCTCCGAGCCTCAACTAAGAAAACAGCCTGGCTTTTTTCCATCTTGCCAAGGACCTTGCATCTAAGAAATAACTCCTGGCAAATCTATCTTTTGCCATGTTATTATAATCTATTGGTACTGTTCTGAGGAAGACGGTTTTGCCCTTGAAATATTAGCAGTGTTTTTGTGAATTTTCTAGTAGCCTAAAGGTATCACCTGTTCCACTTTTAACTCAAATAGGTGTATTTGTAACTGTTGAACACCAGAAAAGTGCAAGTGGCAAAGTTCTATTCCTGATTATTATTAGCAGAATGCTGTTCCCTTGATCAGCCAAACGTTTAGCGGTCTGGGCAGCCCTCATCTGTCACCCAGGGATATAATATTATCATTGGGCCTTCTCATCTATTCTTCAATAACTTCCATTACCACTTGTGCTGCCTGCCAATTGTGACCTGAGTAAGCAAGAGAATGGGATGGGCAAAAACTCACCATCAGTCCTGGCCAATCAGAGTGATGGTCAAAAATTCCCATTCACCCCTTACATGAACAGCTAGTCTTATTCTCCTCATAGGGTGGGAAGGTAGAAAGACAAACTGAATGTAAATAGCCACTGTAAGGAAGGTGGCCCTATTTATATACTCTGTCGCCCGTTGCGTCACATGGCCGATTCAAACTGTGCCATTGGCTGGATGCCCCCCCCCCGACACTTCGGCTGTCAGGAGCCTCCCTTCCAAGGAATATTTTGCGGGAAAGACATCATTCTGTGAGTAAGAATAAGAATGTTATATAAATAAGTGTTTCTTCCAGGAATACAAAGAGAACAAACAAACAAACAAAATGACCATAAACATCCAAGACAACCTGTGAGATTTCCTGAGGAAAAATCTTTCAATGAGATTTTTTTTTTTACTATGAGGAGGAGAGATTTCTACATTTCTTGGGGAGAAAGAAAGGATCAGATGTCCCTATGGAAGAGTTTGTAGTAAAGAAAAGAAAAAAAATGTGCAGTATACTAATGCCCACAGAACTAGACTTGTATACAAGTTTAGGGCTTTATATAATGAAGGGCCTTTAAATATAAAATCAAATAACCCAGACTGAATCAAAATAAACTGAGACCCAAATAACTTAAGGGCTAAATTTATTTTTACTCCTAAATAGAACATACACACTGAAATTCATTTCCAATGAGTCTTCTCTAGTTACCATTAAAATTGGATTTCACCCAAAGTGTCAAGCACTGCAAGTATCAAATCATTCACTAAAATTGAAACATAATATGGAAATCAGTCTATAAAACAGGCACAATTGGTGCAATGCACCAAACATTTGGAAAGGATGTTTAGAGGAAGACATGTGGCATCCTAGGAACTCATGAACACTGGATTATTATTATTATTATTATTATTATTATTATTATTATATTCTGGGCCTCTGGTAGCCACATGTACCCCTCAAATCACATTTTGACCACAATGTCTTAGAGTCTCAACAGGGGTTTATTTGGCCATCCTAGCATCTGAACAAAACTGCCATGCATGTTTCCAGCCTAGAATATAATTGGCCTAGATTTTCTTGCTATCATTTGAAAAGGAAGACCATGTCCAACAAGGAAAACAATAATCCACAGAAGCTGTGTAGACCTTCTTCTTCTGGTCTTCATCGAGTGAGTGTTGAAGTGCATACTCTTTAAGAGGCAGAAGATATCTATCACAGGAGAAAATGTATGTGCCTCTGCATGCAGCAAAATTAACTTGCTCTGATTGGTCAGCAGGAGTTAATCATAAACTTAGTTTGGAAGGCTGATCACTCAGGAGCTTCCGGTTTAATGGCCGACTGTACAAGACGCTAGGGGAATTCCGCTGTGGAACCCCCAGAGCGCACAGGAGGTTTTAAGAGTTTCGCGAAGGCTACGCGGGCTCTATTAACCTCAGGGGGTCGCCCTGAGGGATTGGGTATCAGCTGTTGCCCCTTGCGACTCTCCTTTCACCCCGATTCGGAGGGGTTGGGGGGAAAGGATCGAGTTGCGGGCACTTTACGATCGCTACTCCTGTGTCTGCGAAGTCTCATAGTCTTGGCAGAAAAGCCATTAGCCTCCAAGAACTTTACAAAATCGTTTCTATCGGAGGGAGAATCAACAGGCTGTTAAACGGCTAATTTGAAGATAAAGATCATACCCGAAAGAAACGTGAGTTGGTTTGTTTGTATCGGAATCTGTTCGGAGCGTGGTGGGAAGCAGCCGTAACTCTCCTTCGTGAAGGCAAAACGAAACCGTGCGGTGGGGCGGAGGAGATATCCCTTCATTTGAAAAGTGAGTTTAAATTAATATTTAAATTGAAGTGGAAGAATAATGGGATTTGGAGAAGCTTGATCGTGAAATCTGCAGTTCAGGACTGGCGTTTGAAGTCAACCCCCTTTTTTTGTGAAAAGACGGAGTGAATAGTGAATAGAGAAGAACGCGGGGGGTGGAAGGGGGGCATTTTAAAAGACTCTGGTGTTTGAAGTTACTCCCCCCCTTACCTGATTTTACACTTCCAAAGACTATTGAGAATCAACAATTGAATCCCCCCCCCTTTCTTGCGGAGGACTGGATACTTAGAGGGATTTGAGTGGTGGACAAGGTGGTTTGATTTTACATTTCAAAAGACCTCACCAGAGCCGGCTGGAAAGCCACCCCCCTCCTTTGAGGGGGTGCTTTTTGGAGTTGTTTTGGGAACAGCCTCAGAGTTACTGCAAACTGGAGCTATTGTTAACCCCTCTTTCCTAACTGGATTAGACCCTTTTGAAGAGATTGAAGAAAAATATACCTTTTGGACGGGTAAAAACTTTGCTAAACAAACCTTTTGTTACAGAGAGTCAGAACTTGTGGATTAGGCTGTGAAGAAGCTGAAGAATTATTCAAATTTTTCCCTCAACTCTTAATTTTTAAAGGTTTCTTTGTGGGTCTCATTCTGTTTATTTGATTGCAGCAGAAACGAATTTAAGTTGCTGCGTGTTTTTCTTTGAGGCTTCTGGTGGTACGCTAGACATAACAAGATAAGGTTACTGCTGTGAACTGGACTGTGAATCTCATTCCTTAGGTTGGAGCGCCATCTGGTGGATTGTAAAAATTATCGTATTGGATATTGGTTAGGAAATTCATTTCTTATGTTAGAGCGCCATCTGGTGGATTTGGAAAATTATTGCATATAAAATTCAATTTGAATGTTGTATTGAATTGGAAAGTGTTTGACTATATAGAAAAATTGATAAATCTGATAAATTGTTATTAATTTGATATTTGGATAACTTAAAGTTAGAAAGGTTAAAATGAAGTTAGAATAGGTAAACTCAATATCACTGATGGTAAATAGGTGAATATTAATCAATATTAATTAATGGAGCATTAATAGATTAATTCGATTGGTTGAAGGTTATTATGGTTTATTGAATGAATTAATCTTAACACGTGATTAAATTGTGTCTTATTGGAATAGAAGTTAATTAAAATTGTGATGGCAGAGAAGAAGAAGACGACACCCTTAACACAGAGAAGAGATTCCAGACAAGAGGAGGGTAATGATACACATAAGGAGAGAATTTGAAAAAAGTGAACAAAGTATGGATCAGAAGTTGTCAGAACTAAAGGAAGACATGCAGAAACAAATTAAAGAGGCAGTTGGGGAACTCTCGGCTCAAGTGAAGGACTTAACGGTGAAAACAAAGAGTATAGAAGCTAAAGTGAAGAAAGTGCAGACAGAGGTCAAACAATGCAGAGAAGAAACAGAGAGGAATAGAACAGGAGTGTCAGAAGTAGAGATTACGCAAAGGAAAATGGCTGAGGAGCTTGCCTTTCTTGAAATGAGACAAAGGCAACAGAATCTTCGTTTCCGTTTGATCCCATGGGAGGAAGGAGAAGATATTAAGGCCAAAGTAATAAAGGAACTGGCGAAGTGGCTTGGATGGCAAGAACAGGAAGTAGCTGATGCAATCTCCCAAGTGTTCAGGATTGCAGTCAGATCAAAGAAACTGAGAGCGAAGAAGACACCAGGCGACGTTATTGTGTCATTGACATCTATGGCCGTGCGAGACAGAATCCTGAAACATAGCTATGACAACCGATTTGTGATTGACGGACAACAGATCCTGATATACAAGGAGATCCCTCTTCATTTCTTGAGAAGAAGAGGAAGTTATAAACCTCTGGCAGAAACGCTGAGAAGAAATGGCTTGAGATTTCGCTGGGAGTGTCCAGAAGGTCTATCCTTCATCTACAAGATGAAAAGATTTAAAGTAACATCTGAGTCGGAAATAGGTAAATTTCTGAGAAAATATGGAGAAGAGCTTGGGTACAGGAAACCATCGAAAGAGGGTGATAGATCACCTGAAGAAGAAGAAGAGGAAGAAGATGAGGAGTTAGAACTCTCTGATGAGGAAGAAGGTAAAGCTGATTTAGCTATGGCCAATATTTGAATAGAGACTGATAAAAATATATTTAATTTGAAATTTGCAATGGCGCTGAGAGTTTTGACTTGGAATGTTAATGGTCTGAATGAAAAGACCAAGAGAAACAGAATTACGCACCTATTGAAGAAAGAAAATCTGGACCTGATTTGCCTGCAAGAAACACATATTGCAATGAAACATACGAAGATTCTAAAAAACAAAATTTTGGGACAAGAATTTGTATCGTCTGATAAATTGAAGAAAAGAGGAGTGGTGATATATGCAAAACATAAATTGGAACCTAAGTTGATTATGAAAGATGAAGAGGGAAGATTTTTGATGGTGCAAATTACTTGGCAATCTGAAAAATTTTTCATTGTAGGCATTTATGCGCCAAATGAAAGGAAATTAGAATTTTACAGAGAGTTAGAACAAAGACTGTTAGATTATATGGATGAAAAACTCTTTCTGATGGGAGACTGTAATGGAGTAATGATGCCGGATTTGGATAGATCCCAGAAAAAGAAAGGTTCAGAAGGGAAACTACCAAAATCTTTTTATGACTTAGTTGAAAATTTTGGATGGACCGAGATTTGGAGATTGAGACACCCAATGGAAAAACAGTTTACTTTTTTCTCTGAACCGAACCAGAGTTGGGGAAGAATTGATTATATATTTGTCCCTAACGATATCTCACATAGAGTGACAAAAGTGGAAATTCTACCTAAAACGATCTCAGATCATAATGCAATCGTGATGGAAATCAAAACAAAAATGCAAGGATTATACCGTTGGAGATTGAATGAAAGTTTACTGGATGAGACTGAGACCTTGCAGATAGCGAAAAAAACCTTTAGAGATTATTTGAAAAATAACTGGAGAAGAGAAACACCAACAAATGTTGTATGGGATGCTAGTAAAGCTGTTATGCGAGGCCTCTTTATTCAAAGAAATGCGTATCAGAAGAAACAGAAAGAAAAGAAGCAAAATGAGATTTTAAAAGAATTGGTAGAGACAGAGAAGAAATTGGTGGAAAAGCCAAAGGAACAGAAATGGATCCAAAAATTAAAGATGCTTCAAACTCAGTTGTCGATGATTATCAATCAAGAAATTGAGTGGAAGGTAAAGATGATGAGACAAAGAAATTTTGAATCGGCAAATAAAGTAGGGAAATTGTTGGCTTGGCAGCTCAAATGGAAGCAAAAACAAAAGGTTGTGAACAAATTAGTAGTAGACCAAAAACTAGTGGAAGATCCAAGAGAAATTGTAAAGGTGTTTCGGAATTTCTACAGAGATTTATATACGAAGAAAAAAGAGAATCCGGAACAGATTGATAGATATTTAAGAAAAAACGGATTGAAAAAAAATTCAACAAACCAACTGTCGATATTGAGTGAGAAAATTACCCCACATGAAGTACAAAGTGCAATAGAGAGGGCGAAAACTGGAAAATCACCGGGCCCAGATGGTCTGACTGCAAAATATTATAAAAAACTGTCAGAAGAAATGTTACCAATAATGGTGGAGGTCATGAATGAAGTTCTAGAAAAAGGAGTCATACCTAATACCTGGAAGGAGGCGTATATAACACTGATTCTAAAGGAGAATTCAGACGCGACAGATGTTAAAAATTATAGGCCCATTTCCCTTCTGAATGGAGATTACAAATTATTTGCCGATGTTTTGGCTAATAGATTAAAAAGGGTTTTAAATGAGTTATTACACAAAGATCAAGCGGGGTTTCTTCCTGGCAGACAGATGAAAGATAATATGAGAAACATAATTGATATAATAGAGTATCTAGAAGTCAGGAAAGAGAAACAAGCCGCTCTGATATTTATTGATGCTGAAAAAGCCTTTGATAATGTTTCTTGGCAATTTATGAAGAAGAATTTGGAAAATATGGGAGTGGGAACAAAGTTCTGGAACGGTGTTAATGCAATATATAAGGAACAGAAAGCAAGTTTATTGATTAATAATGTGATAACAGAAAGTTTCCCGATTGGGAAAGGTACGAGACAAGGGTGCCCATTATCACCACTGTTATTTATTACTGTACTGGAAGTATTGTTAGTCAAACTGAGAGACATGGTGACAATTAAAGGTATACGTGTGGGGGATAAGGAATATAAATTAAAAGCGTTTGCGGATGATTTAGTTTTGACGTTAGAGAATCCAAAAGAAAGTATTACTGAGGTGATGAAAATAATTGAGGAATTTGGTAATTTAGCCGGCTTTAAACTGAACAAGAGTAAGACGAAGGTCTTATTGAAAAATGTAACAAAGAAAGATTGTGAAGAATTTGAAAAATTGTCCGCCCTCTCAGTGGTGAAAAAAGTCAAATATTTGGGAGTTAATTTATCTCTTACAAATTTAAATCTCTTTGAGGATAATTATAATATGGTATGGAACTCGATTAAGAGAGATCTGGAAACATGGAATAGACTGAATTTGTCGTTGATGGGAAGAATTTCGGTGATAAAGATGAACGTGCTACCAAGGTTGTTATTCCTATTTCAAATGATCCCAATAATTAGAGGGACAGGCCATTTTAAGGAATGGCAGAAGATATTGTCCAAATTTGTCTGGCAAGGTAAAAGACCCAGAATAAGATTTAAATTATTAACAGATGCCAAGGAAAGGGGAGGATTTGCCATGCCAGACTTGAGATTGTATTACGAAGTGGCCTGCCTCGGTTGGATAAAAGATTGGATTACTTTAGTTGATGAGGATCTATTGGATTTAGAAGGTCATGATAACAGATTTGGTTGGCACGCTTATCTTTGGTATGATAAAGTGAAAGTACATAAAAGCTTTATGAATCATGTAATTAGAAAGTCATTACTTCAGGTCTGGGAACGGTTGAAACCCTTCTTAGAGAGACATACACCGAGGTGGTTATCCCTGATTGAGGCATTGGCGATTAAGAGGAAAGATAAAGAAGGAGTGGGGATCACCTATGGGGATGTGTTATTCTTTTCAGAAAAAGGTCCTAGACTGAAGTCTTATGATATGTTGAAAGAGAAGCTAACAGGCTGGTTTCAGTACCATCAACTAAATGACATTTTTCAGAAAGATAGAAGTGTGTCTGGGTTTGGAGAGAAAGAATCTAAGTTCCAAACCATAATCATGGGCCCAAAAAAGAAATTGCTGACCAGGTTATATAATTTTTTGCTGGAGTTGAACCTGAAAGATGAACAAGTCAAAGAATGTATGGTAAAATGGGCTATGGATCTGGGTCATAATATTGAGTTAGATGTGTGGGAAAGATTGTGGAAAAAGAATATGAAGTTTACCGCATGTACTTTGATAAAAGAAAATCTGTTGAAAATGATGTATAGGTGGTATATTACTCCAACGAAGTTAGCAAAGATGTATAGGATGAAAGATGACTATTGCTGGAAATGTAAAGAGAAACAAGGTGATTTTTATCATATGTGGTGGACCTGTGAGAAAGTGAAAGAGTACTGGGCACTGATATATGATGAACTCAAAAAGATGTTAAAGTGTACATTCCCAAAACGACCTGAATTTTTTTTGTTAGGGTTGGTGGATAATGAAATTAAAGGAGCAGATAGGACTCTATTTTTATACGCAACAGCAGCGGCACGAATGCTCCTGGCACAGAATTGGAAGACAACATATATACCATCTTTGGACGAATGGAGGGCGAAAATATTGGACTTTGCAGAGATATCCAGACTGACGTGCAGACTGAGGGATCAAGACAACCAGAGGTTCCAAAAAGATTGGCAAAAATTTAAGAACTACATGGAGATTCATTGTAAGGAATTAAAGACTCTTACCGGATTAGGGTAGAATTCGAAGGATTACTACTTATTTTTCAAATCTTTTTTATAAGTATATAAAGGGGGTTTGTTTGAAAGGAAGGCTAGGAGATGAATAACGTTAAAGCCACGGGAAGAATAGAGGGAAGCCAAATTTTAGTGGTAGAATGATTTTGCATCGCTAATGTCTTGAACTTGATTCCTTTTTGTATATTAAAATTTTCTAATAAAAACGTATTCTAAAAAAAAAAAAAATAGAATATAATTGGCCTAGATTTTCTTGCTATCATTTGAAAAGGAAGACCATGTCCAACAAGGAAAACAATAATCCACAGAAGCTGTGTAGACCTTCTTCTTCTGGTCTTCATCGAGTGAGTGTTGAAGTGCATACTCTTTAAGAGGCAGAAGATATCTATCACAGGAGAAAATATATGTGCCTCTGCATGCAGCAAAATTAACTTGCTCTGATTGGTCAGCAGGAGGTAATCATAAACTTAGTTTGGAAGGCTGATCACTCAGACATAAAAATCTTAAGGAACTGATGGCCTGGTGGAGGAAAATGTAATGGTGGGAAATAATGAAGCCCAAATTGACATGTAATTTGACCCCCATCTGAAGCTTTGTTGGCAATTACTGTATGTCCCAGAAATGTGTTGCTGGGTTTTGAATTTTTGCACAAAATCCTTTGCTACATAGCTGAAGTTCAGAGACTCATAGAGGGCAATAGCTACAAGTTCCCCAGACAGGAGGGTGAATGTTGTCCCTATTTTCAAAAAAAAAAAAAAAAAAAAAAAAAGGGGGGGGGGACCCAAATAATTACCACCCTGTCAGCTTGACTTCAATTCCTGGAAAGATCCTAGAACAGATTGTTAAGCAGACACCTGCAATTATTTAACTAGCAATGCTATCATTACGAGAAGTCAACACGGGTTTCTTAAAAACAAGTCATGCCAGACTAATTTGATCTCTTTCTTTGATAGAATTGCAGGCCTGGTGGATGGGGGGAATACTGTATATATTGCTTATCTAGATTTCAGTAAGGCCTTCAATAAAGTTCCCCATGGTTGCGAAGAAGTTAGTAGAATGTGGGATAAACAGTGATACTATTGGGTGGGTATGGGTGTGACTGATCGCACCCAAAAGGTGATCATAAATGGCTTCTCTTCACCTTGCAGAGAAGTAACCAGTGGGGTGCCCCAGGGTTCTGTTCAAATTCACTGTTCTTGAACTTGAATATGTCTTAAATGTTCTGAGTTGCATATTGTCCTTCAGTATTGTAAGCCGCCTTGGGTCCTTTTCCAAGGAAAAAGGTGGAGTAAAAATATTCAAAATAATAAGTCAATCAATCAGTAAACTGAGGATAGATTGGTAGTTGTCCCAGCTCAGAATGGTCTATCCCAGCGACAGCTACTAGAGGCAGCACGCAAAGTTGTAAAAACTCCAACAATAGGTATGTTCAGTTAGGAAGGAAGGAAGGAACATAGAGCTGCTCTATACAAAGAAAGGAAATTCTCACCAGTCATGCTTTGCAAGTAACTGACTGCAAACTAAAGGCCTGGGTTAAACTGCAATACAAAATAATTATATTTTTTTACTTTTACTACATTTCTGCATTTCAAATGTTAATCCTTTCCCTTCTCTCTTTCACTTAACTCATCCGTTTGATGAATGCTGTGTATGAAGTCTGAAGTGACAATCAATGACAGAGATTATTTCCTCACCATTGAGTGATTGACTTCCCTTCAGTTTTTGGTGTCTAGGATTCTCCCCCGAGCTGGTATCAGGACGAATGGGAATAGCAGGAAGAGAGAATTTTGATTATCCTCTCTAGCTTGGTTTTGAAGTGTCTCCTAATGGGACGAATGTAACCTGGGTTCACACACACACACACACACACACACACACACACACACACACACACAC
>JAHTLZ010000102.1:1693106-1704744 GCA_023846285.1 Phrynocephalus versicolor
AGAGAGAGAGAGAGAGAGAGAGAGAGAGAGAGAGAGAGAGAGAGAGAATGCTTAGTGAAATGCAATCAACAGGAAGTTGGTGGCTTGCAAAATGAATTGATAATACAACATACTGACCAGGCTAGTTCTACATTTTATCACCATATTTAATTTCTTTTTTTATAAAAGCAACTTCAAGTTCTTTTGCTCTGTTCTTGCAGAAGTTCCAAATATTCTTTATAACACAAGCTAAACCCTCTTCCAGGCACGTTGGGGCATTTCCTTGTTGTGGTTATAAGGAGCTTATTAGGAACTGGAAGGGACAAGAGAGAAGAAAGGGGAGTACCCCTACTCTTACATTTTGCAATGAAATACGACAGTCTCTAAGGTGCCACAGCTGGGCTAGGTAGCTAAGTGGTTTAGATATTCTGGCCGTGAAGAGAGGATGAGAGTTGGATTCCCTATTGTGCCTGTAAGAGACAAAAGCCAACCTGGGTAGCATTAGACAAGCTGCATAGCCTCAGGGAACTATCAAAAGAAAGGAATGGTCAACCACTTGTGGGTGCAGTAGGACCCCCGTAGCCACTGATTCATTAACCACTGATTCAGTTATCCACAATTAGCAGACGAAAAATTAAACAAATAATTCAGCAGCCACAAAGCATGCTACTGTCACAAACAACAGCTATAAAGCAAGACACTGTCACAAAACAGCAGTTTTGGGGTTTTCTGGCATTATCTCTTATCCACAGTTTTCATTATCCATGGGAAGACCTGGAACCGATCCCCAGCAGATACCGGGGTCCTACTGTACTGTCTACCCTGGAAACCTTGAAGAGGGTCACCATAAGTCAGAACTGTCTTGATGGAACATGATGACTATTATTAAGGTGCCACAACACCATTGCTTTCTCTTTCTTTGTTTTTGTTTATATCGGGATAAAAGTCAGACAATGCAAGCATTTCTTTATTGGATAAATCAGTTGTGCTAGACTTTCCAGAGCAATGATGATGAGGTGGGGTTGATGTGAATGTTGGGATCTGTTCCTCCTACAGCTCTACTGCTTGAGACAACTCCTCCCCCCCTCTCTCATGGACGGACTGGTCCTGTGCTTCTGCCCCAGGAAGTGGAAAAACTCCTAATATTGTTAATCTCTCTGGTCATTTTCACTTTGTGAAGGAGGAGGGAGCACTCTTTCCATTTTCCTCTCTGCTCCTAAATTTCTACTGTCATGTTAGACTATCACTACTGCACTTGGGTGGGTGGGTGGAATAGGGAAAAAAGCAAACACACAGCAAAAGCAGCAAGTGGCTGTGGCAGGCAGCCTGCAGGAGGCAAGAAATGCAATTTATACTGACAGAGCTATTCACATATGTGGAGCCAATGAAAAATAAATCAGTTTTACATCCACCTTAAAATAATTGACCCTCTGCTTCTGATAAAAAATATCACTAATCCTGGGGTGGTGGGGGGGAGGAATCTGCGCTTCCCTGCACATCGTGTAGCTGGGATTTTAAAAACTGATCTTATTTAAGCAAATCCTATTTCAACAGCTCTTATTACCAGTGTGACTCGCTGAACACAAAGGCTGTATCTTGTTGCCTCTTGTGAGATGGGTCACTTAAGAGGAAGTTTGACTGGGGTATGTTTTCCTTTATGTTTGGAATAGGACACTAGACTCCTTGCAAAAGAACAGTAGGTTTTTCTTCCATGCAGGGTTAATTGATTAAGCACAGACTGAATAATTGACAGCTAATTCCCCAATTGTACATCCCAGAAGGACCAGCTTGTGTGACCCTGGACAAACTGCACAGTCTGAGGATACTCCCAGAAAAAAGGGAAGAGTCAACCACTTCTGAGTCTGCTCGACTGAAAAAAGGTCTAAAAAGGCTCACCATAAGTCAAAACTGCCTTAAGGGGAATTAGTTATTATAAAGAGTTCTTAATTGATTATTTGTGTATATTTATTAGTCAATTGGTAAAAAAGTATTCAATAAATTAACTCAGCTATTTTAAACTTGGATAGGGCTAATCGTAGTCTATCTTCAGATGTTTGGGTGCTTTCTGAGTGACCGAGAGCTGCCTATTATGTTCCAATATGCCCAATATTTTTTTTCTTTTAAGTTCAAGCCAAAATTGTCCAATTTCCTCTTGGGCGAAAAGACTGCAAGAGCAGCCAGTCCTATGAAGCAGACAGCAGAGAATGTGTACAGTCACTTGAGCTGTTGGCAAATGTCACCAAGGTTAGGTCACATTTTTCAGCCAATCTAGCTGGGCCCCATCCAATCAAAATATAGTAAAATTGTATATCAGACAAGGATATACTGCCTGCTGCTCCTTTTACAGTTGATTTAGGTTGACGTGATTAATGAGCCATCATCAAACTCAGGACTAGCTTTCTCCACCTTAGGAAGATCCAGCCTTTGTAGAATTCAGGGACTGAACGTCCCTCACTGATTTAGACACTGGATTATATAGTGTCAGTAATGTCATTGTCCCTGCTAGCAGGCTCATTCTTTTATGTCCCACTATTCCATTGAGTAAAGTAACCGTCAGGCATTGAACTCTGTGTGACTCTTCAGTAGAGGTGGGCACGAAACAGAAAACTGGTGGTTTGGTTTGTTCTGTTTCGCCCCCCCCCTCAGTTCATTTCATTTCGTATGAATTTTTAAAACAAAAATTCGTACAAACTGAACCAAAACAAACTGGTTCGGCTTACTTGGACCGCCGCCGCCACCGCCGCTGACACCAGGGGACCACCACTGTCACCACTGCTGCCACTGAGGGACCACCGCCGACACCGGGGACCACCGCTGACGCCATTTAAAAATTTTATTTATTTATTTATTTATTTATTTAAGTGCCAACTGGGGCCGGCACCATTTTTAATTTGTTTAATTTTTTAAAAAAATGCTCTTCTAATGCTCTTGTAGTTGTTTATATGTTGTCACAGCTTGCTGGAAGGCATTTTTGAAGGCATTGGGTTGGATCCTGGGGTTGGCAGGCAGCAGGCGGTGCCCTGCAAAGCCTAGCTGGATCTGAACTGGTGGCTGTGAAGGTGGGGTGGGGTCGTGCTTTGCCCACCCAGGGGGTGGAGCATATGACCCACTCCTGCCCCCAGAAGGAGGACTGTGGCGGCATGTAGTGGCTTACGTCCTAAATGGTGCCCAGAAGTTCATCCTCGGGAGTCTCTTAAGGAGACAGGCTCCATCATAGTACAGTGGGGTTCATCGATGTTGGGGTCCAAACCAATGCCTGATCATATTAGTTGTGCTGTAAGTAGTAAATAAAGTTGTGGCCTGTTTTTCTCCAGAGTTTATGTGTGTGTGAGAGTTCTTTTTTCACAGACAGAGTAAAAGTCAGCTATAGGCCATCAACACACTTTCAGAGACAGACAGCTTTGCTTACAGTATTTTCTCCTGGCCATGCTATTTGTTTCCTTATATACAACTCCAGAATTCTCACAATGGAGGCAAGGCACTTGTATGGTCAAGTGGTCGAGGCCCTGGCACTTTTGTTATGTTAGAGAAGATCCCAGAGAGGGCAGAGAAGGGTTTTGGCGACATGCCCTCGGCAGGTTACCTCCTGCCAGCCTGCTGGTGCCATCATCATCGGTCACACCTCCTCTCCCTGCCTCCTCCTCGTGTCCCCAAGACGAGCACTGAGAGAAGCCATGTTCCTCAGGGTACCGTTCCATTTGCTCATGCCCAGCGTTTGCCACCGTCTCAGTAAAAGGGAGCAGGGTGGAACGGGAAGGGGGAAGACAAGCAAAACCATGAAATGCGGCATGAATTCCTTTGTACTGCAGGAGGTAAAAAGAAGCAGCAACAAGAGAGCAAAAGTGCTGAGGAGAGAGGACTAGAAGAAAAAATGAGCTTAAGGCAAGGGGTGAGGGGGAGAGTGACTAACAGCTTAATTACAGTCAAATTTCAATTTAAGAGCATGAAACAAATAAACCAATCAGCCCTCACAGGCAGTCTTCTTAAAACAGCAGCAACAAGAAACAGCCCCACAAGTCATCTTATTAAAATGTTTTCCCGTTAAAGCATTCAATGTCCCCTGGAGGGTGCAGGCAAATTCATAGTGCAACCTTTTCCTTTCCCATAAAGCATTCAAGACATGTGTGTGTGTGTGTGTGTGTGTGTGTGTGTGTGTGTGTGTTTCTTTTAATGATACAGCTCTCTTAATTCTCCTTGAAAACTTCAAGGCTACTCAGGAGTAGAGGGAAGGTTGAGAGAGTTGATTTAAATGCCCCCTAAAAGGTCTTGGTTTTCATTTGGCTGGTACAACCTGAACTGGTTCCTTGCCTGAGCTGGTGGTCTATTGATACCCAAATGTAACACAGCTGGTGCCCAGATGAGGAGCATGAAATGATGGACTCAGGTAGACTCCTAGGGCCACCAAGATCCCTGTCACAAAGCAGATGGTGCATGTTGTTTCTTGGAGTTCCAAGGACAACACAAATGGATTCAGATAACAAGAAAGGAGATTGTGACTAAACATTAGAGAGATGTTCCTGAATGATAAGAGCTTTTTGACAGTGGAATGGACAACCTAGGAGAATGGTAGGCCCTACTTCATTGCAGAGGTTTGAATAGGATTTGAGGGTGAGTGACACCTATCTGTCCGGGATATTCCCGTTCTCATTTGCCCCACTGACATTCCTAATCTTTGAAAATATGAAAACAAATCCAAGAAGTGAGAAAAGAGATGGCCCTTTCCATGCTTTGTAAATTACCAAGCAGATATGATGCTCTTAGACTAGTCTGGGAGAGTGTGGATTATGAAGGATTGCGCAGGTATTTGAACTAGTGCTTCATAAGCCACTACATGACTCTTGGCTTATGCCCTGCAATCATCCAATAGCCAAAGAATATCTAGCATGTTCTGCCTGTGAAATGGATATCTAATTCTGTTCATTCTGTTCCCATATGTCTGATGAGGGGGACATGTCTGCGAAAGCTCATTTTAAAAAATGTTAAGACTTCTTAACATTTTGCTCTGGTCAGACCCCACCTGGAGTACTGTGTCCAGTTCTGTGCGCCTCAATTTAAAAAGGATGTTGACAACCTCGAGGAGGGCGACCAGGATGGTTGAGGGTCTGGAGGAAATGTCTTATGAGGAACGGCTTAGGGAACTGGAATGTTAGGCTTTCAAAAAGAAGACTGAGAGGGGATATGATAGCTATGTTTAAATATTTGAAAGGATGTCATATTGAAGAGGGAACAGGTTTGTTTTCCATGGCTTCAGAGACTAGGACTCAGGGCACTGGTTTCAAACTACAGGAAAACAGATTCCATTTTAACATTAGGAAGAACTTCCTAATGGTTAGAGCTGTCTGACAGTGGAATATGCTGTGACGGAGGGTGGTAGAGTCTTCTTCTTTGGAGGTTTTTAAGCAGAGGATGGATGGCCATCTGTCGGGAATATTGTGATGGGGTTACTGCATGGCAGGGGATTGGACTAGATGGCCCTTGAGGTCTCTTCCAATTCTATGATTCTATGATTCTTTAAAGTACCATGTGTTTTTGGCTGTTTTGTTTTCTTTCTTTTGATTTTGTCTGGCATACTTCTCCAGGAAGGCTTCAGTACTTTTAACAAAGCATCCACAGACTTCAGGCTTGTGGCAATAATTATTTTTAAACTAGAAGCCAAGATTCACTATCGGTAGGTTGAAGCCAAATCGTGTCCCAGGTGGGGAGACGTATGCAATATGGGAAGTGGTTCCTGCTACCATTTGCTCCATGCAGGAATTTCTAATCAATACCAGAACCAAGACAATAAGTTTTTCCCCACAGAAATATCATCTGCTTATTTGTTTTTCTGAAGCCAAAGTTTGGAAGCATTTTAGTTGTTGGTTTTTTTTAAATAACAAAGATGGTTACTTCACATCCTTCCTTGTTCCACGACTTGTTTTGAACCATGACAGGGTTGGTCGCAATCACATGGTTTTGTCCCTGATTAGTCCCTGTTTCCGTTTTCTCACAGTCGTGATAACTTGTCTTGTGACAACTGTTAATTCACGGTCTTGTTCTGTGAAAAATTATCATAAATAAAACTTTTTCAATATTTCTATTTACTGGTCTTCTGGGACTTACACGTCAATGCTACAGAATTGTCATTACTTTCTTTAATAAACCTTTGTGCTGCATAGTGTTTTCCATAGGGAAATTAATGTTGAATGTTGCTTCAGCCGCTGACCACTAGGTGGACACTGGTTGCTGTGTGACAGTTGTTACCACACGGTCCCTTGTCTCAGAACAGGAACTGGGAACAAACCTTGACAAGAGAATACCCAACCCAGTGCCAGGTACAGTATTGTCACACTCTGATCCCGCTCCAGGGCCGTGGTTGAGACAAATTTCAGCTGTTGTGTGATGGACGTGAAGTAAGATTTTTTTTGTACCGGTCCGAAGCGCAACACTTACAGAGACAAAACGGACGTAAAGTAACTGCCTAATACAGGTGTGATCTGACTACCATTTAGCGCACTGTTTGAACCTCTGCAGGAATGGGTTGGTCTGCTCTGTTGGACAGTGATTCCATATTTGTGAAGGAAGATAACTTACTTTCAGTGGAAAGTTGTTATAGGGTTGCCTTCAGATATTTCATCCAGTGCATGGAGTTTTGCTCAGTGCAAGACTCCATTGCATATTCATAGCTCTGCTCCCATTTTGGTTATTCACGTCAGCATATAGGAGAACTAGATAGGGGCACAAACCATGGTTTGATAGTTCGGTGGCTTGGCTGCACAGTTGTTCTTCAGGCACCTTGGCTTCCCTTGTCCCACCTCCTCTGGCAGGTGCTCAGTCTCAGATTACACCGGGAAGAGGCAGGGCCAGGGAGCTTCTCAGGCACCTCTGAGCAGGCACCTGTCAGAGGAGGTGGGAAAAGGGAGGTTGGGTCAGCTACAGAAGAGCTGAATTGCTGAGCTAAGCCAACCTGTGGTTCATGCCCATCTCTGTAGTGAACAGGGTTTTAATGCTGTCCAAAACAAGCTCATTGTAGAACATGTTCTGGTTCTTTGAATCATGCATTGCTCCTACAGCAAGTACCAAGCAGGAGGATTTTCTACTCTTCTGGAGTACGAACACCAACACACTCCATTTTGGGAGTTCTGCCTAAGTTGTGGGTTCCTAGATGCAATGCAACAGGGAGAAAGGCCTAAAAGAAGGCTTCCAGGCTTACCTTGTTAATCTCCATCCAAGCTTCCTGCTCAGAAAAAAAGCTCCTGGTTAACACCAGGGCAGGAAAAGGAAGCCTGGATACAGCTAGGTCAAAAAGCTTTCCAATTTAGGCCTTTTTCCCAGGTGCATTGCATTTTGCTGTGGGTAAGGTGTGTGTCAGCTGCCTAGATGCCCTGAGCAGATCCAATATCGCCTGATTTTGGAAGCTAAGCAGGGTCGGGGCTGGTTAGTACTTGGATGGGCGACCACCAGGGAATATACCAGGTACTGTAGATGGCTGGAGTAGGAACTGGCAAACACTCCAATATTCCTGCCAAGAAAACTCCATGGACATGGGGTCATAAAGAGTCAGTCATGACTGTAATGACACAACAACAAGGTGTGTGTCAGGTAGGCAGAACTGCCAGAATGCAGAAATATAGTATTAATTCATCAGAAAAATCAAAGCAAAATCAAAACGAAGGAACAGATGTCATATTCAAGATGCTTAGCAACTAGAGCTGGGCACAAATCAGTTCAAACCAAATTGTGAATTTTTGTCCATCTGGTTGCCCCACTCACCAGGGTCTATGAGCAGACTGGATCATCCTTGCCAGTTACCAAGTTCGGGGAGGAGCCTGGGTTTCCCTCCCCCACCTCCTCCAGCAGTTGGCCATTGAATGGCTGTCCCTCTGTCCTCCTTCCCCATCTGAGTGGCTGGCTGACAGAGGCCACAAAGCAATGCTTCTGATTTCATCTTGCTTCTTTCTGTCATACATGATCTACCTTTATGACTATATCCAATGACATGGCACCGTCTTGAAACGTTGAACCCTATCCCTTCACTGTACTCCTCCTCCTCCTTTATTTATTTATTAATTATTAATTATTTGCATTTAACCACCCAACTTTCCTATTGGGAAGTCTCCTCCTCCTCCTCCTCCTCCTCCTCCTCCTCTTAATTCTGCCTTGAAAAATGATTGTTGAACTCTGGGCAATCACAGTATCTGTGACTAATGATGACTAATTGTTGTAGACCTCATGTGGCTCAACAGCAGTACCGCCATTCAGCAGAGGTAAGTAATCCTAGGTCAGTTCCCTTCCTTTTTCATGGAGCTGGGAATCCTCAACATGATCCCACAGCAGGCATGAGCAAAGTGTATATTCCAGATGTTCTGAGGCAGCAATATCTCTCAGGCCCAGCCAAGAGAGCCAAAGGCGAAAAATGGTGGGATACTGGAAATCCAACAGTTTCTGGAAAGTTGAACATTGCCCTACTGCTGCTCTGTAACTGTAAACAGACACTGTAGCCTTAATTATTCAAATGGAACTCAACTTAGTTCCTGGTACACAGGCTGTGGCATAGAACTTGGCGTTAATCTCTCTACCTTATCAAAGGCTTTGCAAACCTGTGATTCTTACTATCTATCATTTCACCTTGACACTAAAGCAGGGTGATAAATGTTTCTTTTATTGCTGTCTGCCAACAGTGAGCTGGGGAGATTTCTCAGTGATTAGAGAGTGTGAATTCCAGTAAAATGTGAGCATAAAAAGACCATGTGCGCCCCACAATGACCTTTTGCATGGATTGAAGTCAAGAAAATTATTTTTTGTAAAAACAAACAATGAATCTTTAGAGCCTCAGGTGCAGCCAGACCTTCTGTTAATAGTACACTTCAGGAAATAAAATAAATCAGTATTTCCTTAGCTGTTCCCACAGTTATCTTTGTTGTCAACACATGTTTCTGAGGCTTGCATCTTGCTAGAAGCAGATGGCATAGTTCATACCAACGGCTGTGCTTGTCAAGATCATCATAACACCTCCATCTGTATTTTCTCTTTTCTCTGTTTCTGCTTCCAAAATCCACCTTGCTCCCTACACTGGCAGAGCACTGGTCCCTGCTGCACACTCCCAACCTCACCCTCGCCCTTATCTACTCACTCCACACCTTTCTCACTATTACATGCCACTGAATTGTCAGTTTTCCCTGGAATTTGTAACATTCATGATTCCAGCAATGTCATGTTTCTCCTTTTCAGATTTTCAACTGAATTTTTAAAATTCCAAATTTAATTTGTAATGAAAGCAATTTAAAAGACATCTCGTGTTCTTTGATTACAGATATCTTAAAGTTTATGGAGCACAAGGATATGACCAGAATCCATGATGCAGATCGATTCTTCAAAACCTCTGATTTATGAATGTGAGATATTGTGCTTCTGTACCCATGATTCAAAAGTCCAGATATTGCTGCACAACGGCATGCCCATGCTGGCAGCAGGAAAAAGGATCCTGGGCTTTATACAGCATTGGAGAGCCTGCATGTTGGTAACACCGATGGCAAAAGTCAAGATAGTATGCAGGACACTCTCTTGTGCTTGCTACCATTCATACGGTGACCCCAGATACAGTAGGACCCCGTATCCACTGATTCACTGTCCACTGATTCAGTTATGCATGGTTGGCGGGGTCTGGGGGTATTAAATAATTCAGCAGCCACAAAGCATGCTACTGTCACAAACAACAGCTGTAAAGCAAGCTGTTGTCACAAACAGCATCCATAAAGCAAGCTACTGTCTCAAAACAGCAGTCATAAAGGAAGCTACTGTCAGGAAACAGCAGTTTGGGGGTGGGTGGGCAGGCATTCTCTCTTATCCACAATTTTCATCATCCATGGGAAGGCCTGGAACCAATCACCAGCGGATACCTGGCTGGGTGTTTTTTTCATCATTTAGACATGTCTCACCCAAACACAAAGCAATTTCCAAAGCTGTGTTTCAACAAGTGTGAATGGTAGAGAGCAGAAGTATAAGAGGAGGCAACACGCTATGGCCAGTGCAATGCTTTAAGCCAGCTCTGCTCACACTGCTAGTGTCATCATCTTAACCTGCCCGTGTGAGTGCAAAGAAGTGTCACAGATGTCTCCCTGACGGCAGTGTCCCGTTTGCTGAACTTTCAGGGCTGAAACCTGACACCATGGAGATGGACCATTGTGGTGGGACAGAAACCGCACAGAGAAGGTCAGCAAATAAACCCAGCCCGTGCCCAAGCACCTTATTGCTGAGCCAGTGAGGTCTGGCACCAGCACTGGATGGGTCAGGATGGGTATCCAGGTCTGAATGCCATCCTATATCCCTAAATTAAACTTGTGAGATATGTCTCTCTGCCTAGAAAGACATTTCCCAAGACTCCATTGGGTGCCTTGATACTTGGCAGGCACCCCCAGGGGGCACTGTGGAATGGCCACTCCTTTCATTGCTCCCCGCCAGCTTTCTGCTGCCTGAGGCAAAGGCAACCGCTTGTGTTGAGAGGCAATGGGAGATGTTTCTGCCAGCCTAATGAGTTCAGAAAGAAAAAATCTTCAGTGACAAGAAGGAGTATATGTGTGTGTGTTGGGGGGGGGGAGGTAAGAACAACAGAATGCTGTCAATAACTCTCTCTTTCTTTCTGTAAATAGATGGCTATGCACATGTTTAAGCAGATAGGAATTTTATATATTCCTGTTCAGTTAAATTCCTTGGGTGGTGGTTTTATGTAAAAAGAAAATACACAAGGGAGGGTGCAAGGATACAAATACCAATAAACCTAAAAGCTAAAGTGGGATCTCTCAAGTAGGATAAAAGAAAACAAGCAACAAAATCATCATCGGCAACACTGCAAGAACTTTGCCTGACCACTTGGCCAGCTGAGTAGCATTCCGTTCCCGCCGATGTTGTGGCCAACAATGGAGCTGAAGGGAGACAACTTTGAAACATCCCAGGGGAGGAACTTGGTTATGTCACAGAGGAAGGAGCAGGCAGGTGGTTGGGAATGGACATAGAACTCTTTCAGGGCCAAGATGTTATGGAAAGGAGCGTGGGAAGGAACAAAGCCAAGAGACCGAGAAGCCAAGGAACAGCCAACTCCTAAAGGCAATATGGTGACCCAGATGGGGTGTGAGGTGGAAGAGGGCAAGGAAAGTCACAGAAAGTGCCAGGAAGGAACTGCAGTGGTCCCCCCCCCCAAAAAAAAAAGCATGATACTCTCTGGAGAGTTCGTTCAGCATCCTGAGACACAGCAACCCAGGAAGGAAGTGGAGCCAAGGCCAGGAGTGGACTCTGGCTTCCTTATAGTGAGTGGCTCCACTTCTAGTTTGGTGAAAACACAAATGTATTCCATTTTGGGAGGGGAGAAAGGCAAATAATTTTTTAAAAATCAGATTTGTTGCTAAAACTGAATGTGTGGGAAAGGGCTTTATTTTAGACAAAAATAATAATTAAAAATATGGTCGCCTCTTTTTTTTTTTGGCCTGATTTTTTCTTAATTTTTTCTTGAAATGGCTGGGCCAGGTGCAGTCCATCAACTACATGATCCCTATCCTTGATCTAGAAGATCAGAAGATTGGTGTGTAGAACAAGGGAGGGGTACCATGGGATAGATAATAAGAAAAAGAGAAGTAAGTGATGTCATAGAATCATAGAATTATAGAGTTGGAAGAGACCTCATGGGCCA
>JAHTLZ010000102.1:1706471-1735632 GCA_023846285.1 Phrynocephalus versicolor
TCTATCTATCTATCTATCTATCTATCTATCTATCTATCTATCTATCTGGTTCATTATTATCCATGTTTTTCAGCATCTGTGGGACATCCTATTGCAGTGATGGTGAACCTTTTAGAGACCGAGTACCCAAACTGCAATTTAAAACCCACTAATTTTTTCGCAAAGTGCCAATACAACAATGTAACCTGAATACAGGTAGCTGTGAAGGGGCGATGCTAGGTGCCCACAGAAAGGGTTCCGAGTGCCACCTTTGACACCTGTGCCATAGGTTCGCCAACACTGTGTCTTCCAGAGGGCTCATGATCCATCTTTCTCCTCACTCCATCTGATCTGTTCAACAGCCCTGTGCAGGAGGGCATCCAGAAAGCAAAAGACTAGCCCAGGGTCTACTGGTCAACTTTATGGCTCTCTGGAGATTTGAACCTGGTTCCCCCAAGCTACCATTCAATGCTCTAACTGCTAGGCTACACAATCACTCTGTCTTGACTGTTTTCTACTGCAGCCCATAGCCAAACATTGCAGCAGAAAGAAATATGCTCTGTCTCCCTCCAAGGATGCAGGCAAGCTTGGGATGCTGTCATTGCAAAGTCACCTGGCTACTCCAGCATCTCTGGATTTATTAGGACAAAGCTCAGCATCATCTCAGCTGTCCATTCACCAACCATTAACTAATAAAACAAAGGCAGCACAATTAGCAAGATGTAATTTGCCCTATAGCAGTGTATCTTCCCTGCTAGGACCAGTCTTTGCTGCCAAGGTGCATATCACCAGTAGCATCCACATTTTATCACATTTTCTAAGTTAATGGACCATAGGGATGATGGCTCTCTGCAGAGCTGATGCAGGAAGGCATTCATTTCTCCTTATACTTCCATCTCTTTTTCCAATTCTTCCTTATTTTTCTCCAAGTCATGAAAGGCCACTTAGATGCCCATGGATATTCCCAGCCAATGCAAACCTAACTTTCATTATTGAAGCTTAATATATCACTGTTTGAACTTAATGGGTGTAATGGCTAGTGGGCAGCACTTTTAGTTCTTCAAGTAATATCACGACCTGGTAATCCTCTGTACTTTTCAGAGCTATTGCTTCCCCTTCCCCTTTTGAAACAAAGCCCGATTTCCACACTGCCACTATGGTCTTTCTCTCCATCAAACCACTCTTTGCCTTTCCCCATTCAGGACTTAGAATGTTCACAGACATTCTTTGGCATATTCTGGCACACTTGCCAATGACTTGGGACTGGCTGACATGCCCATCAGTTACACATTAACAACAACAACAACAACAACAACAACGGAATATGATGGGTGCATGTGTCTTATTCAATGTGGGGGTGCCCAAAAGAGGAAAATTTGGGACTTTTTCAGGGGCAGAGCGGCCATCAAGATTACTATCAAGATAATACAATAACCAATGAGGGTGATGGATTTGGCAAGAGGGAAGCAATCTGTGAGGATGATGGCCTTGGCAAGAAAAGAGAAATGTATTAACTTGAATTAGAGATGATTGCTTAAATTAGGCACTTTTTGGAAAAATGGGTGAATATACTGTGGATGATATATAGAATATATATACAGTTAGCCAAATATATCCTTAATTGCTTAGCCTCAGATAGCTAAATAGCAAGATTGGACAGATTGCTGAGATAGATGGGCTATATGCTTTGTATTAAAAATAGATGTAAGTAAAGTTAAATAGAAGAGGGATGAGATAGTAAGGAAGTACGCTCATTTAAGCTGGGAAAGGAGATATAAATTATACTGGGCTCTATAGGGTGGGCCAAGGAGCTGCTCTTCACCCAGCATGGAGCAACACAACGGGAGTTCCTCTGTAACCCCCTCTGCTGTCCGATGGATGGAAAATATGGCTTTTGATTTGAATTGAGGAAAAGGGGATTGAGAATTAATGCAGTTGACTGGGAAGGTGAGTGACAGCTGAACACTGCAAAAGCACTGAATAACTCAGGAGGATTCAGACTGGGAGTAGCATGCTGTATATGAGCACTCCCTTGAAGCCATTCCACTTGCTATTCTGTGCAGCTGCCGGGTGAGGAGAAAAAGGCATGTCATTGTTTAGATAGCCTTTTGGCTTTCTGGAATATATATTGTTCCTCCCCCCCTCCCCCCCATCAACCTAGGGTGCAGCTCCACTGACAGATACTTCACGATTTGCTCTGGAGCTATGATCATTCAATTTGAAAGTTTTGTGTTTGTTTTTAACTGATCACACAAAGCAAAGGCCAAGAAGAATCAGTCTGGCTCTTTTTTGCTTCTGATGTGAAGTTTCTTCCTCTGGTGTTGTTAACTTCTATTTCCCCTCCACGATGGAACAATTCAAATGGTAAATTCCCCATATAATCAGTTCCTTTCTTCTACAAAAGGATGGGATGGGCAGCCAGAGGAAAATAAATACTGAATTAAATCCCCCCCCTCCTTGTGGGTCTAAGAAAAATGGATCCCCCTCCCTTTTGCATCCTGTGAGATGGAGGGATTTGTCTATCTGTCAGCCTGGTCCTGAGAAAACTGAAGCTTCACATTGCATATTTTGTGTGCATTCACTCAAATGTGTACTATCACACTAAACAGGCATGATAAAAATATAATAAAGCATGTGGCCTAGATAGCGAATGTCTTTTGCATATAATGAGTCTTGGGACTGGTGTAGAGGGTAAAAAACACCAAGATTACTTTCAAAGGGAGAAAAAAGCTTATCATTCCCTATTCAGCTTTTAGCGATTACAAGTTTGACTCCAATTAATTTTGTAATCGTGCTAAAATTATGAAAAGCGTGAACCCCGCCTCCCAGCACTTTTGTATTTGATTCTTCCTGCACCACAGGGAGCCTTGTCGCACTGCAGTCAAACTGCCTTCCTGCAGCCAAAACAGTGTTGACAACCAAGGGTTCAACCCCAGGCAGCCAGATGGAGGGTCACTCAGCCTTCCATCCTTCTGAGATTAGTAAAATGACAACTCATCTCATGGGGTGGCGGCAATGTATAGCCTGCATAATTATCTTGTAAACCGCCCAGATAATATTTTAAGTGCTATGAGGAGATATTTAAGCAGCATGCTTTTCTTTTTCCTTTGTCATTGAGCAAAATCTGCCGGAATCCCAGAGACTACCAAAGGGCTGCTGTATAAATAAAGTTATATTTGCTATTATTATCACTAGGATTTGTTTTACTTTAGGCTCCTTCCTCAGTTTTTGACCTCCTGGCCATTCTCTTCCCGTTCTCTCCGAGCGGCTGTTCTAGTCATGCCTTGTGCTGAAATAAAACCGGAGTCAACTTACGTTAACGTGACGTATCCTGTCCCTTCCCTGTCGGCTTGCTCCTGTAAAGCACCAGCTGCACTCCATTAACTGGGTGATTAGCCCTTATTTGAGCACTGCAGGAGGGACTTAAAATGGAAGAAAAGAGCATCCCTTCGCCATTAGGGAAGGGGATCGAGGGAATTATCAGCAAGGAAGTTGTTTGTATACATGTGTTCTTAGTTAGATTGCTTCCTTCCCATTGGTGGGGGGTTTCTCCCCTCTGTGTCAGGAAGGTCGAGAAGGATGCACATACATATATCCATGTATATGCCTGGTGGATAAATGATACAATAAGAATCACATCACACCTCTTTAAAAAGTAGTAGATTCCTCTATCCGGTTCACAGTGCAACTGCGTTTCCCACAGCGAGGAACTGTTGCAAGCAGTTATGGCTTGCATTGGCTTTTACTGTGGGTGTTCTCCCACCCCAGGAAAAGGTCCAGTTAAATCCATTAAATGGATGCTTTGGTCAGGCCGTTATGGCTCTTTTGTGTGCTGCACCCTGCCTTTCCCAGTAACTAGTTGCAAGCAATATAATTAGCTGTAGCTTTGGGGTGGGGTGGATTGGAGCTAGCAGCTACAAAGTTACTTTCTAGCTGTAATGAGTAATAAACTCAGTTACTTTGATATAGCTACTAACTGCTAGTTACTTTTAAGAATTATATTTAAAGGCATTTTAAAGTTGTTTGTAGAAGAATTTAAAGGGGCTTTCAGATCTCCTTCCATACACTTAGACCGCTACCATACTTCTGATTTAAAACATCTTTTTCTTAAAAACAAGGCGCCTTAAAAATCACTGTCCTGATTGCAAAATGATTTATCTGAAGAACCACACCCATTTTTGTCCACTGTGGTGCTTTTTCTTGCGACGGCCACTGGGGGTGATGTTTTTTACATCGCTTCCTGCGTCTCCCTTTTAAGCAATTTGCTTGAATCTGCAGACATACTAAGTTGCTCCCCCCCTGCCCCCTATTCTTAGCCTTTTTGCTTTCAGAGAACACATAAAACAGAATCCTTCTGCCATGCCAGGACATTTATCAAATTCGTTATGCAAAAGTTTCAGCTTGTTGTCCCTTAATGTCATTTTCTTGGTTCTTTAAAACCAAGTTTTAAAGTGGTTCAATAAAGTGAGAACTGGAAAGCCAATTGCTAGCTACCTGCTGAAGTGCGAACAGCAGAACTGCTATAACAACCACGTGACTACGGGAGGAGAAAAGGCGATCCAAAATAAGAAGCGGCTGCTTGCGGAAATGCAGTAGCGGTCCTAAATGTTGTAAGTGGCATGGGAAATAGTATTTGGTTTTATATGTACAGCCACTCCTCACTTAACAACTTGCCTGTTTAATGACTGCTCAGACTTACAAGCCACAGCAATGGCTGAAGCTGCTGCCACTGCCTAATGGCTGCCTGAGGAAGAACCTGCTGTTCCCGCCCACAGGGCCTGAGCCAAAGCTTCTGGCCTGCTTCTGCTCAGGAGGGAGGAAGCAGGGGATGTGGTGCCCCACTTTCCTTCTTCTCCCTCCTCTGCTTCTGAGGGATGAGTCTTGCTGCTGCAAGCATCACAGTGGCTCCACCAGTGTGTAGAATTACCTCAGCAGGGTGGCATGTCAGCCATATTTTCTCTTCCTTTTTGTTCTGTTCTGCCTATGGCCTCCCAGAGAGCCTCCCAACTCTGGCCTGCCTGCAAGGAGAGCAGCCTCAACACGCCACAAGACATCTGCACTGAAAACTGTCAGCTGCAAAGTCGACAGGTCAACGGTTCGAAACCCGGGTGCCATGCAGCGAAGTGAGCTCCCACTGTAAACCTCAGCTCCTGCCAACCTAGCAGTTTGAAAGCATGTAAATGCAAGTAGATAAATAGGCACTGCAGTAAAAGGCAGGAAGGTAAAACAGTGTTTCTTTGCAGCCATGCCGGCCACATGGCCACGGACTTGTACAACACTAGGATTACTCCGTTTTCAATGCATTGCTATGGGAATTTGTATAAAGGAAAATTTGCTTAACATAATTTCATTTGGAATGAATTAATTACTTTATACAAGGTACCACTGTAGTAATTACCAGAGACAATTGTGTTTTTCTCGCCTATTGGAGAGGACAATGCAACACATTTCAGATATCATTCTATGTATTATATTTTATGGGGGGTCTTGCCGTATAGGATTTCAGCCTCTACAGGATTTCAACCACTAAGAACAAAAGTATAAAGGAGATTCCTATAAGCAGAAGAAAACAATATTCTGGAAGGCAGTCAGCCTAAGAAGTGAAGTACTATTGCCTTGTCTTGAAACATAACAGTTGTTCAATTGGTAGCGGGAGGGATATGTAGAATCCAGTGAGGCCACCTGAGTCTTCCACAGGGCACCGAGACCGGCATTTCTAGGGGAGGTCTCAGCTTCTCTGGGGCTTCTGCTGCCAGCCTCCTTCTGCCTTGACATGTCCTTCTGTTGCTACAGAAACCAGGAGCATCCCTCCTCTCCTTGTTAAAAACCAACCTTTTAAAATAATTTGTGGAGGTGTCCTTACGAATTTGAGGAAGATTGAAATTTCTTGAACCGCCTTGCATTTGCTCCCGTTTTGTGTTGTTTGCACAATTTCCCTCCTGAAACTGATCATCAGCCCTCATAGGGGAAACCAGCATTAATTGTCCGATTAAAAAGCATCCCAAACAGAACAGTAGCTCACTCTGTGTGTGTGTGTGTGTGTGTGTGTGTGTGTGCGTGTGTGTGATGCCATCAAGTCAGAACTGCCTTATAATGACCCTAATAGGGCTTTCAAGGTATGATATTTAAGGAGTGGTTTTACCAGTTCCACTTCCCCAGTCAGTCTTCATTTATTTATTTATTTATTTATTTATTTATTTATTTATTTATTTATTTATTTAGCTGCCCCACTACCAAATGGTCTCTGGGTGGCAGAGTGGGGATTCAAACCCTTATTCTCCAAAGTCCTAGCCCTATCCACTACACCATACTGAGAATCCTGGCGTTTTTGTTATTAGGAGGTCATAATATGCCAGATTCAAAGTGCTGTGGAATGGATGTTTCTTGATTTCATTTTTATGCAGATGGGGCCAAAATGTCCTCCAACATTTTCAGAGAGAAGCCAGCAGCATCCTCAATCAATATTCTCACTGGCAGCCACAATGGCTTCTCTCTTGCCAAAGTCAACTCAGTTTTTCAGCCAGGGGCCAAGAGGCTCATTATGCAGCCCAGAGCTCAGAATGCTGCATGTAAAAACAATCTTTTGGTGTTACTCGTTGCTTCTCAGAGTTTCTATTATCATTATAGCTCCGTCCACCTGGGCGGGTGACTTTGGCACTGCATTACGTGTTATAACACTCAGAAGAAGAGTAAAATGCAGAGAGGTACCTGTTTCTTCCTCATAGTGGCCATTTTTGATATGACGAGTTGGGAATGAAACGAACCACAAACCAACTTCCGACACACCAGGCTGGTTCATTTCATGCTCCATTTCGGGGATCCCGTTTTTTGAAGCAAAAATGCTGCCATACCTTTTCCCTCTTTGGTGTTTCGTTTGGTTCAGCCTGACTTCCCCCTTTCCACTTCCCACCATCGCCTCTGCCGACTTGCTGTTGCCTCTGTCATTGTCTCCTTTGCCACCGCAGGTGCCATCCTCAGAGGCATCAAATCTAGCTTCCCTGCCAGGAGCCGGTGATGGCTACAGCAGCGGCAGGAGCAGTACCCCACTCCCGGACATGAATTGGAAAAACAAACTGCAAACTCATTTGTTTCCCGTGGGCTCGTGGTGGTTCGCTACGAACCACAAACCATCACGAACTGCTTGTTTCCCGGTTCGTGCCCATCTCTACCGATATGGCATCTTGGCAACATTTATACAAAGGCAAGAGGCAAAACCAAAAAGTGTGCTTCCTTTCGTTCACCAGCAAACTGCTGCCGTAGTGCTGCACCGCAAGAGATCTTACCAAATGAACTGGAAAAACAATCAGTAAACGGCGCTTTCTCTCTCAGTCTCCTTGCTTATGGATGTTCGGTGAACCAAACGTTCTCTATGGCGTGAGACTGCAATCTCAGTCGCACAGGAATCACCAGCCCGTCCAACTACATCTGCCTCAGAACGATGCTCTTTTTATTATGTGCCACAATGAAGTTGCTTCTGACTTAAGGTGACCATTAATTAATGGCCTTCAGAAGGTTCTGTCCTTGATATCCTTGCTCATGACTTATACTGGAAAGGCTTCCTTTGTTTACTCAGTTTACCCATCTTAGGTCTTCCCTTTTTCTACAATCTTCCACTTTTCCAGGTGTTGCTCACTTTTGCAGTGAGTCTTGCCTTCCTTCAGATATTAATGAGAACATTAGCAGAAGGGAATTGATAGTCCCAAAGGCGTGGGAAGGGATCTCTACATTAATGTACATTTTTCCTGGGTAAGGGGGGCTTGAACCGGATTACTTATGTGCAGAGATGTAAAATTCCTGTACACTTGGGGGGGGGAGGCAAGGACAACCCTCCCTGCTATTTTCCCATTTTTTCCACATTCCCCCCCTTCATGGCTTCAAAATTCCAGAAATGTTGTACAGTGGTCCCCCGCCCTTTTGCGGTTCATATATTGCAGTCTCGCTATATCGCTAGCCCCCCTAGGGTAAGGGGGAAAAGTCCTGTTTCAAGCCTCCCATACTTACCCCATGACTACAGCTGCCCCGAACAGGCCTGCGAGGGCCTTCCTGGGCCTTCTGGAGGTCACACAAAGGCTTCCCTGCGAACCGGAAGTGACTTCCGGATCACTGAAAAACATTTCTGAGGCCTCCGAGAGCCTTTCTAGGCCTGTTGGAGGCCTCACAAATTATTTCCAGTTTACCAGAAAGTACAAGAGCCCCCAGCTAGGCACCCCCAGGCCTGACTCGACCTGCATCCGCATATCGCGGATTTTCAATTATCGCGGGTCAGGTCAGGTCCCTAAACCCAGCGATAGGCGGGGGGTCACTGTATTTCTCCTAGCATCTACCAGCCTGCTATTCAGGTGCCATTGGCTGTAGGTGCTCTGTTTAAGGCCCCTCATCTCCCTCCATTGTGCTCTTGACTCTCCAGTCATATGTGGACTACTTTGAAACAGAGGGCTTCCGTTCTGAAGTATTGGAAAGGTAGTATTTAGAGGTAGGGCAGGATCTGTTCATGATCATCCCAGAGTGCACAAAAACATCAATTCATAGAACAATGAAGTTTGGGAGGGGCCTACAAGGTCATGGAATCCAACCCCCTGCTTGAGGCAAGAATACAAATCATAGGATATCTGCCAGATGGTGGCCTCAATTTCTCTTGAATGCCTTTAGTGCTGGAGCACCCACCACTCTCTTCCTATAATTGTTTCCATTGCCATATGCTTTAACAGGAAGTTTTCTCCAGATAGCCAACCAAAATTTGGTGTTGACTCGACAAAGCTATGCCAGACCAATTCCTATGCAATAAATGTTCTGATAAGAGAGAGAGAGAGAGTTCTATGCATGCTACTGGATCCAATAAAGTAAGCAGAGAGGGTTTGATCACAAGGAAAGGAGCAAAACCCACTTGGAAATTGGTGTTGGTTTTTTTTTTTTATAGATTCAGGATAGCCAGGGGAAGGGGGCAGGCTTAAGACAAGACAATGAGCTTCTGCCCAGCAATCCAGGGGAGATAAAACATTTCCTAGGCCAGGAAAGGTGAGACATTTAGGGATAACAATAGGTGAATAGGTGTGAGAGGGGATTAGAGGAAGCCCATGAGCTGTGGATGATTGTGCATGTGATACCCAGACATGAGGGTTAACTGCCAAGGTGAACCTGCTTAACATATTACAGGAGACAATCAAGATAGGAGGCAGTAAGGTTTTGGAATGCAAACATAACTTATACACATAGAAGCTCCAGGTGGTGTCTAGGCATACACAAAGGAAATGCAAACAGAGTCCAAATAGATTCCAAGTGGCTCCAACCAGTTTCTGGAGGGTTCAGGAAATGAGGATAATTAATGAGACCATTACAACATAGATCCTTTCATCTGGGGTGTTGATGATGGTATTATGAAGGTGGTACCTCCATGGTAGGAGCAAAGCAACAGAAAAATGGTGGAATGGGGTTGAGGGGAGCAGGAATATGTAGACAGAATAAGTGGACTCCCCTTATGTGTGAGGAGTGTTTTTGTGCAACGATTTAACAGTTCCCGAGCGCGCGGGGGGGGGGGGGGGTAGGGGTTAAATCTCCCGCACAGAATGAAGCATTGGGATCCAGTAAGCAAGCTACTTTTGGAGTCCATAGCTGCCTTTCTTCTTTATTGCTGCCGTGTGGATTTTATGAATTACAGTTCGCTGTAGGCTGCTACAAGGTAACCAGGTTTCTGCCACTCAAGCTGGGGGGCCTGGATGTGCTGTTCTCTATGGGAAAGCTGAGGGATGGCTTATTGGCAGTTCTCAAACCCAAAGACACCTTTGATTGGGAAGAATTGATATTTTGAGGGCTTGGCGACAGTAAGATGTGTGGGTTCATGGCAGTGTTTAAAAGGTGACCCCAACATTAGTTTCCTTTAGCTTGCGCCCATTGCTGCATGTCTTGAGAACAGATCCTTCCTCTCCTCTGTATGACTGGCTTTCAAATATTTGAAAACTGCTCTTCTATTGCTTCTTCTCTAGCTCTGTTTTTCTAGTCTCTCTCTCTCTCTCTCTCTCTCTCTCTCTCTGTGTGTGTGTGTGTGTGTGTGTGTGTGTGTGTGTGTGTGCGCGCACACACACACACACACACACACACGTGCGCGAGCGTATGTTGTGTCGTTAAAGTCGTGATGTACTCTTCGTGACTCCATGTCCATGGAGTTTTCTTGGCAGGAATACTGGAGTGGTTTGCCAGTTCCTACTCCATGCGCCTATAACACCTGGTATTCCCTGGTGGTCGCCCATCCAAGTACTAACCAGGGCTGACCCTGCTTAGCTTCCAAAATCAGGCGAGATCAGATGTGCTCAGGGCATCTAGGCTAAATCCGCCCAATTCTTTCAATCTCTCCTCATAGGGCTTGGATTCTAGCCCACCTACCATCCTTATTGCCCTCCACCGACCTCCTTCCAGTTTGTCAGCATCCTTCTTTTAGTACAGTGTCCAGAACTGGGCTCAGTACTCAAGGTAAGGCCGAACCAGTGTTGAATAGAGGGGAACTCATACCTTGTGTGATTTGAAGACTATATTTCTGCTAATGCAGCTTAGAATAGCATTTACCTTTTCAGTAGCCACTTTACTCTGTTGGCTCATGTTCAGTTTTTATTGCTGAACGAGGCATTCCCCATCTTGTAACTGTGTGTTTATTTCTTTCTCCTAGATGCAGTACTTCGCAGGACACATATCAATGGGCTCAATTTACAGGGTGCCAGATATAGGCTCAATGTCAGGAAAATCTTTTAACTGATAGAACAGTACGACAATGGAACCATTTACCAACTGGGATGCGTTGAGTGCTCATTTACTGGAGTCATTCAAGGAGAAACTGGACAACCCTGCCAGATCTGCATTGATTTGGATTCCTGAAATTGAGCAGGGGCTGGGCTGGATGGTCTTACAGGACCCTTCCAACACCTTTTCTGAGAAGAGGGCTGTCCTCAGACAGTTTCTGAAACAGAGGAGTTTTCTGTGCGAAAACCCGGGACTCATGCAGTATCATGCTCACAGTGTGAGCCACAGAGAAAGCCTTGTTACAAAAGGCCCCTTGGGGCAAATGAGGTGATAGATGACCTTCATCAGCTGGCTCCCATAACCCCACAGAGCTGTCCTCTCTATCTTAGAGTGAAATAAGTCAGCAAGTGTCCTTTGTTGTGTATTGATCTGTATTCCTATTATCTGTACTTGCATATGTTGAAGTGACTGCCTTCCTGTTCCAAAGGGAACAGGCCTATTGGTTTATTCAAGTTGCTGCATTTGGAGCCTCAATCCTATTGGTTTCTGCCAAAAGGCAGCTTTGTGATTGGTTGTAATTGCTCCCTCCAAAATGTATCTTTTCCTAGCCAGTCCTCGCTCCTATAAATGTAGCTCCCTCTCCCCAGTCCCCAGTCTTGTCTCTCCCTGAATAAAGAGCTGTTACACTAGAAGCTGTCTCCAGCCTGCTATGTCAAGAGCTGAAATCACACGCTGAAATCACTAAACCCCACGTCACAACACTGGCAACGAGGATGGGATCCGGAATGCTGAGAAGCAGAGGATCATCATGCTGACTCAGAGTCCGGATCGCAGTGGAGAACAAGACTCACCAGCCGGTTTAGAAGATGACTCTGCCGCCTGGAGAATGGAAAGTCCACGGGTATTGGAACCCTTCCAGCCATCGGAGCCCCACACTTGGGAGGACTATGTTGAACGCTTCGAATTCTTCGCGGTGGCTCAACGAATCACAGATGCCAGCAAAAGAAGGGCCACGTTCATGAGTTGCTGTGGGCGGGAGACCTTCATGTTGGCCAAGGCACTGCTTGCCCCAGCAAAGCTGAGTGAGACATCACTCACAGACATTTTCGCCCAGCTGACAAGCCATTTGGCACCTACCAAAACCAAGATGGCCTGGCGGCTGGAGTTTTAGAAAAGGCAGCAGCAAGCCGGAGAATCTGTGGCTGCATTCCTGGCAGGACTCTGGGAGCTTGCTCAGCACTGTGGCTTCCCAAATCTTGAAGACACTCTCTTGGATCAATTTGTTGGGGCTCAGCAGCAAAAAAGCCCAAAGGCGCATTGTGGCAAAGGAAGATATCACCCTTGCCTCTGCCTTGAAAGAGGCCACCGCCATGGAGAATTATGAGCAGGAAAAGCTCAATGCCAGCTGCATTCTAGGAATGTGTGCGGTGAAGGTACAATTCCGGGAGAAAGAGGCCGTGCTTAAATTGGTGATTGCAAAGGGGAGTCGCCCCAGTCTCCTGGGTACTGACTGGTTGCCCACCTTGGGACTGTGTATATCAGGGCTCAACTCAGTCCAAACTTCCCGAGAGTTGGGCAAGGCATTAGGCCAGGAATTTGCCAAACTCTTCAGTGGAAAACTGGGTTGTTATAAAGGGCCTCCAATTGACTTTGAGCTGGACCCCAGGGTGGCCCCAATCCGACTCAAGCCAAGGCGAGTGCCATTTGCGCTGCAACCCAAGATTGAGACGGAACTGGACAAATTGGTCAAACAGGGAGTTCTTTCACCTGTGGACTCTTCTAAGTGGGAGACTCCTATCGTCACACCCCTTAAGGCAAATGGGGAAGTGAGAATTTGTGCAGATTACAAATGTACTATCAACAAGGCACTCAGGGGAAATTCATACCCCATTCCAGTCCTCTCACAGCTGTTGGCAAAACTAGCTGGGGGGAAATTTTCGCCAAACTTGACCTGGTACAAGCTTACCAGCAGCTGCCAGTGACTCCGCAATCCGTGGAAGCACAGACTATCATAACATACAAAGGGGCTTTCAGAGTGAACAGATTACAGTTTGGAGTTTGTGTGGCCCCAGGGATTTTTCAAGGACTAATGGAGCGCCTGTTAAGGGGTTTGCCAGGAGTCTTGCCATTTTTTGATGATGTTCTGATTGCTGGGAAAGACCCCCAGGAACTAGTTGGGTGTATCCGTGCTGTTTTACTCAAATTTAAAGAGGTGGGGCTGCAGCTAAAAAAGGAAAAATGCAGTTTTGGGGTGCCAACTGTGGATTTCTTGGGGATTAAAACTGATGCAACGGGCATCCATCCCACTGACTCTAAAATTAAAGCCATTACTGAGGCACCACGCCCACGGAACAAGACGGAGTTAGTCATTCCTGGGACTTATTAACTTTTATCATTCATTCCTACCTCAGAAAGCTTCAATAGCGGAACCGTTGCATACACTATTGAAGAAAAAGAGTGTGTGGCATTGGGCTCAGGCACAGCAGAAGGCTTTTGACACCTTGCGGGGCAAGCTTACTAGCAGGAGCGTCCTTGCTCATTATGATGAGTCGAAACCTCTTGTCCTGGCATGTGATGCCTCTCAGTATGGGCTGGGAGCTGTGCTGAGCCACAGGGAAGCGGATGGGTCAGAAAAGCCCATCTCGTTCTATTCTCGTATGTTGTTGCCAACGGAGCGCAACTACACAAAAATTGACAAGGAAGCCCTGGCAATGGTGGCAGGGATTAAAAAGTTTCATGACTATTTATACGGTCGCCACTTCTTCCTTGAAACTGACCACAAGCCTCTGTTAGGATTGTTCCACCCGAACATACAGACGCCGCAGATTCTCTCCCCCAGAATGTTGCAATGGTCTATATTCCTGAATGGGTTCCAGTACACCCTGACCCATGTTCCAGGGAAAAGGTTGTGCCACGCTGATGCACTAAGTCGCTTGCCCCTTCCTGGTGTGAGCGATGCGGATCCTGCCCCAGCGGAACGAGTGATGATGCTGGAAACACTTCCGGGGGCCCCTGTAACTGCCACTGAAATAGCTGAGAGAACGAGGAAAGATACCGCTCTCTCCCGTGTGCTTACTTGGGTGGGGAGGGGATGGCCAGGTGGCCCGCATGAAGAAAAAATTAGACCATACGCAACAAGGCAACATAAGCTATACCTGCATAAGGGATGTGTCCTGTGGGGAGACAGGGTGATCATCCCAGCACCACTGAGAAACAGGGTTCTGGATACACTGCACATGGGGCATCCGGGAATGGTCAGGATGAAGTCGCTGGCCCGGTGCTATGTATGGTGGCCTGGGATGGACCAAGATGTTGATCAATGGGTACGGACATGCAAGGCATGTCAGGAAGTGCACCCAGAAGTGGCCAGAGCACCAGTCCACTGGTGGGAGCAGACCTGTACTCCCTGGAGCCGGCTGCACTCAGATTTTGCTGGGCCATTCCAACGAAAGGTTTTTTTGGTTATTGTTGATGCATATTCTAAATGGATAGAGGTGGCTATGATTCCCAGCATGTCGTCAGCTGCAGTCACCAAAGTGTTGAGACAGCTGTTCGCAACCCACAGGTTGCCCGAGACCATTGTGTCAGACAATGGAGCAGCCTTTGTGTCCCAAGAATTCAGGGCATTCCTGGCTGATAATTTCATAAGAGGGGTCACCTCAGCTCCTTTTCATCCCTCATCCAATGGGCAGGCTGAGCGCATGGTGCAGACAGCCAAAGGATCTATTGCACACTTGATGGAGGGTGACTGGTCAACGCGCATTGCCGGAATGTTGTTCTTGCAGCATGCAACGCCGTGTACTACTACGGGCAAGTCACCAGCAGAGCTGGTCCTAGGTAGAAGGCTGGTAACGGTGCTGGACTATGTCCACCCAGACAAAATGCCAAACTGCAAGGCTAGAGCACCTCCACAGGCAGAGAGCGACTCTACAAGGTATTTTGTTCCTGAAGAAATTATGCCAGAGGTCCCCTGTGGGTGCCAGGGGTGATCACCAGAGCATCTGGGCAAGTCTCTTATACATGACCATTGAAGATGGCAGGGTCTGGCATAGGCACGTGGACCAACTGAGGCGCAGAGCGCCCACTAGAGTTGGTACAGGTGTGTGAGAATTGCAGCCCGAGAGTGACAGTACCCCCATGAATGAGTCACAGCTGCAAGATCAGAGCAGAGATGCCCCAGGAATGCAGGTACCAGTGGCTTCAGCAAATGAATCTGCTCCTGCAAGTCCTCATGGTGCCGAGGAACAGATCAGGGACACTGAGTTTTCTGAAACCCCCTCCGTGTCAGATGAAGCTATTACAGTAGACTCTCCACCACAGACACTGCCTGCTCGAGCCCCTGCAACACCCGTAGTCCGGAGATCAATTAGAAGTCGTAGGGCCCCACAATATCTAAAGGATTACATGTGCTGTGCCCACCAGGGGGGAGGGGTGTTGTGTATTGATCTGTATTACTATTATTTGTACTTGCTTATGTTGAAGTAACTGCCTTCCTGTTCCAAAGGGAACAGGCCTATTGGTTTATTCAAGTTGCTGCATTTGGATCCTCAATCCTATTGGTTTCTGCCAAAAGGCAGCTTTGTGATTGGTTGTAATTGTTCCCTCCAAAATGTATCTTTTCCTAGCCAGTCCTCGCTCCTATAAATGTAGCTCCCTCTCCCCAGTCCCCAGTCTTGTTCTCTCCCTGAATAAAGAGCTCTTACACTAGAAGCTGTCTCCAGCCTGCTATGTCAAGAGCTGAAATCACTAAACCCCACATCACAACACTTTTGCCTCTTTATAAATCTGTGGTGAGGCCCCATCTGGAGTATTGTGTCCAGTTCTGGTCACCATACGTCTAGAAGGATATTGTGGAAATGGAAAGAGTGCAGAAGAGGGCAACCAGAATGATTAGGGGACTGGAACACCTTTCTTACCATCTGAGGATGCAACAGCTGGGCCTCTTCACTCTTAATGATGGTGCCTAAAAGGTGAACTGACTGAAGTTTATAAAATCATACGCGGTGTGGACAAAGTAGATAAGGAAAAGCTGTTTTCCCTATCGCACCACACTAGAACTAGGGGCACTCCATGAAACTTTTGGGTGATAGATCTCAAACAAATAAGAGGAAGTAGTTTTTCACCCAGAGGATCACTGGTCTATGAAACTCCCTGCCAGGAGAAGTGGTAATACCTGTCAGCCTTGATATCTTTAAGAAAGGATTAGACAAGTTCATGGAGAACAAGGGTATCAATAGTTATCATGATGGATGCCTAAGGACAACCTCTGGGTTGGAGAGCTAGGCAGGATATCTCTCAATGCCATTGGCAGGGAATCGTAAGCAGGTGAAGACATCTGCTTGGGAAGACCCTGAAGCAAATGGTGAACCACTGTGGGAGACAGAATGCTGGACTGGATGGGCTGTGGCCTGTTCCGGCAAGGCTGCTCTTATCTTGGGATGATTAGAATTTCATCCCATCAAAAGACTTCAAGTCACAAAAGGGTGGGGCACTTGTAAATAAGATACTTTCAGCCAGGCTGGCTGCACCATTTTTTCCCTTCCTTGACTTCATGGTCATCTCAGGATTTTATGCTCATGGTGCTGTTGTGGGCCAGGAAGGAATTTTCTCATGCCATCTGGATTGAAACAGAAGTGACTGCTATTATGGAGTGCTGGTGGTTCAAGGTAGGAGGGGAAGGTGCTTGGCAGAGTTATCCTCACTGGGTCAAATGAAAATGTTAAGCTGCCTGTGCAGAAGAGCCCAACGATGGGGAAGAAAGAGTCAGCGGCCCCCATTACACCAGATCTAAAGCTGCTTCTGCTCTGGGATGCAACCAGAATCCTGGCACAGAGTCAGACTGAGGTAGGGTCGTCCTCAAGGATTATGTGTGCTGTGCCCACCAGGGGGGGAGGGGTGTTGTGTATTGATCTGTAATTGCTTGTTGAAGTAACTGCCTTCCTGTTCCAAAGGGAACAGGCCTATTGGTTGATTCTATTTGCTGCATTTGGATATTCCATCCTATTGGATCCCGCCAAAAGGCAGCCTTGTGATTGGTTGTAATTGTTCCCTCCAAATGTCTTTTCCTAGCCAGTCCTGGCCCCTATAAATGTAACTCCCTCTCCCCAGTCCTCAGTCTTGTCTCTCCCTGATTAAAGAGCTGTTCACTAGAAGCTGTCTCCAGCCTGCTTTGTCTCTGAGCTGAAATCACTGCTGAATCACTAACCCCACACTACAATAGAAAGAAAGAAAGAAAGAAGAAAAGTGAGTGTGATCGGAACTAGACCTTCTCTTATCAATTCTGGGATGTTTTCAAAATGGGTAGAAAGAGGAAGGAGGCTGACTCTCTGGCCCTGACAACGCTTGACATCCTTCCTTTACAAAGCACCGGGGGATTTGCAAAGTATCTGAGTGCTGGATTTCCACCCCCTCCTTTCTCCATTCTCTGCTGCATTAATTAGCAGGCCCGGGTGGCTTCACATTATGGGCTTGTCACAAGAGGAATGTTCTGACTGACACATGATCTGCTGAGAGAGAGAGAGAGAGAGAGAGAGAGAGAGGAAGGGAGAGATGAACTGCATATTAATGTCTGCTTTCATGCTTGGGAAGGTTCATAGACCTGTGACTTGCAGCGAAATCATCTTTTTGGTTCTTAAGAAAGAGAACTTCAGCCTGATGGTAAATGCTCATATGAAGGGTAGAATTGATCAGGCAGTCATGTTTGACCTAATGGGGAGACACATCATGGACAGAAATGAGAGGCAGACCAGCTCTTGGTCTACCTGACCCTTTCTGATTGAGCCCTTCTGCACCAAGCAGGCAGTGGGCTAGAGAATAGTACCTGTGAAAGGGATTTGGGGGTCTTGGTGGACCACAAATTGAACATGAGCCAGCAGTGTGATGCGGCAGCCAAGAAAGCCAATGCGATTCTTGGTTGCATCAACAGAACCATAGTGTCTAGATCAAGGGAGGTGATAGTGCCACTCTATTCTGCTCTGGTCAGACCCCACCTGGAGTACTGTGTCCAGTTCTGTGCACCTCAGTTTAAAAAGGATGTTGACAACCTCGAGCGGGTGCAGAGGAGGGCGACTAGGATGGTTGAAGGCCTGGAAGAGATGCCTTATGAAGAACGGCTTAGGGAACTGGGAATGTTTAGCCTATCAAAAAGAAGACTGAGAGGGGATATGATAGCTATGTTTAAGTATCTGAAAGGATGTCATATTGAAGAGGGAACAGGTTTGTTCTCCATGGCTTCAGAGACTAGGACTCGGGGCAATGGTTTCAAACTACAGGAAAAGAGATTCCATTTGAACATTCAGAAGAACTTCATGACAGTTAGAGCTGTTCGGCAGTGGAATATGCTGCCACGGAGGGTGGTAGAGTCCCCTTCTTTGACGGTATTTAAGCAGAGGCTGGATGGCCATCTGTCGGAAATATTGTGAAGGGGTTCCTGCTTGGCAGGGGGTTGGACTCGATGGCCCATGAGGTCTCTTCCAACTCTATAATTCTATAATTCTATAATTCTATAATTCTACATGGATTGCATATAACCTAAAACTATGGAATCACACAATCATTGGGTTCAAAGGGGCCTGTAAGGCAATGGAGCCCTATCCCCTGATGAATATAGGTATCCAAATCAAAGCAGATCTGGCATAGAGTTGTGCAATTTTCTCTTCAGTCCTCCAGCTGGAGTGGTTAACACCTCCCAAGAGCATTGGTTCTATTGTTGTACTACTCTAACAGTTAATAAGCCCCCCCCCCTAGTATTGAACCTAAATCTGGCTTCCTGTAACTTGAGCTGATTATTATATGTCCTGCACTCTGGGATAATCAAGATCAGCTACCTAAGAACATCCCATCATTTAACAAACAACAACAACTATATAACAATTAACTTTGACATCCCGAGGAGTGACAAATAACATTCAGTTGTGAAGAATAAGCAAGGGAGAATTGATTTGAAGGATGGTGATGGTGGTGGTGGTGACCCTTTAATACAGTTCCTCATGTTGTGGTGACCCCTTGCATTGCTTGGAAGAGGCCACAAGCCCCCTCTGGCAGGCCACTGCTGCAGGTGCCATAGACAACTTCCCTCTGCAAGCACCCTCAGCCAATGGCAGCCTCCGGTGCCATTGACTGACATTCCCTCCAACCTATCAAGCTGTAACTCACTCTCACCCCTCCTCCCCCTCCTCCTCCAGATCCAAGCCATTTATGCATTTTTGTTCACTGGTTCATGGCAACCCCTGTGAAATGGTCATTCAACCCCCCAAAGGGGTCCCGACCTCCAGGTTGGGAACCACTGCACTACATGAAACTGGGGTGCCTTTCTCAGTGAGAGCCATGGTGGTTTCCCTTTGCCATAAGTGAAGCCGCCACCACCATATTTGCAAAGGGCAGCCCAGTTCCCCTTAGGCCTTAAGAAGGACAAGGGTCTTTGGAAGGGGCAGGGGGTTGTTATTATTTTTTTATTTTTTTAGGCAGCCATGGGCTGTGTGGAAAAAAATGCAACAAACCGACAAACGGCGAGAGGGAGGTTCACGGTTTGTCAGCCTTGAAGAACCACGAATCACGATGAACCGCCATTTTGGCAGTTTGTCCTCATCTCTCATTCTCCTCTCCCCTCCTCCTCCTCTTCCTCCCCCCCCCTTCTTTGGGATATTCTATGGGTCTTATTGCCACTTGAAAGCAAGGTCTAAGCCTGTAACTTAGGGACTTGAGTGATTGTGGATAATGTCTAAATGATTCATAGGGAACAAGCAAAACCATTATCCAGTTCCCTGGATAATGGATGTCCTTTGCTACAGAATGCACCAACTCTTGGGGTATTGCTTCCAGCTTGCTCACTGTCACCCTGGCTGTGAATCACCCCTCCCCCGCAGCTTCCCCTTTCCAACCTATAACAAGAGCAAATCGGCACAAAGACAGATGAGCCGAGGCTGCGAGTCATCTGTTATGGAGCACAGTGAGAACGGGGTCCATTTGTCTCTCCCACTCGGCTGGCAAGCTCAACGTAAAATAACTGTGTAATTGTCTTAAGTCATTGCCGGATGGTGAAGGGTGGAAGAGGAGGCTTGCCAACTTCCTTTCGTTCCAGCTGGGTTCCAGCTGCCCGTTTCTTTGGTTTGGGTTTTTAAGTTTCATACCAATTTTATGTTTGGCCATGCCAGTGTGTATGGATCGACAACCCATGCCTGAAGACCTCTCTCTTTCCCCAGCCACTAGGTGGGTCACCCTGCTTCTTCCAGCCCCAGAAGTTGGTCAATTTGTTGAAGAATGTCTCTGATTGCTTAGTCCTGGCATAACTTAACCAGATCTGGCCATGAGGTGAGCTACTTACCATGCACAGCTGGGACCAGCCTCTGGAGGAGTGCTCTGCATCATGGTTCACAAACGCTCCCATGGGGAGCGAGACACTTGAAACCCCTGTTGCCAGCCTTCACGGGGGCTCTGGGAGAGCCTGTCTTTTCTTCCAGTTCTGTGAGAATCTGGCTCAGAACCAAACTTTGGGAAGGATGTGACCGGCCGTTGTATTCACTGCACACCAGCCTGCTGCAGACCGTGCCTGGAATGTGGGAAACACATAAGATGCTGAAACGTTTCTTGCAAAAAGAAATGCCGCTAAATTGTTCTCCAGTTTCAATCAGGTCTGGGTTGGAGGGTTCTGATAGGGCAGCCCTTGAGCTGAGCTGGGCAAGGTGGGAGCTCTCCAGGAGGGATGGCTGAGAATGTTCTGTTAGTCCTTCTTATTATGAACATTATTTTAAAACCTAAAATAATATTTGCACTGGCTATAATCAATAGTTGGTTGTTCCTAATATGGAGAGAGTTAAGTTATACTAGCTTGTCCCACATGCATTACAAATGGAAGGTCTACCCGGGGGGGGGGGGGGGATGAAGGTGGCAACCCTAGACAGTTCAATACCCAAGACATTTTTATCCATAAAGAATCAAGCAGTACTTAAAAAACTAGTTTTATAGTTTTTATGAGCTTTCCTGTGTCTAAACACACTTCTTCTGATGAATGGAGGTGATGTCTCTGGTGAAATGTCCTAAGCTACCAACCATTGTCTTACCAGCAGCTTAAAACTAGATATTTAATGGACAATGGGAAGAAGGATCCCACCTTTTGATCCTTCTTGCCAGGGTTTTCCTATTTATTTTTTGTACTGCATCATATCATTTTAACTTGTAAACCACCCAGAGTTCCAGATTGGAAGATGGGCAGTATAAAATGAAATAAATAAATAAATAAATAAATAAGTGGTTGATTATATCACAGTGAGGGCGATTCAAATCTGAATGTGTGACAAAGGTTTTCATGAGTGGTTTCTACCCTGGGGTAACTCAGGCATTCTTGGATTGGAATTAGCAGCTGAACTGCCCAGGGTCTCTGGGTGTTGCAATCAAAGGACAACTTGGTTACCCAAGGTTGGGAATCATGGGTTTAGCGGATTATAGTAGCATATACTGTATAATGATACCGAAATCATTATTTTGTTAAAGCCTAGCTCTCCCTCCCTCCCTCCCTCTCTCTCCCTCCCCCCTTCTCTCTCTCTCTCTCTCTCTCTGTGTGTGTGTGTGTGTGTGTGTGTGTGGTGACCGATTCTCTGTGACTCCATGTCCATGACGTTTTCTTGGCAGGAATACTGGAGTGGCTTGCCAGTTCCTACTCCAGGCGCCTATAGCACCTGGTATTCCCTGGTGGTTGCCCATCCAAGGACTAACCAGGCACTCTATGTGGGGTTGCTTTTGGAATGTGCTTGGAAAGTTCAGTGGATCCAAAATGATGCAACAGAGATCACATAACAATATCCCTCCCCCACCCTCACCAGGTTACAGCAGCGTCACTGGCTGCCAATCAATATCAGACAACAGTTCAAAAGGCAAGCTTTTACCTATACATCCCTGAGTGGCTTTGGTGCAAGATATCTCAAGGACCACGTCTTCAGAAGGCTGTTATTGCCGCCTTGCCACCCTCATAGATGCATTTAGTGGGGACACGGGAGAGGGCCTTGTCTGGTGTTGCTCCCAGACTCAGGACTCCCTCCCACTGGAGGCCAGCCTGGCCCTGTCCTTGCTCTCCATCCGCCAGCAGACAAGGACCTTCTTCTTCTGTTAGGCTTTCCCTCCATGACTGGCTATGTGAAAGGAATTCTAAAATGGGGCATTTTGTGCCTGCATTGGCTGTTGCTTTTGTACACCATTTTTGTGTGACTTTTTTTTTATTTGTAGTATTTGTATACTACATTTAACTTTAAAACACAGTGGACCCCTGCATAACAGCAGTTTGTTTAACAGAAAATCCACTTAAAGGATCCCCCCCCAGAAATAGGGGGAGATTGCTTAACACAATCACTTATGGGGTGAATCTGTACAACAGAAAAAATGGTCGCAATTAGGGGTTAATCTGTTTTCAATGCATTCCTATGAGAAATTTGTACAAAGGAAAATTTGCTTAACAGAATTTCATTTGGAACAAATTAATTCCTTTATACAAGTTACCACTGTACTGTATTTTAATGGCATGACCTGCTGTGGGTCCTTTTAAAGGTGAAAAGTGGGGTAAAATCCTTTTCTTGCAGAGAAGCAGAGAGGAAGGAGGCTGTGAGAACAACAGAGGAAGCACACGGCCAGAGGGGGTTAGAGCTTCTGACCACTTCCTGGTAATTGAGGTGCAGAGTTTTACCTTTAAATACCTGACTGCATGGAAACTAAAAAACAAAACAAAAAACCCACTACCGTACTAATTCCTTCTGGATGTATTTGAGTTCCCAAGCCAAGCTACTGCTCAGGAGATCCCCACAAACAGGAGCAGGTTGGCACTTGAAAGGAGCAGGTGCTTCCAGTTGGAGTAGAGGTGCTTTAGCGGCCCATACACTGTTAGATTTTGAATAAACAACAAAGGAAGAAAATAGTCTTAATAGATAGAAAGGTAGTATAAGTGTACATTTTTGAGACCTAGTTTATTGCATGTGTTAAAATGGAGTTGGAGGGAGCAGCTGTAGTTACCTGCAGTACGTGTGCCATGTTTGTCACCTGGACAAACCGTGTGCAGAACTACACTTGCTGCAAGTGCCAGCTGGTTGCACTATTAGAAGAGAAGGTCCAGCAGCTAGAGGCCCGCATAGCGAACCAGAAGCAAATCAAGGAGCTTGAGCTCTTCTTGGACAAAGTGGAGCAGACTATCCCTGACAAAGAAGAGACAGGGCACACTTCTGAGGGAGAGGTCACTTCCCCAACTCAGGAGGTAGATGTGTGGAGGAATGTGACTCAAAGGAATAGGAGGCCAAGGGATCACTCTGAGAGTCTCAAATTACAGAATCAATTTGAGGTTCTTTCCCTCAGCACACCTCAGGACGAATGCTCAGAGGAACAACTGGTTCTACCTGAGGATCTCTCCCTCATCACAATTGATGAGATACAGGAATAGGTACATGTAGAAGATGAACAGGCTGCAGGAGAGAAGCTCCCTGTGCTAGGGGATTCTATAATTAGAAATACAGAGGGATGGATTTGTGATGAGCATGATAACCGTATGGTCAGTTGCCTGCCAGGTGCAAAGGTTGCAGACAAAACGAGAAATCTAGATAGCTTGTTAGAGAGAACTGGGAAGGAGCCAGTGGTCATGGTACACGTTGTTACCAATCATGTCGAGAAGGCCAAGCGGTCAGTATTGGAAGCCGAATTCAGGTTGTTAGGAAGGAGATTGAAGTCCCGGACTTCCAAGGTAGCATTTTCAGAAGTGCTACCTGTTCCTCGTGCAGGACCCGCCAGGCAGGCAGAGCTCAGAAGCCTCAATGCGTGGATGAGGCAATGGTGTCGAGAGGAGGGCTTCACATTTGTCAGGAACTGGAGAACATTTTGGGACAAGCCAAACCTGTTCAGGAGGGATGGGTTGCACTTGAATCATGATGGGACCAGATTGCTGGCACTCAACCTCAAAAAGGCTGCAGAGCATCTTTTAAACTGATAACTGGGGGAAAGCCGACAGGAGCTGCGTGGCATCCGGTTCGGAACACCTCATCCTCGGGGAATGAGGTTGGAGAGGGTAGAGAATCACATAGAGATGACATAGCAGGTATTAGCACTGGGAGAATAATGGACTGTGACAGTTTGTCTACTGAAAATAACAGCTGTGGGGGTGGGGAGAGAACAAAGCAGCAGCCCTCCTACAGGTACTTCTATGCCAATGCTCGAAGCCTCCGAGCAAAGATGGGAGAACTTGAACATTTGGCAGCTAGGGATAACATAGATATAATAGCCATAACAGAAACCTGGTGGAATGTGGAGAACCAGTGGGATACAGCAATCCCAGGCTATAAACTCTATAGAAGGGATAGAGAGGGGCGGGTTGGAGAGGGAGTGGCCATCTATGTCAAAGAACGGGTAAAATCCAACAGAATGGAGATTGATGGAGGGTCTGAGTCCACCATAGAATCACTGTGGGTTAAACTACCAGGTCCAAGGAGTGATGTGATAGTTATATACATAACTATCGTCCACCAGATCAAAAACTTGAAGGGGACCTTGAAATGAGGACACAAATCATGGAGGTGTCTCAGAGGGATAGGGAGACTTCAATTATCCCCACATTGACTGGGCCCATGCGAGCTCGAGGCAGGAAAGAGAAACCGGGTTTCTCGACTTGCTGAATGATTGTGCCTTAGAGCAACTTGTCATGGAAACCACCTGAGAACAGGCAACTCTGGATCTAATACTGGTCAGGGAAGTGAATCTCACTGAGCTTCTGGGGAACAGTGACCATGCTTCAATCTCCTTTGCCATCTATGTCAGGGGAAGAGTGTCAAGCATATCAGACACAAAAACTCTTGATTTCCGAAAGGCAAATTTCCCTCAGATGAGGAAAATAGTTAGAAAGAAATTGAAAGGGAAGGTTAAAAGAATCCAATCTCTCCAGAGTGCAGAGAGCCTGTTTAAAACAACAGTAATAGAGGCCCAGCACAAGTGCCTACCACAAAGAAAGAAAAGCTCATTTAAGTCCAAGAGGACACCGGCATGGTTAACGAGTGGAGTAGAGAGGCTCTAAAGCGCAAGGAGAGGTCTTTCTGTGAATGGAAATCCTCCCCAAATGAGGAAAATAAAAAGGAACACAAACTCTGGCAAAAGAAATGTAAGAAGCTGATAAGAGAGGTAAAGAAAGACTTTGAGGAACGCATGGCTAGCAATATAAAGAGAAATAATAAAAGCTTCTTTAAATATATCAGAAGTAGAAAACCTGCCAGAGAACCAGTTGGCCCTCTGGATGGTGTGGGAGGACTAGGGGAGGTAAAGGAGGACTTAGAAATTGCAGAGAAACTAAATGACTTCTTTGCATCTGCCTTCACGACAGAAGACCTTGGGCAGATTCCGCTGCCTGAAGGGCCCCTCTTGACTGAAGAATTAAATCAAATACAGGTTAAAAGAGAGGATGTTTTAGGATGAATTGACAAATTAAAAATCAACAAGTCACCAGGCCCTGATGGCATTCATCCAAGGGTTATTAGGGAACTGAGAAATGAAATTGCGGATCTCTTAACGGTAATATGCAACCTGTCTCTTAAAACGGCCACAGTGCCGGAGGACTGGAGGATAGCAAATGTCACACCAATTTTTAAAAAAGGAAGGAGGGGGGACCCAGGAAACTACAGGCCAGTTAGCCTTACATCTGTCCCAGGGAAGATGGTGGAAAGCCTCATCCAAGAGAAAATCTTAAAACACATAGAAGAACAAACCTTGCTGAGACAAAATCAGCATGGCTGCAAGGGTAAGTTTTGCCTGACAAAACTTTTAGAATTCTTTGAAAAGGTCAACAGGCATGTAGATTCGGTTGAACTGGTGGATATAGTCTATCTGGATTTTCAAAAGGCTTTTGACACAGTCTCTCACCAGATGCTGCTGAGAAAATTGCACAGTCAGGGGATATGAGGGCAGGTCCTCTTATGGATTGAGAGCTGGTTGAGATCCAGGAAACAAAGAGTAGGTGTCAATGGGAAATTTTCACAATGGAGAGAGGTGAAAAGCGGTGTGCCCCAGGGCTCTGTCCTGGGACCGGTGCTTTTCAATCTGTTCATAAATGACCTGGAGACAGGGATAAACAGTGAGGTGGCCAAGTTTGCAGATGACACAAAACTTTTCTGTGTGGTAAAAACCAGAGAAGATTGTGAAGAGCTCCAGAAGGATCTCTCCAAACTGGAGGAGTGGGCTACGAAATGGCAAATGCGTTTTAATGTAACCAAATGTAAAGTAATGCATATTGGGGCAAAAAATCCAAACTTCATCTATCAACTCATGGGCTCTGAGTTATCCGTGATGGATCAGGAAAGAGATCTTGGTGTGTTGGTGGACAGCTCCATGAAGGTGTCTCCCCAATGTGCGGCAGCAGTGAAGAAGGCCAATTCCATGCTAGGGATTATCAAAAAGGGGATTGAAAATAAAACAGCCAACATTATAATGCCATTATACAAAACGATAGTAAGGCCCCACCTGGAGTATTGTGTACAATTCTGGTCTCCGCACCTCAAGAAAGACATAGTGGAACTGGAAAAGGTGCAGAAGAGAGCAACTAAAATTATTACTGGGCTGAGGTACCTCCATAATGAAGAAAGGCTAAAACGTTTGGGGCTTTTTAGTCTGGAAAAAAGGCACCTGAGGGGGGATATGATTGAGACGTACAAAATAATGCAGGGCATGAATAAAGTGGATAGAGGGAAGCTCTTCTCCCTCTCACAAAATACCAGAACTACAGGACATTTACTCAAATTGAAGGCTGTGAGAGTAAGAACAGACAAAAGAAAATATTTTTTCACCCAGTGCATTGTTAGTCTGTGGAACTCCCTGCCACAGGATGTGGTGTTGGCATCTGGCCTGGATGCCTTCAAAAGGGGGTTGGACAGATTCCTGGAGGAAAAGTCCATCACACGTTACAAACCATGATGGAGAGGTGTAATCTCCAGGCTTAAAACCGGGATACCTCAAGGTCCAGATGCAGGGCAGTGGTATCAGGAGATGGAGATCTAGTCTCATGCGCTCCCAGACACATCTGGTGGGGCCACTGTGAGATACACAAAGCTGGACTAGATGGGCCTTTGGCCTGATCCAGCATGGCTCTTCTTATATTCTTATGTTCTTAAAGAAAGAAAGAAAGAAAGAAAGAAAGAAAGAAAGAAAGAAAGAAAGAAAGAAAGAAAGAAAGAAAGAAAGAAAGAAAGCTGCACTTGGCACATCTCTTATGTATATAACATTGAGCTGGCTGTGCCAAAGATCTCTTTCAGTATCTGAAATGTTTCTATGATGCCTTCATCTCTACTCCTCCAATCTCTTCAACAGAAGTTGAGATAATTTTACTATAGAACCATGGAGAAATTCTAGTCAGAACTGTCACTGTTCTAAGTACTCCCAGCATTTGGGGGATAAAAGATCAGAAAACTTGCTTTCCTTATCACCATGGCTTACACACTCACTCACTTTCTCACTTGCTCCCTCCTTCCTTCCTTCCTTCCTTCATTCCACAGAATTATGCAGTTGGAGGGGTGTATAAGGCCATTGATTCCAACTCCTTCTCAGTGTAGGAATCCAAGTCAAAGTAGATCTGACAGAGAATTGTGCAATTTTCTCTTTACTCCTCCAGCATTACCACCTCCGAAGGTCGTTGGTTCCTTTGTACTGCTCTAACAGATAAGAAGTTGTAAGTGTCCTGGTGGGCCACCACCTAAAGATGAGGCAGCAGTGTGCTGCAGCTGTAACCCCACCCCCTCCAAAAAAATCTGGTCACCACAATACAAACAAGACACAGAGGCCCTAGAAAAAGGGCAGTGAAGAGCAACAAAGATGATAAGGGGATTGGAGGCTAAATTGTATGAAGAACGGCTAAAAGAACTGTGCATGCTTAGCCTGATGAAGAGAAGACTGAGGGAAGACATGATAAATAGCCATGGGGAAAAGAGCATTGATTTATTCTCCGTTGCACCTGAGGGTATGATAAGTACCAGTGGGTGAAAACTCATCAGAGGGAGGGGGCAACCTGGAAACAAGGAGAAATTTCCTGAATGTGGGAGCCATTAAACAGCAGAACAGCTTGCCTTCCGATGTTGTTGGTGCTCCGTTGCTGGAAGTTTTCGAGAAAAGACTAGACAGCCATGTGTCTGGGATGGTATGAGATCTTCTGCCTTGAGCAGGTTGTTGGATTCGAAGACCTCCAAGGCCCCTTCCAACCCTACGATGATTCTCTGATTCTAACCCCTCCTCCCCATTGGTATTCAGACAAAATCTGGCTTCCTGTAACTTGAGCTGATTATTACATGTCCTGCACTCTGGAATAATCAAGAATCACAGATTTGAGATATCCTAGTCTTCTAACTCACATCCTTTGGCTTGGGGTAGCTGGAGGAGACAGACAGCAAAACAGAGAGAAAAACTGAGAAAGGGAAACTGCCAGGAGAAGACGAGACAAGTCATTAATAAGGATTTTAAGAACAGATTTTGCTGCTGTCACCCCAGCCCCATCTCCAGAAAGGCTGCTGTTCTCTCTCACACATGAGACTCTAACACAATGCTTAACTACTTTTGTGACCAGAAGAACAGCCCAGCTGCTGAGCAAAAGTTTCCCAGGCCAAAGTATACTTTCTCTGGAGGTCTTTCAAATAATGGCCTCTTTGGCGCCTGTAATGGCAGGTTTGGGAGCTCAGGTTTGGGCGTGATGGCTCAAAAGGCTCATTCCAGAGCTGACTCATTTCTTAGAGCAATTGGCAAATCAGTTCCAGTCTCTCAAAGGAGACCTCACCCCGTCAACAAGCCATCCCAGGTGGCTCCCAACAACACCCTGAATCCCAACAATAAGGAAACAGCTGTCTGCTTAGAGAATGAGTGATGCTCACCAGGTGTGCCCAGACGGTGATGAAGGGATGGGGACTCCCCCCACCCCCAGTCCTACAAGGTCACTTAACACTTGTTGCTTTGTTGAGTTTTCTGCTGAAATGGCTGACTTGACATAAAATGGAATGAAAATGGCAAGACAGGTGGGTGCCCTAAAGAATTATCTGTTATTTACTTCTGGGTGTCTCTGAAAACAGTATGCTTATCTGCAGTAGGACACAGACAGAGTTTATGTGGGTTTTTACAACAATCATCAAACATCTAGAAGATGATTCATGGCAACTGGAATTATTTTCTTCTTGAGAGATCGAAACATTTTGCTACTTATCCAAGCAGCTTTGCCAGTCTGAGGAAAGTTAACTGACGGAGCTGCTTGGATGAGTTAACTTTCCTCAGACTGATGACGCTGCTTGGATGTGCAGTGAAATGTTTTGATATCTCAAGTAGAAAAGAAGTCAAGCTGCCATGATTCAACTTCCAAATAACCCCACCTGGATGACTGAGAATCTTCACAGATAATCATCAAGAATGTGGTCTGCCGCAACAGCCATATTTATTTATTTATTTATTTATTTATTTATTTATTTATTTATTTATT
>JAHTLZ010000102.1:1746105-1762670 GCA_023846285.1 Phrynocephalus versicolor
CTATCTATCTATCTATCTATCTATCTATCTATCTATCTATCTATCTAATCATCTAATTATTTTCATGTTTTTTATTTGAATAATTTTACCCCACTTTTCTCCTTGGAAAAGGACCCAATATTGAGAGACAATGTTTTGCACCCCTATATATCTGTCTGTCCTGAGTAGAGATGGGCACGACTTAGCGGAATTCCCGTTTCCGTTTCCGTTACTCGTTTCCGTTACTCGTTTCCGTTACAGAACGGAAACGGTAACGGGAATTAGTCCGCCAGAACTCGAACTCGAACCGACTAAAGAATAATTGGGTCTGATTTGTCGTTGTCGTTCCTGGCATCATGGCAATCCCTCAATGCCAAGCGGCACAGAAAAAAAGTTTTTAAAAGTTAAAAAAAAAAACCCGATTCCCGGCCCTAAAAGCAGGCGAAAACTGTCTGAGGGCACCTACCAGGCCAGAAGGGTGTTTTATTTGGGGGGGGGGTTCCCCGCCCCCCTCTCCTTGGCTGGTGCTACTGCTGCGCTGCTGGTACCAGGCGGGGGGGCATCGTCTCGTCTGCCTTTGCCATACGGTGTGCGGGCGGGGGGATCCAAAATGGCAACCGCAATATTTTTTTTGAAATCGTGGTCCAAAAACACACCAAAGCACCACAGAAACATGCAAAAATTAGCTATTTTAAATGCTTGAATTTTTACAGTAGCAGCAGTGGGTTTGCCAAAATACGTCTCCGTTGATTTTATTTTATTTTATTTTATTTTTATTTTTTTACACCTGCGCACGCGCAATGATGGGCTGGCCATGGGATGGGACCATGCAAATTTTTTGAGCCATTCCACCAATCGCATGGCCAGGTTTTGCTGAGACTGTACCAGGCTGGGAGGGCGCATCCTCGGCGTCTCCATTTGCCATGCAGTGCGGGGGGATCTAAAATGGCGACCGCAATATTTTTTTTGAAATCGTGGTCCAAAAACACACCAAAGCACCACAGAAACACGCGAAAATTAGCTATTTTAAATGCTTGAATTTTTACAGTAGCAGCAGTGGGTTTTTCTTGCAATAAAACGTCTCCGTTTATTTTATTTTATTTTATTTTATTTTTATTTTTTTACACCTGCGCACGCGCAATGATGGGCTGGCCATGGGATGGGACCATGCAAATTTTTGGAGCCATTCCACCAATCGCATGGCCAGGTTTTGTTGAGACTTCTGGGTGTGCCAGAGAGGGCATTAAAAGCCCACAAACCCAAACCCTAAACCCTAACCCTAACCTGAACCCGAACCCATACGCCAGTACACTGTGTTCTTAGTGGGCCAGAGGCACCCAGAGGTACAGCCCACTAACCCACCCTAACCTTAACCGTTACCCTAAGCCTAGCCCTTATCCCCTACCCCATGCTCTGGGAAGTCAAGTCGCGTTAAATCGCAGCGGTAACGACAAACGAAAAACGAAAAACGAAACAACAAATTTTTGAAAAATTCCGCGAAAAACGGAAACGAGCCGCAACGGACCCGTCCCGAAAAACGACAACTCGAAAAAAAAATTTTCCAAGTCGTGCCCATCTCGAGTCCTGAGTGCTAAGCTGGTTATTGCTCCAGTGACTGACCATTGTGGCAAAAGGAGAAGAGAAAACCGGGTGCAAAAGGATATGAAATGGAGTATCTTTGAGGAGGTTACTGGTAACTAGAGATGGGCACGGAATGAACATTTTTTTGTTTCCATTATGTAACAAAACGACAAACGAAAATTGTGATGAAAATGAAACGAAACGAACAGAACCTCCCAGAGCTCGCCGTCTGGGTTCGGTGGCCCTCTCCCCTATCTGGGGGGTATTTCCCTCCAGCTCGCGGATAGGGTGCGGAATCTGGGTGTGTTCCTGGACCCGGCGCTTACCTTGGAGTCCCAGGTGGCGTCGGTGACCAGGTCCGCCTATTACCATCTCCGTCGGATCGCCCAGATCCGCCCGTACCTGGACGCGAACTCTCTGAGAACAGTGGTCCAAGCGCTGGTGATCTCGAGGCTGGACTACTGTAACGCCCTCTACATGGGGTTGCCCTTGACTCTTCTCCGGCACCTGCAGCGGGTACAGAATGCAGCGGCCAGGCTGGTGGCTGGTGTGCGTCGCTATGACCACATCACCCCAGTCTTGGCCCACCTGCACTGGTTGCCCGTTGCAGCCCGGATTAGATTCAAGGTCTTGGTTTTAGTTTATAAAACCCTCCATGGCTTGGGACCGGACTACCTGGCAGAGCGTATCGCTCAGCGATCAACCTCGGCCCGTCCCGTTCGGCAGGCGCGAGTGCACTTGCTTCGGGTCGCCACTCCTCGAGAGGCCCGAAAAATGAGCACTCGAAATCGGGCATTCTCGGTGGCGGCCCCTAGCCTTTGGAACTCCATCCCCATTGAAGTGCGCTCTGCAGAGTCCCTGCTGGCCTTCCGGAAGGCCTTAAAAACCTACTTATTCCGGGAGGCCTTTGGCGATTTTCAATAATTTTTTTTCCCTTCTTTTTTCCCCGCCATCGTAATGCTTGTCTATTTTAATGATTAGTTTGTTTGAGGTGCCATCAGGTTTTACTGTCTAGCTATTGTTGTATAATTGTCGTCTGTGTACATCCTGTATTTTTGTACTTTGCTTCTGTTATCCATGTGACTAATTTGTTTTGTAAGCCGCTTAGAGTTCGAAATGAAGATAAGCGGGATATAAATGCAATAAATAAATAAATAAATAAACCACGAAAATTGTGGTCGTTACGTTTCGTTTCCGTTAATGGTGATGCGCAATGAAATGAGCTGTTTTAAATGTTAAAAACGCACTGGACATACGTAAAAACGCAGCAATAATTATTTATATTGTCTGATAATACCTACCAGGGGGGTTGGGGTCCTTAAAACATTTGTTTTTGTCTTCTCCCATCGCGATGTATTTTTCTTTTCCCTTTAAAATGGATGTCGCCACCAGCCATAAAATGGAGGCAAGCCATGTGATGGGATCATGTTCAACCAATAGCATGCCCAGGTTGCAGACTAGGCAGGCAGGTCTGGAAGCCACAGAGGGAATAAAAAGCTCTGGCAGCCCCCGTCGTCCTTGCAGTCTCTGGTGGGAGTTAGGGTGGGATTGCTGTCTCTGCGACTCTAGCTTCAGTCCTGCAGCCTTCCTGTGTGCATGGGTGCTACGTACCTCTCGGTGAGTACCCTCCCTTGCCCACAGTGCAGTCACTCTGCAGCTGCCTTGCACCATGGGCAACGCCCGCCGCTGCCTTTGCAGCCTCCCTGCATACCTAGTCTATACTGTGTCTCTGCCAGCATCCATTTTTTTAGTGTTTTCCCTCTGGTCTGGGGCATTGGGGGATGCTGTGCACGGAAATGCTTTAAAAATCAAGCAAAAAGTGGGTAGAAGCGACAAACGGAAAAATGGAAAATAGTAATGAAATTTTTCCAAAAATTTGCGACAAACGGAAATGAACCGAAACAGACCTCTCAACAACAAATGAAAAACTGAAACACCATTTTTTTTGCTTCTTGCCCATCTCTACTGGTAACTGAGCAGTTTATACAGGAACATACTATGCTTTGTAGCTCCCATTTCTAGTTCATAATACATTGGAGGCCTATCCAAAGTGAATTTCAAGCACCATCAATTATTATTATTATTATTATTTGGCATTTGAATCTGATGCTTCAGTGCTCAGCATTGGGACCATACTTTGAACTTTCAGGCATCTGTATAGGACTACAAACCAGGGATAGTGTACTAGAGTTGCAGGCTTCAGTGTCAAGTCAGACTTAAGTCAGTCTGAGGACTTGACTTGAATTCAACTCTGTTTTTTTTTTTAATCCAGTTTTTCAGACTTGATTCATGACTCAGAACCCACCCAACCCAGCCCCCCCTCTTTTTTCTGGGCAATAAAGTTTGTTTTTAATAGGGACTCAGACTTGGGACTTGAAGACTCAGGACTTGGTACCAAAGGCTTGGTACTTAGACTCTGATCTGCTACTAGGAGCCAATGACTTGACGGCGTCCCTGCTCTAAATACCAGCAAAGACACAACTGTGTCTCTGTCTACAAGACAATAAAACTGCTGATGCCTGAATTAACTTCAATGGATTATAATCTTATTCTTTTTATATTGTAATAGATGTCTGAAGGTGTGAATTGCAATCCACAAAAAGTAGATTGGCTAGTCATAAATATACCACAATAAGGATATTTATTAACAAACCAGCTTGATTATATTGTAGGATAGTATTATTATTATGTACCTCAAGTCTCTCTTTTTTGTGAGGGTGGGAGGGGAAGTTTAAATAACTACAAATACATCCTCTAGCAATTTAATCTGAATACATGATAGAATAGAACCTTCCCGAAATGGCAAGAACTCTGTTTCTTGGTACAGCAAGTCTTTGAAGGAAGCTCCGTTTTGCCTGACAAATACAACTTTCCATTTAGTGATAAATTAAATGGTTCCCCTCTTTAGTGCTGACCACATGTCTTTCTTGGAAAGCATTTCACTTGAGTTGAGCTATCTGTATCCATTAGCAGTGCCACCTGAGGATGGAACAAGATAAAGAGTAGCAGCTAATTTCAAAGATCTAGTACAAACAATCCCAACCCAAGTTATGCAGACAATGTGAGGTGTCCCTTCTTCTTTCCCTTAACAAGCAGCCATCTTGATGGTATCTTCTGACATTATGACACATGGTGGGTGGGAGATGCCCCCAAGCTGCTTTCACGATGTTTTCTGATTTTCCTTTTCATGGATTCAAGCCTGAAGGACTTGCGTGGAAAGAAACCCTAGCCCTATTCAGACATTCAGAAATCAGATAGAATACATACACAAAGGACAGTGGTGGCACTCCAGATGTTTTGGACCACAATTCCCAGAATTCCAAGCCTAGATTGCCAATGACAAAGGACTGTGGGAATTGTGGTCCAAAACATCTGGAGTGCCAAAGGTTTGCCACCACTGAATAGGGAAATGTTGCATATAGTCACAATATTTGCAGATCACTGAATCATCGAATAATAAAGTTGGAAGGGGCCTACAGGGCCATCAAGTCCAACCACCTGCTGAATGCAAGAATACAAGTCAAATGTCTCCAGTGTTGGAGCAATCACCATATAGTGAGATAATCAGTTCCATTACTGTACTTCTCTAACAGTTAGGAAGTTTTTCCTGATATTCTGCCGAAAACTGAGTTCTCTTAACTTGAGCCCGTGGTTGCACATCCTGCACCCTGGGATGATTGAGAACAGATTCTGTCCCCTCCTTTCTATGACAGCCTTTCAAATAATTGAAAAATTTTATATATCACCCCTCAGTCTTCTTCCTGTCCCCCCAGACTAAATACAGTGATAACTTGTATAACTAGGGTTTATATAACGTAAAATATGTACAACGTAAAAAAATCCAGCCGGGAAACTTCGTCGCCTCCCCCCTTCACTGTTCATTAGCAGGAGAGTGCAGGCAGGCTGAGAGAGCGGGCAAAGAGAGAGGGAGGGAGGGAGGGGAGGAGGATGCCTCCTTGGTAGCTGCAGATGATGCAATTGCTGTGGTAGCGCCTGCAGGAGGCGCGTGTGCCAAGCTGGGTGAGGAAGTGAGCCAGGGGCCAGGCAGTCACCATCCAGGAACCCCCCCACCCTCCCCTGGTGCCGGCTGCAGTTCTTGCTGCTGGAGCGCACCGCCGTGTCCCTGCCGAGTGGGCCCGTCATCGGGGCCACCAGCAGTGGCTCCAAAGAAGTGGACGCCTTGGTGGCCAAGCTGGGCAAGGTGCTGCAGTTGAAAGCCCAGCACTGGCCTCCTCCTCCTCCTCCTCCTCCTCCTCCTCCTCCTCCTCCTGTTGCAGCTGCCGTGACTCCTTGACTCCTCCTCCCTCGCAAGCATCACAGCCGGGACTGAGCGGCTCTCTACGTGTTGCCGAGGGGGCTCCGCTTCTTCGCCTCCCTTCCCCGCCGCCCGCCACACTCATGTCACTGGTGCTGCTGCCGACGGCTCCCCCCCCACCCACAATGGACATGTCCAGAGGCAGCCTGCGGGTGGCCAAATAACTGTGTGGCCAGGGCTGGTTGTGGAGCGCCACCCGGGTGGGGCAAAAGAAACAGCAGCAGTACCACCACCACCACCACCACCCTCACCCCTTGCTATCTGCGGGTGGCAGCAACGATGAAAAGGATGATCCGCACTGGCTCCTGCAGCAGCTCATCCTCTCTGGCAACCTCATTACCCTTGGCTATGCATTGGAATGGATTAAATCCATTTTCAATGCATTCCTATGGGAAACTGCAATTTGTACAAAGGAAAATTTGTATAACATAATTTCATTTGGAACGAATTAATTACGTTATACAAGGTACCACTTGTATGCCCAATTCTTTCAGTTTTTCACTCTCCTTGGGGCTTGGTTTCTAGTCACCTGATTGCCACAAAAAAGCACTGAGTGAGGAACTGAGTGAGTGAGTCTGCAAAGAGCAAATTCCCAAGCGTGAGAGAACGAGTGCTTTGAACAAGAGCTATGTATCTCTATTAAAGTGACCCTTCAGACTGCCAGAGAATTGCTGCAGCCAGGCCTGCTCAAAGTAGCAGCCTTATAGCTAGACCAAAAAGGGCATAGATTGGGGTCAGTCTGGAGCACCCTTCCCTGTATGCCATGTGATCACTAGAAGATAGATTGTGATGGACAAGTGATCCAGTCTGCCTTTGATTTGCCTCTGTGATCACACCATCAGTGGAGTCCAGAGTGGATTCAGAGCTTGGGAAAGATGTCTTTTTGGATGATTGCTCCAAGAAACATCCATCCAAGGGCTGTTCTAAAGCCTGTAACCCCAACAAGCATATATTAAAAAATCAAACTCAGAATCGGTTTTCCATTGGGATGCTCATGAAACTGACATGAACTGGAAATGAAGAGCTTCATCCATTCCAGCACAGGCTCCAGGTGCCCACTCAGATGCCCCAACACTGTCTTTTGGTCCAACCTGAAGAAAATATGTGAAAAAGAAATCTAGATTTCTTGCACAGAAAGCATGATGGGAGTTATAGTTGCCCACATCTGAAAGGGCCTCATCTTGCACAAAGCTTCACATGGCAGAATGGAAAGATGTTCAGTGAACAAAAGTTGCAGCAATGCGGCTGATTGCTTTTCTGGCAATAAGGATGCCCTCTCTGAATTAATGTCAGGGTATCTGCTGGCACAGCCAGAGAGGAGAGGAAAGCAATTCTTTTAGAAGATAGCATCATACAGCAAGCTCTGAACATGGTTCTCTCTCTCTCTTTTGGAAAACATGCACCCTTTCCTTTCAGCTATGTGGCGGCAAGCGCTTTTCAGGCAAGGAGTACCTTATCTTCCACACCACACACAATGTTAATTTTATAGATGGGCAATTAATTACATTCCCTCTGGCTGCTGGCAGTGTTTTTATTACCCTGCAAATCAAAGGAACAGGTTACAACGTGACATGTTAATTTTTTTTAATGGGCTAGGCTGTCTGTGTTTATCTTTTGTTTTATTATGCATCCATTTGGGAAGCTATCTCCTTATTCCAGGCCAGGGGGCAGGCGGAAAGGGGAAGGAATGGGAGGAAAAGAAGGAGGGCAAAGATGTTAAGGCACAGGGGGAGACGGAGAAGTGGATGAGATGGGCCACAGAGTGTCAAGAGATGATGTTGAAGATGATGATGGACCAACAGAAGCTGTTGCTGGCTAGCCTTTTGAAACATCCTAGAATGGGGGTCCCTGGGATGGGCAGTGAGGCAGGATCAGGTGGAGCACAACAGTGGACAACAGGTTGCAAAAGATGGGCCCGGAGAACGATCCATAGGCTTTTGTTAACCCATTTGAGAGGATCACAACCATGGCAGGATGACTCAAAGAGCAATGGGCATTGATTCTAACACCCTGTTTGTCAGGGAAGGTGCAAGAGGCCATGGACGCCATGGAGCCTAAGTGTCACGATCCACAGACAGACACACAGCTAAGTTCAGAGGACAACAATACAGCAAGGCAGGAGTTAAACAGAGTCTAGAAACACACACAGCTAGTGTCATTGTGAGCTAAAAGACAAAACAGAGTCTAAGATAAATGGTCCAGAGGTCAAAAGCTGGAATGCAAACAGTAGCTTACACCAGGTTCACAGAGTGACTTAAGTCCAGGGTTAAGAAACATAGTCCAGGGTTGCCAGTCAGGAACAAGGAACCGAAAGAGGTCAGGAATCTCAGTAGGAAGGCAGAAGCATGTTGAGTTGACTTGTTGCTTCCACAAATTGCCCTAACTCTGGGTGCTTGTTTTATGTCTCCAGAGAGCAAATCCCACTTCCCTGAAGACCCATTCTGTCAAAACTCAGGGCTTTCTGAGCATTGATGCCTTCGGCTCAAATACAGCTTATCTCTATTCCTCTTGATGATAAGTATTTACTGTCTGTGGCCACCAGCTCTCTGGGAGGGTGTAGAATCCCCTGAAGATGCTGAATCACTTCCTCGCAGAGCTGCTGGAGGAACTGGCCACCCTGATGATTCATCTGGAAGTTCCTTAGCCCTTAGCTCCTCAGTGTCCGGAATGGGGTCTGGCAGGGGCCTGACACTAAGGAGGCCCTGGAGGTCAAGAGCACTATTATGAATGTCTTAGACCTCTCTGAAGCAGCCTACCAAAGAAAATTTCAGAGTTAAGAAGAGTAAAAGGGACTAATCCGAGGGCTGTGGTGTAGAGAAATATGTGCCAATGCCATAAGATGGCTGAAGCCAACCTCACAGTCTACACAACAGATTGTGGATCAGATAATCAACAAGCAGCTTACTGTGACTTTGGGGTTGCAACAGAGGAATTGGGTGATGAGGCATCAACCCAAGTCATTGGCAAGCACCATCAAGCTGCTAGAATCTTACAATGCTGCAGAAGAGGCTGGCTCTGCATTGTCCGGGACAACAACAGAGAAAGGAAAAGCACAGGGAAAGCCTGGGACAACAGGAAGTTACACTGAATGCCAGCTGCCCGTGGAGGTGCTAGAGAGCAACAAACCTAAGGCTGATAAGGGAGTAGTTTTAAGCATGAAAACAAGTAAACCATCTGCCTTGGGGGTGGGGGGGGGAGAGGAGTCCCTGGAAAAGCTAAACCCAATGCCTGTTTTGGTTGTGGTCAGCGGGGTCACTTCTGGAAAAATTGCCCAGTAGAGGACCACACATTGGCCAGTGCTTTTATTGTGTGTGCTAAGGTGGTTGAAGAAAATCACCCTGGCTGGGAGATCGATGTCCTGGACGGTTACTTCACATCCTTCCTTGTTCCGAGTTGACGTTCGTTTCATGATCGCTTCGCTCGCGTTCACGTGGTCTTGTCCCGGCACTGTCCCTGTTCCCGTGTACCCTCGGGCATGATTGATGGCCTTGTTTTGTGACAACATCTGAACTTCTCAGCCTTCGTTCTCGTTTTTTCTTTGGTCCAACCTTCCGTTTTTGATCTTTCGTATCTCTCAACTTTGCCTTCAATGCATTATGGAGCTAAGTTTGAGGCATTTGTCTTTTAATCTCTCTGCACTGCGTTGCTGACTCCATAGGGAATGTACTGGCAAATGACACTTTGCACTCCTGCCACTAGATGGAGAATGGCACATTGCGTGATGAGCCATACCTCACAGACACTCGTCTCGGAACGAGAACTGAGACGAGCAGATTCCCGAGGCCCAGGAGGGGAATTGCTCATCCCACTTAAATCCCAGTTCAGGGGGTGTGATCAGGACGAACTCCCATCGTCACGCAATGGACGTGGAGTAACATTTCTTTGTACCGGTCCCAAGCGGGACAGCGAACCGCGATGAAAGGGACATGAAGTTACGACTCTAGTTAATGACAGCAAGCTGAGAGCATTGGTGGACACGGGGTGTAGCAGGTCCTTGGTGAGATGCCCGATTCAGGGCATAGAAAAGGGACAGATTTTTGTTCAATGTATACATGGGGACATGAAACCTTGTAAAACTGTGGAAGCAGGGTAACAACGAGAAGTCCTAAGGGTGGGAGTGTTGCCTGGGTTGGTTTGTGAGGTGTTGTTAGGCCTGGATTGGGCTGGAGTAGAATATTTGGTGGGGATGAAATCTTCGCGAGGATCTACAGGTGCTTTATTGGTAGAGGAGAACATGAATGCATTGGAGGTATCTCGAAGACAGGTCAGAATATGGCAACAAAATTATACTTGTCTACCAGAAGCATTACAAGGCGCACAACATGAAGGGAGAATTAACCATGGGGAGAAGGGTTATGAGCTTCATAATGGGCTATTGATGAGGCTAATCATGGCAGTAGTGTTGTTAGTAGTGTCTGAAGTTATGAGGTGAGAGATAATGAGACTGGCCCATAACATACTCCTGGCAGGTCATTTATCTTTGGAAAAGACGTTGGCCAGAGTAAAATCCCGGTTCTTCTGGCCTCAAATAAGAAAAGATATTGTCAACTATTGTCAGGCATGTCCAGAAAACTCAAAGCAAACCCGATCCAGGAGCCTGTATGATTCCTATGCCTTTGATTCCCAATAGAATTGGGCTATAGTGGGACCACTTCCTAAGTCTGCAGCCGGACATCTGTACTAGTGAATTTTGCCTCTATATCCTGAGGCTGTGCCCTTGTGTACAGCCATGGCCTCAGAGGCAGCTATCAGGCATGTCCAAACTTCAGCCCTCCTGATGTTTTGGACCACAACTCCCAGAATTCTAACCTTAGATTGCCAATGACAAAGGACTGTGGGAGTTGTGGTCCAAAACATCTGGAGGGCCAAAGTTTGGACATGCCTGGACTAGATAGTTATGAGGGGTCTTCTCATGAGTAGGATTCTCCAAGGAAGTAGTCATGGATCATGATCTTTGGTCAGAGGTTGAGCCACTGCCGCCGGACTGAATGGCTCTGGCTATTGAAGAAGAAGGGTTGCAGTCTGTACCCAATAAAGAAGTTTGGAAGTTTAAAACATCTCTGGCTAGTGAGTCTGCTTCCAAAGGGCTCTCCAGGAAGGGAGAAGGTGGGGACATTCTTTACAATATATAATTAGAAAGATTTGAACTGGGGCTTCTTCTTGAGGCCTTCCTGAACTCAACAAGCTGTTGAGTCTTTACAGATTCTGTGTATAATGGTGGTGCAAAGGAGAAGCAGGTGTACAGTTGTTAACTGGTCTGTTTGGCAGGAAAAAGTGTGGTGGAGTGTGCTTGTTCTCCTTCTCTCTGATATCCTTTCCACACACCCCTTCCCTTCCTTCTCCCTTACTGCACCAATGTAGTGCTGGCCTACCCTTCTTTCCTCCCCCTCTCCTGAATGGCCTCACCTGGCCTCACTGGTGGCCTTTGACTCCAACTCTGAGGCCCCTTGAATCTGTTCTGGGTTTGAGTCTGCATTTCTAAAGCATGGATACCTCACTTTTCTCCTTAAGATCTTGGTGACAGATAGGAGTTAAATTTGCCCACTTGCCCAGTTAAATCTAGTGTGGCTGCTGTGCCCATTCCTGGAGAGATCTGAACTGGCCTTCATGACACGTGTTTTAGTTATATCCGGCTAGATTACCGTAATGCTTTCTATCTGGGGCTGCCTCTGAGAAGTATTTGGAATCTGCACCGGGCCCAAAACACTGCAGCCAGATAGTTATTGGGGGGCTGGTTACAGGGATCCTGTAACCCCCTTGTTACAGCAGCTTCACTGGCTACCAATCTTGTTCCGGGGTCAATTCAAAGCACTGTTTTTAACCTATAACCTATAAAGCCCTGAATGTATTGTGTCCAAGCTATAACAGGGACTACCACCTCCCTCTATGAGCCTTCCTGCTGGATGTTAAGATCATTAGGGGAGACCTTTATCTCAGCTACACCATCCTCTTGGAATGTGCAGCTGTGAAAGCTGAATTAGTTAGGGTGAGGTCTGTTTTCCACAATTTGCATATTGTGCAAATAATGTGTGCAATATGCACAGGAGTTTATCTGATACACGATGATTTATAGCAGTGCTGGCAAACCTATAGCATGGGTGCCGAATGTGGCACTCAGAGCCCTTTCTGTGGGCACCCGACATCACCCCTTCACAGCCACCTGTATCTAGGTTAAATTGCTCTATTGGCACTTTGTGAAAAATTAGTGGGTTTTGAATAGCAGTTTGGGCACTCGGTCTCTAAAAGGTTTGCCAAATTGCCACCACTGATCTATAGGGTCCCTTCCAGCTCTGCAGTTTTAAGGCAACGATGATAGAGATGATAATAATTATTATATGAGCAAACTAACCTGTTCTGGAAATCTGTCTCAGAAGGTTGTCCTACTTAGGAACCCTGAACAAACGTTTGTAGCACCCTGCAGGCCACAGAACACTGTTTGAAAATCTTTTAATAAACCCGTTCAAATTGAATGCCTTGGCGTGTCATGGAAATCTCAGTAGAGTTGTCCCCTTGAGACATTAAATGAAAAGGAAAATAATAGGGACTTTAATGAACAGAGCCATCAGTGCTTTGATAAAGAGAAGGATAAAAGGCATATTGAACCTCCCTGCTCTTTTCCTATATTTCTCTGGGATAGGGAGATGAATGAAGAGGGAGACTCCTTCATTTGTAGTTCTCCAAGGCCTAGATGATGCAGGAGAAACGGTATGCCTAGAGAGCCAGAAAGCAAACAACTGAAATGGTCTGCTGGATATCCACTAAGACATCATCCAGAAAGAGACCAAAAGACGAACCAAGGTGCCTAACCCCCACGTCTGCCCATTTAGAGAAAGAGATGCAAATTGGAAAAGACTGTAGAGGACACAGAAAAGAAAACAAACACATGTGTGTGTGTGAATTGGGAGCAGACACGTGTCTGCGGAGGCAGACCCGCACCTGCTCCTAAGAGCACATGTCAATTAGGCAAAGACAAAATTTAACCCCCGCATCCGGCTGCAATCCTTGATATCTCACCAGCACAATGCAAACAAACCTGGTCCATATTGGCCCAGCCGTTCCCCAAAAGGTGTGGCTAAGAAGCCCCAGTTCCTTTCCCTACAAGCGAACAGGCTTGGTAACAAAGGTTAGGGGTGATTGACAACGGATTCCATACTTTGTTTCCCCTGGACATGTGCCCCCCCCCAAGAGCCTCAGGGAAGTAGGGGGAATGGGGCAACCCCTTACTCCTCAGTAGATCAGACCTTGGCACACTTGGGGGTGGATGGGGGAATCATACATATTAACCCCTTCTCATCACTGCATCGTTCCCTGCACAGCCAAAAAGGCACCAAGAAGTTTTTCCTCCTTCCCTCCCTTCCTTCCTTCTTCTTCTCCTTCTTTCTCTCTCTCTCAATTCCCCAAATAAAGCTTTACCCCTCCATTCCCCCAATTCCTCCCTCCTTCACGTATCAAGGCCTGGAAAAGGGTACACGTTGCCTCCATGCAAGGGTCACCCTGCCACATGGACAAACCAGTTCAAACTGCTTGATTCCTCTGAATGGATTTTGCCAGAGGCAATCTTCTCCTTCCTTCACCTTTTTCCCTGCTTAGCCCTCCAACTTCCAGCTAAAGCACCTGGACATCATCAAATCCCTTCATCTGCATTTGGACCATGGGAAGGTCTGCCATTATTCTACCTCAAGACAATACCCACCGCATTTCTTATCATGGATGATTCATCATTCACCCATTGATGTTGCTTGCTGGCCCTGCCTCTCACCTCACCATGTTTTCCTGGGTACCCCCCCCCCGATTGGGGTCTCTCTTAGTATCAAAGGTCCAATTTCCACGGCCCCCACGGAACCAGGACTCTCTCTCTCTCTCTCTCTCTTTGCCTTCTGCCTCATCTCCCATCACCTCCTGTTCTTTTCCTGCTCTTCTACACCCTGCCTCACTGAGGACTAGGCTCTTGGGATCTGTCTTTGTATTCCCCTGCCTTTCTGGATCCAAGCCACCTTTGGAGCAACAAGAGGGCACCAGCATGGCTGAAGAGGAGTCATCCATCAGGACCCATTCCCTCAAAGCGGCAACATCACGTACACCCGGCAGCTGGGCCAGAGATAATATCTCAGCCAGAAGGCACACCATTGTTTCATCTTCACACCTATTCAAGGCACCCCTGACAGCAAAAGACTTTCCGGATTAACATGGCTTCCTCTACTATGTCTCCCTTACCCCCCATTGTGACTGTTCCGTCTTCTCTTGACCTGTTAATTGTTCCCTGATTATCCGGACACCTGAACAATATTGACTTCTCTCCTCCCATTGTCAAGCTTCCTGGCCGCACATTAAGGGATTAATTCTTGCCTAATCCACCCAAACAGGGGTCCGGGCCATGGACTGTGTAACGCCCAAGACCTTCCCCCAAGAGACTCGTGGGCTCATCTCATTGGTGGTCCCCGGAACACCAGCCCTAGCCCAACCCTGGGGGAGGTACGAGCCTGTGGGGCAGGAAGGGAGGAAATAAACTTTGGGGTCTCTTTGTCTGGGGTTGCGAAACGCCTCACTACTGCCTGAGTGATCCGTTCGCCTTACCATTTTTACTAGGCCTAATAAACTGGTAATTCTCTGGATCTCTCGGTGTTGGTTTCCTTCATTGGCTGTTGTGGAGTCCAGCACTTTGCAGCAGGGCTAGCTTGCTGCGATCTCAACAAGACTTACAGAAATGTAGACAGAACCACAATACATTTCACTGAGTGAGGGCGGCTGTGGATAGCTAACCTGTGTACCTATCCAGTTGATTGTCTAAGTGTTGCTTCCCGGGTGATTCTAGCTGTAGAGCATGCAGCCGCTGCTCTGCTTAATGTTGGGGGGGAAAGCTTTGGCCTGGACAATTCCTCAAGGAGAGAATGCATTGTCTTTCATACAGCCACCTACTGACTGTATTCAATTGAAGAGCCATCTCATCCAGCATCCTCATTGCCACAGTGGCCAGTTTGAAGGGTTTTAGGGAGTTTCCGGGATATGAGGATGGCAGCTTTGCTTTGCTGCCAATGTCTCTAGCCAGCATTCCGAAGCATCTTAAACAGAAGGGTTCCATTTTGTTATCCTGGCTAGAATGTGGACATTTTAATTTAACTTTTGACTGCAATGCACAGAACCCCCAAGGCAGCATAGCGAGTGGACATGCTCCCTGGGAGAGTCTTGGTGTCTCCAGCTGTGAAACATAAAGAGAGCTGCCTTTTAAAAATACGTTGAACCTGGAAAAAAAAATCAAAGATAACGTTGGTGCCCAATCAATTCAAATGCTGCCTGAAGTAACAAACACACCATGCTGATTAAATGAAAAACACTGTGGTGCAGTGGATGAATGATGGACTAGGTCTCCACAGAAATCTCTGTTTAGAAGCTGTCTGGCTTTGTGTGTGGCAAAAATAAAACTGCTTCTTAGGCATCTGACATACCTTGGAAATACTGTTAGGGTCATTATTTATCACATGGACTTGAAGGTGCATAACACACACCAGTTAATCAACTGAAACTAGAGATGGGCACGAACCACTGGTTCAGTGGTCCATACCTGTTTGCTTACTGGTTGAACAAGTGTTTGGCAATTCAAAGCCCCATCTCCTGTGTTGGAGATCCACTCAGATGCAATGGCCCAGCTTCCCTGAGCTGTGTCCTCCAGGTACTGCCATTGAGTGCGTGCCCACCAGAGGAGGCAAAGCTATGAAGTGTCAAGCACCTATTCATCCAATCAACGATCCAGCAGGCAACACCAAATCAGCACTTCGTGCCCATCTCCGACTAAAATTGTAAGGTGTGTCATGCACTATTTAAATATGCACCTCCACTCTGAAATTTGGTGGAAGTTGACAAGATGAAGGTGTGTCAAGCCCTGACATGCTTTGTCCTCAAGGCACAACTGAGGCTCAAGATGGGGCCTTGACCCAGTTGTCATGCCCTTAACTCCAGATAGTATTGACACATGTTCCCTGCACTGTCCAAGAAAGCAACAAGGCATTGTCATATCACACATCCATGGGTCTGACTGCAGTGGGGAGAGCAAGTTTCAATACAAAGCACCATATTCTCACAACTTTTTATTTTTTAAACGGAGCTGTTTAGCAGTTCCGAAAGAACCAACCCATGGCACACTGTGCTTATTTAATTTCTGCATTTTCATTATCCCCCTATTAACTGCCAGTGCTGGGTAACAAAGGCTCAATTTAAAAATGTATAAAGGCAGCATCCGCTCCATGCAACAAACCCACAGGGCTCTCAGTTAGATTAAATGCCCGTAAGGATCAGCGAGGCGAGAACAATGGAGCTTCTCAACTCCAGAATGAAAGCAGGATTTTGATCTGATGCAAACCGACTTACTTGCAGCTGGGATAGAATATCACATCTCCCCAGTAAAAATGTAAACTGAGCTATAATCCCCAAACTGCATCCATTGTTCTTCCCAAACCTGAAAGATGATGCATAATAGGATGCAAGCAGAGGATTTGATGGATATATTTTTAGCCTATTCAATTTAATTAGAGCCATTAGCTTGCTATCTAGGGTGTGTTTTATGTCATTAAGCATTAGAGATACTAGAAGGATGGGTGATGAGCAGTATGTTCAGGTGAAAGTAGAAAAGATTTCAAATTAGGGGAGGGTCGCAGAACTGATTGGGATTATACACCCCCCAGTAATATATATATAT
>JAHTLZ010000102.1:1779566-1795651 GCA_023846285.1 Phrynocephalus versicolor
GGAAAACCAGATGCTGTAGGCGCCTGGAGTAGGAACTGGCAAACCACTCCAGTATTCCTGCCAAGAAAACTCCATGGACATGGGTTCACAAAGAGTCGGTTACGACTATAACAACACACACACACACACACACACACACACACACACACACACACACACACACACACAGTTGGGGCGGGGGGGGGGACGACAGCAGAAAAATCTGAACACCTTTGGCCTGGAAGTGTTAAGTCACACAGAGCTTGGAAATTGTTCTTAACAAGCAATTAATTATATAGTTCCAGAGTCACCATGCCAGTAATCATATATTTTTTTAAAATAATGCAATTATTACAGCCCCTTATAAATAGGTAAAAGTAACTAATTACAATAACTAAAATAGTTATATTCCCACCCAATGTTGATTAACTAAAAGCTATGAGCACAAGCCAGCACTTGAACTGTGTGATCTTGCTCTGCTACGTCTTCCAAATTTCCTGAGCTGTAAAGGTTTCAATTTTTTCAAAACAGAGCATAGAATGCACATACTGATGGTAGGGGCAAGCAAAAAGGCCTGACTACTAAAACACCTGAACCAAAATGTCAGAGACATTCATACATACCTTTGAAGTCTATATCTGTCCTGCTTAGTTGCAGAACTAAACCAGACAGTTATAGAGGAACAGATGATAGATTCAATAACACCTCTATAGAATTGAATCAACAGTTCTTTTGGCAGTCTAAACTTCCTAGGTTGATGAAGAAAAAAATTATTTGTTGTGCTTTCTTAAAATACATTTAATATTAGATGACCATTTAAAATTTAAAGGACTCCACTATTGACACTAAATTATTTCATATCATAAGAGGTGGTTGTATAGAACGAGTCCTCCTAAAATCCACCATTTCAACAGTTTTGCATGTTTTGAATTCAATATTATTTTGAGTACACTATAAAACTAGTTGTTCAATCTCTTACCTATAGGCAGATTCTTCATTGTCTCGAATGAGGTGAATCACTGTAGTGTCATCTGCAAACTTCACTACTTTAACAGAGGTCTCCTTTGAGGTACAATCATTAGTATATAAGGCTTAAATTGTGGGAGAAAGCACACAACCCTGAGGGGCACCTATGCTAACCTTGCTAATATCTAATATAGTTGTACAGTACCTAACTACTGTCTGTAAAACAGACCTTGTACCTCCTTCTCTGTGATCACCAAAGATGGAGGACCTGATGACATGGGGTAAATCTCCACAGGGTCAGTTGTTATTGTTAAATCTGAGATGGAAATTGTAGGAATAGATAGCTGCAGTTTCCTCTCAATCCTGCAGTGAAACATATTCAAGTCATTTACCACGTGTTGATTTCCTTCAGCATGGAGAGGAGGTTTACCATGAGCAGTAATAGTTTTAAGAGTTTTCCCCATATTTGCTGATTCATTTGTTGAAAACTGGTTCTTACTTTTCAGTATACAGTAGTTCCTTTTTGCTCCTCTAATTTCTCTTGTCGATATACACACCTTCATTCTTAGAACATAGACAGAGACACAACAGAAAACAGACAGAGCTCATGATATTAAGCACTTATTACACCAATTTTTAAAAAAGGAAGGAGGGGGGACCCGGGAAACTACAGGCCAGTTAGCCTTACATCTGTCCCAGGGAAGATGGTGGAAAGCCTCATCCAAGAGAAAATCTTAAAACACATAGAAGAACAAACCTTGCTGAGAGAAAATCAGCATGGCCTCTGTAAGGGAAAGTCTTGTCTGACAAATCTTTTAGAATTCTTTGAAAAGGTCAACAGGCATGTGGATGTGGGTGAACCAGTGGATATAGTCTATCTGGATTTTCAAAAGGCTTTTGACACAGTCCCTCACCAAAGGCTGCTGAGAAAATTGCACAGTCAGGGGATAAGAGGGCAGGTTCTCTTATGGATTGAGAACTAGTTGAGATCCAGGAAACAAAGAGTAGGTGTCAATGGGAATCATAGAATCATAGAGTTGGAAGAGACCTCAAGGGCCATCCAGTACAACCCCCTGCCATGCAGGAACCCCCATCACAATATTTCCGACAGATGGCCATCCAGCCTCTGCTTAAAATCCTCCAAAGAAGGAGACTCAATCACCCTCCGTGGGAGCATATTCCACTGCCGAATAGCTCTAACTGTCATGAAGTTCTTCTTAATGTTCAAATGGAATCTCTTTTCCTGTAGTTTGAAACCATTGCCCCAAGTCCTAGTCTCTGAAGCCATGGAAAACAAACCTGTTCCCTCTTCAAGATGACATCCTTTCAAATATTTAAACATCGCTATTATATCCCCTCTCAGTCTTCTTTTAGAGAGGCTAAACATTCCCAGTTCCCTAAGCCGTTCCTCATAAGACATTTCCTCCAGACCCTCAACCATCCTGGTAGCCCTCCTCTGCGCCCGCTCGAGGTTGTCAACATCCTTTTTAAATTGAGGCGCACAGAACTGGACACAGTACTCCAGGTGGGGTCTGACCAGAGCAGAATAGAGTGGTACTATCACTTCCCTTGATCTAGATACTATGGTTCTGTTGATACAACCAAGAATCGAATTGGCTTTCCTGGCCGCCGCATCACACTGCTGACTCATGTTCAATTTGTGGTCCACCAAGACTCCCAGATCCCTTTCACAGGTACTATCCTCCAGCCAAGTATCCCCCATCTTATATTTGTGCAATTCATTTTTTTTACCTAAATGTAGTACCCTACATTTCCCTCTGTTGAAATCCATTTCGTTAGCTTTGCCCCAGCACTCTAGTCTGTCAAGGTCTTTTTGGATTTTCATCCTATCCTCTAGGGAATTTGCAGCCCCTCCGAATTTGGTATCATCTGCAAATTTAATTAGTATACTCTCTATTCCCTCCTCCAAGTCATTAATAAAGATATTGAACAGCACTAGACCCAGAACAGAACCCTGGGGCACCCCACTGGTCACATCTCTCCAAGCTGAAGAGAGGCCATTTATGGTCACCCTTTGGGTGGATTAGTCAACCAATTACAAATCCACCTAACAGTAGCACTATCTATCCCACTTTCTACTAACTTCTTAGCAAGAATACCATGGGGAACCTTATCAAAGGCCTTACTAAAGTCCAGATAAACAATATCCACAGCATTCCCCTCGTCCACTAGGCCTGTAATTCTATCAAAGAACGAGATCAAATTAGTCTGGCATGACTTGTTTTTAAGAAACCCGTGTTGACTTCTTGTAATGAAAGCATTGTTTGTTAAATATTTGCAGACTGCCTGTTTAATAATCTTCTCTAGGATCTTTCCAGGAATTGAAGTCAAGCTGACTGGGCGGTAATTATTTGGGTCCTCTTTCCCCCCCCCTTTTGAAGATGGGGACAACATTAGCCCTCCTCCAGTCGATGGGGACTTCCCCTGTTCTCCAGGACTTCTCAAATATTATTGCCAATGGTTCTGAAATTACTTCCGCCAGTTCTTTTAATATCCTTGGGTGTAATTCATCTGGCCCCAGATACTTAAATTTATTTAATGTTTCCAGGTGGTCCTGTACCAGCTCTCTACCTATTCTATGTTGTAATTCCCATCCTACCTCATCTAGTCTTTGTCCCAGTGAATCTCTTTCTTCCATTTTGTAGAAAACAGAGGCAAAGAAGGTGTTGAATAGTTCTGCCTTTTCCTTATCTCCTGTTAGTAACTGGTTATTATCGCCACGCAGAGAGCCTATCATTTCCTTATTTTTCCTTTTGCTGCGGACATAACTAAAGAAACCCTTTTTATTATCTTTAATGTCTCTGGCAAGTCTAAGTTCATTTTGTGCTTTAGCTTTTTTTAACCACCCCCCTGCACATATTAGCTGTTTGCTTATATTCCTCTTTGGTGCATTTCCCATTTTTCCATTCCTTGTACTTGTTTTTCTTTATAGTTAGCTGAGTTGAAAGTTGAAATTTTCACAATGGAGAGAAGTGAAAAGCGGTGTGCCCCAGGGATTGGTCCTGGGACCGGTGCTATTCAATCTGTTCATAAATGACCTGGAGACAGGGATAAGCAGTGAGGTGGCCAAGTTTGAAGATGACACAAAACTTTTCCATGTGGTAAACACCAGAGAAGATTGTGAAGAGATCCAGAAGGGTCTCTCCAAACTGGGAGAATGGGCTGCGAAATGGCAAATGAGTTTTAATGTAGCCAAATGTAAATTAATGCATATTGGGGCAAAAAATCAACACTTTATCTATCAACTCATGGGCTCTGAGTTATCCGTGACGGATCAGGAAAGAGATCTTGGTGTGTTGGTGGACAGCTCCATGAAGGTGTCGACCCAATGTGTGGCAGCAGTGAAGAAGGCCAATTCCATCCTAGGGATCATCAAAAAGAGGACTGAAAATAAAACAGCCAGAGCCAACATTATTATGCCATTGTACAAAATGATAGTAAGGCCGCATCTGGATTACTGTGTACAGTTCTGGTCACTGCATCTCAAACAATACATAGTAGAACTGGAAAAGATGCAGAACAGAGTGACTAAAATGATTACTGGGCTGGGGGACCTCCCTTATGAGGAAAGGCTATGGTATTTGGGGCTCTGGAAAAAGGCGCCTGAGAGGGGATATGATTGAGACATACAAAATTATGCAGGGCATGAGTAAAGTGGATAGAGGGACACTCTTCTCCCCCTCACAAAATACCAGAACTAGAGGACATCCACTCAAATTGAGGGGGTGGGAGAGTGAGAAAAGACAAAGGAATTTTTTTTACCCAGTGTATTGTTATTCTGTGGAACTCCCTGCCACAGGATGTGGTGATGGCATGTGGCCTGGTTGCCTTCAAAAGGGGATTAGACAGATTCTTGGAGGAAAAGTCCATCCCAGGTTACAAGCCATGATGGAGATGTGTAATCTCCAGGCTTAAAACCGGGGTACTTCAAGGGCCAGATGCAGGGGAGTGGTATCAGGAGACAGATATCTAGTCTCATGCGCTCCCAAACGCATCTGGTGGGGCCGCTGTGAGATACAGGAAGCTGGACTACATGGGCCTTTGGCCTCATCATAGAATCATAGAATCATAGAATTATAGAGTTGGAAGAGACCTCATGGGCCATCGAGTCCAACCCCCTGCCAAGCAGGAACCCCTTCACAATATTTCTGACAGATGGCCATCCAGCCTCTGCTTAAATCCAGCATGGCTCTTCTTATTTTCATATGTTCTGATGTACTTTAATTAGATTGTTTCAAAGGATCAATTTCACAGAGCATTTTGTTTTTCCTCAATCCTTAATAAGAAGAGAAAACCTCTGGAATTCAAACCTGCAGAACTGTACCAAACTTTTCTTCTGGATGTCTCTACCTTACTGCCTTCCTGCAGTTACTTTTCCCATTCTGCCTGGATTGTCACCACTCAATGGCAAATACTGAATGGGCAGAGTCCTCTCTGACTTTAACTAGGTCCTAAGGAAGGTTTTTTTTTTTTTTGTGGGCCTGGCATACACTTCAGTGCCCCTTCTTCCTGACCTTATTCACCCAAATATGACCAGTCTACTCACCAAATCAGAAGGCTTGAGCCTTGCTTTTCCAGAACCTGAGAGAGCTTTCCACAGACCTGGATTCCGGTTCCTCACCATCGTTTTCAGCCCCGTGAAAAGCAAACCATCGGTGTCATTGGTTTGGCAATAGAAATTGTTTGATAATTGCCAAACTGTAGCCAATCGAAAATATCCACATTCTCCTCCAAAAACTGTCATCCCACAAACAGTATAAGTACTGCAATGGGACTAGCAGAGTTGCCATAAAGACAAATAGAATATTGAGACACCGGGTTCCTTCAAGAATTTATTGCAATAATTGAATCAATGCATTGATGGTGCTTGTCTGAGGAGAGAAGAACGCTTTCTGGAGATCAGAAAGCTATACTTATACTCTTGACTTCAACAGAGACACGTCACATATTTCAAGACAAGCATGCACATAGGTACACGTATCCTATCTGAGATTAGAAAACAGTTACTTCATTTTTTACGCAAGCTACATATTCCCTAATATATTAAGCCTGCTGTAGGGCTTGTGATTTCCAGTTTATAAAAAGCAGAAGAGACTTGTCCATGTGAAATTCATTCTTGTCTAAGTCTTAAGAAAGAATCAGCAGAAACCAGTAAGTTTTCAATATAGTGAGTCTGTGGGAACACAGGTTACCTAACAGCTGAGTCTGTTTGTGGTCAGCTAGGGAAGTTACAAGAGATATTTGTAATTTATGAGAAAGGCTGTCTCTTTTGACACCCATATTCCCAGTACAGAGACATATAATTTATTTATTTATTTATTTATTATATTTTTATCCCGCTTATCTTCCATATGGAACTCTAAGCGGCTAACAAAGAACCAATAGAAGACAATACAAATAAGCAACAATATAAAAACATAAATTGAGCTTAAGCCTGTTCACCCCGGTCCAGGTCAGTACGGCGTCCAAGCACTCATCAAGGATCCTCACAGCTTCCACTGCAGAGGTGGAGAAGGAGAGATAGAGCTGCGTGTCATCAGTGTACTGATGACAGCAGACTCCAAAACTCCTAATGACCCCAGCCAGCGGCCTTACGTAGATGTTAAACAGCAAGGGGGACAGCGACGACCCCTGTGGAACCCCACAAGGGAGAATCCACGGGGCCGACAACTCCCCCCCATGCTGAATGTACTGTGGACGGCCCTCCAAGAAGGAACGGAGCCAACGGCAAGCGGTGCCTCCAACTCCCACCTCAGAGAGCCGATCCAACAGGATACCGTGGTCAACGGTATCAAAGGCCGCTGACAAATCCAGGAGAACCAACAGGGTAGAGCAACCCCTGTCAGCCGCCCGGATTAGGTCATCTTGCAGCACGACCAAAGCTGTTTCGGTCCCCCGATGAGGCTTAAACCCGGACTGGCAAGGATCGAGGCACTGCCGATCGTCCAGGTACGACTGTAGCCAGACCGCTGCCACCCTCTCGATCACCTTGCCCATAAACGGGACATTGGCAATAGGATGATAGTTTGCCAAATCGTCCGGGGAAAGGCCCGGTTTTTTAAGAATGGGCTTTACCACCGTCTCCTTCAGACGAGAAGGAAAGACACCCTCGCTGAAGGAGGCGGTGGCAATGACCGAAGCCTATTCGGCCATAGTCCCGCTGGCAGCTTTGATTAGCCAGGCAGGGCAGGGATCGAAAGGAGTGGACGCCGGCCGGCAATGAGCCATAGCCTTAGAGGCCTCGACAGCAGAAACAGGCCCAAGCTCTTCCAGCCGAGGCGACGAAGGTGGACCAGCAACTGGGGGTGCCGGGGCCGTACTACTACAACTAGAGTCGAAGCCGGCACGGATGGCCTCAATTTTAGAACGAAAAAAGGCTGCAAAATTCTCACTACTGAAATCAGTAGGAGGAGGCCTAGCCAGACTAGGATTGTTGAGGTCCCGAACCACCCGGAAGAGCTCCGCCTGGCTGTTAGAGGCCTCACCAATTCTCAGGGAGTAAAAAGATCTTTGAGCCTACCTGATCGCGTTGGAATAGCGCCTAGTCTGGACAACAACTGCAGCCTTCTTAGTAGCCATCCGGGTTCTTCTCCAGCTGCACTCTAGCCTTCTCCTCACCTGCTTCATTGCTTGGAGCTCAGATGTGAACCATGGCGAGGGCCGAGCTCGGCACTTGAGAAGGCGCTTAGGGGCAATCCGGTTGATGGTGTGGGCAGCTGTTTCAAACCAATGGTTGGTCACAACCTCAGCCGGAGCGCCAGTCAGTTCTCCAGGGAACGCCCCGAAGGCCTCCTGGAACCGAGAAGGGTCCATAAGCCTCCGGGGACGGGCCAAAACTGGAGGCCGGTGGTCCCCGCGAGGAGGGGCCAGAATCGCCAGTGGGAAAGAGAGCAGGTGGTGGTCTGACCATGACACAGGCAGGGAGACAATACCCCCCACCTCCAGACCTGAAGTCCCCAACATGGAGGAAAATACCAGATCCAGGGTGTGACCAGACCTGTGAGTGGGGCATACAACATGCTGGGACAGACCCATGGAAGCCATGGATTCCATGAACTCCAGAGCTGCTCCGGCGAGTTCACCGCCGGCATGCACATTGAAGTCACCTGCAACCAAGAGTCGCGGGGACTTCAATAGAGCAGCCGTGATGAACTCGGAGAGCTCCGGGAGGGATTGCGCTGGGTTGCGGGGAGTGCGGTAACCCAGCACAATGCCAAATCTGTCCCGCTGACCCACTAACAGGTGGAGGCACTCTAACCCCTGGCTAACCAATGTCGAGGCCCTGCAAACATGAAGAGAATCCCGGTAGACGACAGCGACCCCCCCCTTCTGACCCTCTGTGATGATCCCCCTTTCCAGAGGCTGAATTGTGATGGTAATGGTAATGCTGCCACCTTTTATTTACTTAGTAATGCTGCCACCTTTTAAACTCGTCGCCTCATGAATTGGGACTGACTCAGAGATATATAATAAAACAATGATGAAGTTTATTGAGAAGATAATAACTATAACAATATCTGAGGTTGATATGCGTTGCCTTTAACATATACTGTAACAGATCTAATCAGTTCCACAAGCCTCCCTGCCTTGAATAGCTAGTAAACAGTGTAGCCCTGCCTGCCTGACAGAACTCTCAGAGAGCAGTGCTCTCCCAGCACTCACTCTCAACTTAACTGCACTTCTCCCTCACTGCATAGGCTCCACCCTTTTTATATCCTACCATTCCCTGCCCTCCTGCTGGGATTGGCTGATGATTTGCATATTCATCACTCTTGTCTGCACGGTTTGTCACACCCTCCAACCTTCTCACACCCTGAACCAGATACCCGGGCGGGCACAGCAGGGAGAGCGAAGCCCCCCCCCCCCTCTGCACCCACCCAGGTCTCAATAATGAGGGCCAGGTCAGCCCGGCCATCTTAGATGGAATCATATATGACAGGGGTTTTATTGTGGACTGACCTGGCATTCAATAAAAGGCAGGAAAGGTTGGAGGCGCTGGAGAAGTGACTCCTGGACACGTGGCAGCGAACCGGGGGGGTCAGAACGCGAGACAGGCACAAGATGCCTGACCCTAGTTCTTCTGATCTGACAAACCCCCCGGGTACGAGCGTACCGCCCACGGCCTGACATTGTTGACATTGTTGAAATATGAGTCCCTGCAAACATGGCGAGAGAGGGGGAAAAAAAACCAGTTAATAAAGTACAATATAGAACCCACTGAGCAGACTCAACAAACAGCGAAGCAAATACAAATAACTGCCAATGGGATAAAGAAATACACAACAGTACAGTTAATAACAATACAATACTGAACCCACAAGCAGGCTCTAACAGAGACGAAACAACTGAGTAAATACAAATAACTGCCTATAAGGTAAAAAACCCCCACAATATACAATATTCAATATACAATATACAATATATACACCTGCCAGGGAACAGATGGGAATAGCATAACAAAGGGGAGATGGAATCTGGGGACCTGGAGAAAGGTGGGGGGGGGGCTGATGGCATCGGCCTAGGGAGGCTAGGGAGCAAGTGGGGATAGGATGGGGGTAGGATAGCAGGGGAAAACGGGTCTAAGGACCAAGACAGGGGAGGGGGATGCCTGGTAGCGTCAGCATGAAAGGTGCGATAGAAGAGCCGTCCGCAAGGTCGGTGGTCAAGATATGAGATTTAATGAATTATACATTTCTTTATTGCCACTGTTACACTACTCAGAGTCAAACCTTCCTGAATGTAAAAATACCTAAAATTCCCAGTTACACCAGAGAAATAATCCATAAATTCATTAAGTTAACATAACAAGAGCCAAGCTGGATCAGGTCAAAGGCCCATGTAGTCCAGCTTCCTGTATCTCACAGTGGCCGCACCAGATGCCTCTGGGAGTGCATGAGACTAGATATCTGTCTCCTGATACCACTCCCCTGCATCAGGTCCTTGAAGTACCCTGGTTTTAAGCCTGGAGAGTACACATCTCCATCATGTTTTGTAACCTGTGAAGGACTTTTCCTCCAGAAATCTGTCTAATCCCCTTTTGAAGGCATCCAGGCCAGATGCCATCACCACATCCTGTGGCAGGGATTTCCACAGACTAACAATGCGCTGGGTGAAAAAATATTTTCTTTTGTCTGTTCTTAGTTTCCCAGCCCTCAATTTGAGTGTATGTCCCCTAGTTCTGGTATTTTGTGAGAGGGAGAAGAGCGTCATGTCAGAAGCAACACTTTCAGAATTTTCTAAGTATGGAGCACTCAGAAGCGGTTGACCATCCATTTCTTTTGGCCATGCCCTGAGAATTCTGGTATTTTGTGAGGGGGAGAAGAGTGTCCCTCTATCCACTTTACTCATGCCCTGCATAATTTTGTATGTCTCAATCATATCCCCTCTCAGGCGCCTTTTTCCAGAGCCCCAAATACCATAGCCTTTCCTCATAAGGGAGGTCCCCCAGCCCAGTAATCATTTTAGTCACTCTGTTCTGCATCTTTTCCAGTTCCACTATGTATTGTTTGAGATGCAGTGACCAGAACTGTACACAGTAATCCAGATGCGGCCTTACTATCGTTTTGTACAATGGCATAATAATGCTGGCTGTTTTATTTTCAGACCTCTTTTTGATGATCCCTAGGATTGAGTTTGCTTTTTCACTGCTGCAGCACACTGAATTGACACCTTCATTGAACTCTCCACCAGGATGCCAGGATCTGTTTCCTGATCTATCAGGGATAGCTCAGAGCCCATGAGTGGATAAAGTTTTGATTTTTTTGCCCCAATATGCATTACTTTACATTTTCCTACAATGAAATGCATTTGCCTTCTTGCAGCCCATTCTCCCAGTTTGGAGAGATCCTCCTGGAGCTGTTCACAATCTTCTCTGGTTTTTACCACCAGAAAAAGTTTTATATCATCTGCAAACTTTTTCCCCTCACTGCTTATCCCTGTCTCCAGGTCATTTATGAACAGAATGAAAAGCACCGGTCCCAGGACAGACCCTGGGGCACTCTAAACCTTCCACACTGGAAAAAAATTAATTACAGGTAACTTGTTATGGTGACGTCCTGTGAGGTGCAGCAGATAGAGCGTTGGACTAGGACTCAGGATAGTTGGGTTTGAATCCTTCCAGTCAACAAAGAGTTGGTTGGCAGTAACATATTTACAAATGTATTGAAGAGTTATAATGGAAAACCAAATTTCATAAATAATTGGAGCAGTTCCGAGACCCATCAGAACCACCCAAATGCGCCCCACACCATCACAAGCACAACACTCTTTTCCCCGTCCAAAAACTCCAAACCGTTCCCGAGATATCGGAAGAAATACAAACCACCACTTTTGGCCGGCTGAGAGGCCTTGCGAGCCGAGACTCGGCAAGTGAAAACTTCCAAGTTGCACTCAGTTTGTAAGTTTACATAGTATCTAGTCTCCTGCGGCAGTCTATTTCCGTGGAGAGTCCATAAAACAGCAGGAGGGCGAAGATAAGCCCTTCTGCGCGCTTTGACCAATCAGCACCCCCGGCCATCAATCAGTGTCTTATTAATTACGGCCGGACAGGGGCGCATAACGGGGAACCCTATTCCACTGAATTGGCTGAGTAGACCGCCCCCATTAAAAAGAACCATAATGCTTCCCTGGGAAAATTCGAAAACCCAGGCCGCCTCGAGTTCCAGAGAGGCTGCCAACCTTCCGGCAGCGCCAGCGGTACAAATTCACCCTCTCTACCCGGCTCACAGCTCCATGGACTTGGGGAAGGCAGCCGAGGGGAGCGACTCCTCTCACTATCATCTACCCGAGTCACAGTTCCATGAAATTCATGCCTCCTCCCGGCCATACATTCCTATGAAGATAGACCAGTCCTCTTTCCCCTTTTTCCCTTCGTGCCTATGTTTCTCAATGACGGTAGACTATCCCCCGCTCCCGAATTGACCAGAGTTTTCCCTCTTGTGAAAACCCCTGGAAAGCTGGTTTTCTCAGTTCCAGGGGTTCCCGCCAAGTTATCAGGGATGTCCCTCGCTGGTGTATAGATTAACCCTTTCCTGCCCCTTTTCCTTTAGTCTCCCAACCCTGAAATCCCAGCCAGAGATGCAGTTCAGGCGGAATTCTTCCTGAACTGATGGATTATTCCCTCCATGCTCTGGCTTGCAAAGGAATGATTCTAAGCAATCATTCTCAAGACTCAAGGGCTTCCTTACCATCTGAAACCTGGTCCCCCTGCCCCTACCTGAAACAGACCCCAGACTCCTGACCCAGAGGGTGCCCCCCTTCTCTCTCTCTCTCCTCTCTCCCTTTCTTTATCCCTTTCTCTATCCTTCCTTCTCCTCCCACCCTTTCTTCCCTCGGTGTGCTTAAACATGTTCCTGCTCTATCTTATGGCTTCTGTAACTATAATCTGGGGCAAAGGGGGGTTATGGCAGAAGAGGACAGACATCATGGCGGTCCCACGGAAGCACATCACATCTTCTGGAAGGACTCCATCTTCTACAAAGTTCCTGGCACGTACACCACAGATGCTCACTGGAGTTCCTGGCATGTACACAATAGATGTTACCGGATTATACCACAGCCTGGGGGTTCTTCATTATCACATCCCTGCATCCACAAAAGGACTATCCAGACATTTTCGGATGATCCCATCAGCTTTCCGCCTTCCCATCAACTTTTGTATTGACCTTCCCCAACCTTCTATTGACTTTCCAATTTCCCCAGTTTACCCAGACCTGAGGACAATACCTTGTTTCCCCTTTTCCATTGTCATATCCTGATGGCCTAATTAAAGGACATGGTGGGCATCTGATTCCAGTTTGCCAGAGACCACCCAGGACCACCTCTGGCCAACCCATGGACTACATTGATTGGACTATCCGAAGAACCGCCCCCTTGCCCACCCCTGGGCGGTGCCACTTGGGGGGAGGGAAGAGGGGAACTAATAAAAATTGGGGTTCTCTTTGTGTCTGGGGTCGGACATCTTAGCCCTGTCTCTGGCTTGTGTCCACCTGCTGTCTTTTATTAGGCCTAATAAAAACAGTATTTTCTCCTGGATTTCTCTCCTGCTGGAGTCTTTATTGGGTCCCTGGGGTCCAGCAGAACTTAGCATGACTAGCCTGACTGAAATCTGATTTTAAACTTATTTTGAATTCAACAGTATGTATGTTCCGTGTCACCAAGTCAGAACCAGCTTGGACCAGGCCTTGTAGGTCTTTCTAGGCAAGTGAAACATTTAAGCACTGGCTATGCCCATAACCCCACTCCACGAGTTGAACCTCTGAATTTCCTAACATTTTCCTCCTCTTACAACAAAAGCTTTTGTGTCTCTGCTGCTTTCTTGAGAAGCTTTTGAATTTCCTTTGGTGCTATTTTCTCTTACCTTTTCATTTCAAGCCACCCACTCCTTCCTCCACTTCCCATGACACATATTTCCATTGCTATCCTGTCTCCCTGGCTTTCCCTACTTCCTGAAATGAAAAAGGCCACTGCTTCACACCATGTTATCCTGAACTTTAGCTGCAATGTGGAAGACTGCTGAAGAGAAGGCATTGTACAAGGAAAAAACAGAATGTTTCTGGGGCTTCATCAGAAAATTAAGACCAAGAACCCTGCTCCTCCCCAACAAAAAATGAACCCCTTTCTTATTCTTTGAAAAGACTTCTGATAGCTGATCTTCTTCTGTCCATTTGAACAAAGATGGAAAAAAGAGATAACAGTTGATTCATTATGTAATGAATATAGAGTACATAAGAGATGAGGGTGAACTGAAAAAACAGTGGTTTGTTGTGGTTCGTCAAGGTTGAATTGCCTTGTCTGTTCATAGGTGCTTTTTTATTTTTAAGACAGCAGGGGTGGTGACGCTGGCTTCCCTTTGCTCTGAGGGAAGCCACTGCTGCCATCTTGGAAAAGTCAGCCCGGTTTCCTTAGTCCCTAACCAGGTGACCATCTTTTCCAAGATGGTGGCAACAGTGACCAAGACACCTGTGGTCGGTGCAACAAAGGTAGGGAGACAATGGGGGGTGTGTGCTTTGGAGGGGACAGAGTAACATTGGAGGGGGTTGGGGAGCCCTCTTTTCTAAACAGCCCTAGGTGACAAATTAAGACAAATAAAAAGGGGAAATATTCATCGCTTCATATTTGTTGGGGTTACTTGACCAGATGAATATTAAACAAATCAGCAATATTCATCAAATATCACAATGTTTTTTATTCGTTCCCATCTCTAATATACAGTAGATTGTGCTTTACAACATTATGGTCAAAAAATCTGTCCAGTTATGTTTGTGAAGATTCTGTCATCCAGGTGAGTTTATCTGGAAGTTGAGTCATGGCAACTGGACTTCTTTTCTTGAAAGACTGAAACATTTTGCTGCTCATCCAAACAGCTTTGTCAGTCTGAAGAAAGCTAGTTGTGAGTCCTACATTTTATAGTTTCAGAGGTTATCTGTTCAGATCTTCTCTCCGTGTGTAGAGGAGAGGGCTACCAACAATCAAGGGCTATACACTGCTTGTTTTATCTGACTCAGTCCACACAATAGCCCTCTTTGGGTGTCAATGGGTTACTTTGAAAGTGTGAGCAGGAGTTTCCTAACCCCTGCCTCCTGAAGGGTTAGACCAGGCTTCATGTGGAGCCTCTCCATGCATTCCGGAATCATATTATTTACAGGATCGCTGCTTCCCTCTGCACATGGGTCCTCTCTCCATGGCACCATGTGCTGGTGAGACTCAAGTGGTCTCCCTGCTCACACTTTCTTCTTCATTTGATTTTAATTTTTGTTTACTTATTTATTTGCTATGATTCACTATGGCTAAGTTTCTAAATCTTTCCCATCCTGGGAAAAATAACATACAGTATGCATCCACTCCTTGCCCAATGCATATATCAACATGGAGTGAAGCCTCTCTCATCAACCCTTCCCCTCCCCCCCCAATCCAGCGTAATTGTGCTTGAGAGTGCAAAGCTTGTAAGGTCTTCTATTTTTCTCCCGTGTACAGCAGGAGCTGTCACTGACCTGGGGAGTGCATGATCTTGGAGAGAAACAATGGCCCTTTTCAAATCACCCTGGTTTTAAAAGTTATCACACGCCTTGCCATGGATGGATAGGATTAATCTAGCAGAGTCATTTTCTGTCTCTAGTTTGTCATCTTTCCCTCCCAGTGTGACATTTGTAATAACAGGGAGTCGCTCCGACTTCAGAATCTCATCTCCCCGCATGGCAACTGAGCTCACCTTTATCACGCAAAGAAATCAGTTCCCCCTTGGCTCTTAAATGTGGTTCCTTTTAATCTCATACATCACACTGTGAAGAATTTATTGTATGCATGCAAAATCATTATGACCAGTGGGATTTGTTTGGAAATGAGATGTGCATACTGCAAGGACCTCAAGGCACGCAATCCACCTCGGAGAGTTCTATGCAAAGAGGTGCATGGCTTCCAACCCACCCAACATGCCAAACCTTTGTCTCCAAGGGTCAAGCTGTTCAATGATGGCATGGCCAGGAGGAGCTTTGGCTCTCGCTATAACCACATTCCCAAATGGAATGTCTTATCTTTCTGCCACGGGAGAAGGTAACGATCCTACCTGGAAATGGGCACAAACCAAAATGTGAAGCAGAGAAAACAATAATCCAGGGCAGTTCGCAGTTCAGTTTGTGAGTTGAGGGGGTGGGAAAAATGTTCTCCCCTCAAAACTTCATTCTGCTTTGGAAAAACACAATGCCTGCCCCCCCCTCGCCTTGCCCTTGTCTCCTCCCTCCCTGCTCCTGCCTCCTATTACTCCTCTGTCACCATCTAAGAAGACACCCCTCACTCAGCTGATAGAAAGCAGCAGTGCAATGATGGCAGCACCATACTAAGAGGAGGTAGCCCACCTTTCACCGGCCATGAACTGAAAACTGAACGAACCAACACGAACCAACACAAACAACGATTATTCTGGTCTGTGCCCATCTTTCATCTTCATCAGTATATGAAGGATAATAACTTATTCAGAATGATTGGCAGTTACTAGGGTGGGCAATGATTGAATAGGAGTGCAGAATTATCCTCACTGTCCTGGAAGAGGCAGTGATGATGATGATGATGATGATGATGATGATGATGATGATGATGATGATGATGATGATGATGATGATGAT
>JAHTLZ010000102.1:1822126-1843297 GCA_023846285.1 Phrynocephalus versicolor
GGGGGGGGGGGAAGGCTGAGAGTCACCCTCTTTTTTTTTTTACTAACCATGAAAAGGAGGCAGCTGCAGGGAGAGGCGCCTTCATGGATGAGCCTGCTCACAGAAGCAGGGATTGTGTGTGTGTTTGGGTGTGTGCGTGTGTGAGTTGCGTTGAGATGAAGCTCTCCTGTGTGTGTGTGTGTGTGTGTGTGTGTGTGTGTGTGTGTATCAAAAGTACATTGCGATCTGGGGTAGTGCAACCTATCTGTGTGAAGCGGGGTTTTCTGCAGTGACAGCAACCCAAACAAAACAAGCGGGCCACGGAAAAATTATCTAACATTTACCGGTCCGCGGGGATAAAAAGGTTGGGGAGCACTGCCCTAGAGGATAGGATGAAAATCCAAAAAGACCTTGACAGATTAGAGTGCTGGGCCAAAGCTAACGAAATGGATTTCAACAGAGGGACATGTAGGGTACTACATTTAGGTATAAAAAAATGAATTGCACAAATTTAGGAAGGGGGATACTTGGCTGGAGGATAGTACCTGTGAAAGGGATCCTGGAGTCTTGGTGGACCACAAATTGAATATGAGTCAGCAGTGTGATGCAGCGGCCAGGAAATCCAATGCAATTCTTGGTTGCATCAACAGAACCATTGTGTCTAGATCAAGGGAGGTGATAGTACCACTCTATTCTGCTCTGGTCAGACCCCACTTGGAGTACTGTGTCCAGTTCTCTGCGCCTCAATTTAAAAAGGATGTTGACAACCTCAAGCAGGTGCAGAGGAGGGCGACCAGGATGGTTGAGGGTCTGGAGGAAATGTCTTATGAGGAACGGCTTAGGGAACTGGGAATGTTCAGCCTTTCAAAAAGAAGACTGAGAGGGTATATTAAAGCTATATTTAAATATTTGAAAGGATTTCATATTGAAGAGGGAACAGGTTTGTTTTCCATGGCTTCAGAGACTAGGACTCGGGGCAATGGTTTCAAACTACAGGAAAATTTATTATTTATTTATTTATTATTACACTTATATACCGCCCCATTCCCACAATGGGGACTCTGGGCGGTGCACAACATCAGAATAAAAACAAATAAAAATCAATTTCAAACCACGATTAACAAAACAGCAATGTCCAAAGTTAGTTAGGCCGGGGGGGGGGGGGACTCGGACTGGGTCCTAGACATCGCCGTAAGCTTCCTGGAAGAGCAAGGTCTTAAGACTCCTCTTAAAAGCTGCCAGCGATGGAGCCCGCCGCAGATCACTGGGAAGTTTATTCCACATGAATGGAGCCACCACCGAGAAGGCCCGTCCACGAGTACCAGCCTTACGGGCCTCCCTTGGGGTGACCATCCTCAGTGAAAAGGCCTCCGAAGCACGGGTGGGTCGGGCCGAAGCTGATTGTCGGGGAAGACGCTCCGCCAAATAAGCCGGGGCCAAGCCATGGAGGGTTTTGTAAACCAAAACCAACACCTTGAACCTTATTCGGGAGGCAACGGGTAACCAGTGTAGGCGAGCCAGGATGGGGGTGGCGCGGTCATAACGGCGCGCGCCAACCACCAGCCTGGCCGCTGTATTCTGGACCCGCTGCAATCGCCGAACAAGGTTCAAGGGAAGCCCCATGTAGAGAGCGTTGCAATAATCCAGCCTCGACATGACCAGTGCCTGTACCACAGTCCTCAAGGAGCCCTCATCGAGGTACGGGCGAATCTGGGCGATAAGCCTAAGATGGTAAAAGGCTGACCTGACCACGGCTGACACCTGAGATTCCAGGGTCAGGTCCGGGTCCAGGACAACGCCCAGATTCCTCACTCTTTGCGCCAGCTGGAGGGCGGACCCACCCAGACTGGGACGAGGGCCACAGTACCCCTCCGACGAGCCCCCGAAGAACATAACCTCGGTCTTGCCTGGGTTGAGCCTGAGCCTGTGGGTCCTGGTCCAGTCCAGTACCGCAGCCAGACAACGATCAAGGGTCCCGACGGCCTCCACTGCACAGGTGGAAAAGGAGAGATAGAGCTGCGTGTCATCAGCGTACTGATGGCAGCAGACTCCATAACTCCGGATGATCTCAGCCAGCGGCTTCATATAGATGTTAAAGAGCATTGGGGAGAGTGACGACCCCTGAGGCACCCCACAAGAGAGTGTCCAGGGAGCCGACAACTCACCCCCCAAGCTCACTCGCTGGGTGCGGCCCCCAAGGAAGGACCGGAGCCAGGCCAAGGCCTGCCCACCGATCCCAACCTCCGAGAGCCGCTCCAGCAAGATACCGTGGTCGACGGTATCAAAAGCCGCTGACAGGTCGAGAAGGACCAGCAGGGTAGAGCAACCCCTGTCAGCCCTCCTCAACAGATCATCATGCAGCGCGACCAGGGCCGTTTCGGTCCCATGACGCGGCCTGAACCCGGACTGGAAGGGATCCAGGACATGGTTCTCCTCCAGGAACGACTGGAGACGCAGGGCGGCGACTCGCTCAATCACCTTGCCCAAAAAGGGAACATTGGCTATGGGACGATAGTTGGACAAATCGTCCGCAGCCAAGCCGGGTCTTTTAATAATGGGCTTCACCACCGTCTCCTTCAGAAGACTGGGAAAAATCCCGTCTCTGAAGGAGGCCGAAGCAATCAGTGAAGCCCATTTCGGCATGCTCCCCCCTGCGCTCTTAATCAACCAGGAAGGGCAAGGGTCGAACGGAGAGGCCGCAGGCCTGCAATGTCCCAGTGCCCTGGAGGCGTCCACCGGTGTAACAGGCCCAAACTCAACAAACCGAGGCGACCGAGGCGGCCCGACACTGGCCGTGACAGGGACCGGATCAGGGCAACCGGCATCCAGCTCGGAACGGATGGCCTCTATCTTAGATTTAAAATGGGCTGCAAATGACTCACTAGTGAAATCACTAGGAGGAGGCCCCGGCGGAGCGGGATTGGTGAGGTCTCGGACCACGCGGAATAATTCCGCTTGACGATTCGAGGCCTCAACAATTCTCAGGGCGGCAAAAGATCTCCTAGCCGCCCTTATCGCGCGAGAGTAGCGACCGTTCAATGCCTTAACCGCAGCCCAATTCTGAACCGTCCGAGCGTTCCGCCATCTGCTCTCCAGCCTTCTCCGCTCTTGCTTCATTGCCCGTAACTCCTCGGTGAACCAAGGAGACGAACAGGCTCGGCATCGGATCAGGCGCTTGGGGGCGATCCGGTCAACCACCCCAGCCACCTCCTCAAACCACCGTTGGGCTAGGGAGTCGGCCGGATCGTCATCCAAACCGTCTGGTACATCCCCGAGGGCCTCCGAAAACCGCACAGGGTCCAGGAGCCCCCGGGGACGGGCCCAGATGGACGGGCCCGGCTCCCCACGGGGCGGGGTGGCTACCGCAAGAGAGAAAGTCAGTAGATAATGATCTGTCCATGACACGGGCCGGGCCAACAATCTCCCAACCCCCAGATCAAAACCCCGCGATGTGGAGGCAAAAACCAGGTCCAGGGTGTGTCCACCTACATGAGTGAGTCCGATGACTAATTGGGACAGGTTCATGGAGGCCATGGACTCCATGAAATCCAGAGCTACCCCAGACAGCCCAGCCTCGGCGTGCAGATTGAAATCCCCCACCACCAATAGGCGGGGGGACCTCAAAAGAGATTCCATTTGAACATTAGGAAGAACTTCATGACAATCAGAGCTGTTCGGGAGTGGAATATGCTGCCACGGAGGGTGGTTGAGTCAATAAAACAATAAAAACCAACAAGCGGCAGATGGTGGGGGAAAAGAAGAAGAAAAAATTAGTCACCAAACGCCTCCTGGAACAGCAAGGTTTTTAATGCTTTCCAAAAGCTAGCAGGGACTGTGCAAGGTGCACTTTGCTGGGGAGATGGTTCCACAGGACGGGGCCAGCCACAGAGAAGGCTCGGGATCAAGTAGATGTTTTCGGAGCCTCCCTCGGCATGGCCACCCGCAGCATGTGCGCCCGCAACAACCGAGTTGGTCGGGCCAATGTTGACCACTGGTTGATCCACTCTGCCAGGTAGTCAGGTCCCAAGCCATGGAGGGTTTTATAAACTAAAACCAATACCTTGAATCTGATTTGGGACACAACGGGCAACCAATGCAGACGAGCCAGAACTGGGGTGATGTGGTCGAACCGGTGCACACCTGCCACCAGTCTGGCCGCCACATTCTGTACCTGCTGCAATCACCAAAGGAGAGTCAAGGGCAGCCCCATGTAGAGTGTGTTGCAATAGTCTAGTCTCAAGATCACCAGTGCTTGCAGTACAGTCCTGAGGGAGTCCCCATCTAGATAGGGATGAATCTGGGTTATTTGTTGAAGATGAAAAAAAGCAGTCCTGGACACAGCAGCCACCTGGGCCTCCATAGAGAGTGCTGGGTCCAGGACTACGCCCAGATTCTGGACACTGTCCGATGGCCGGAGAGAAACACCCTCCAAGGTGGGAAAAGGGCCTCCGTAGCCAGATGGGGAAGTCCCAAAGAACATAACTTCAGGCTTCCCAGGGTTGAGTTTGAGCCGGGGGACTGGAACACCTTCCTTATCATCTGAGACTGCAACAGTGGGCCTCTTCATTCTTGAATCAAAGGCGCCTAAGAGGTGACCTGATTGAAGTTTATAAAATCATACAAAGTAGATAAGGAAAAACTGTTATCCCTATCACACAGCACTAGAACTAGGGGACACACCATGAAACTTTTGGGTGCTAGATCTCAAACAAATAAGAGAAAGTACTTTTTCACTCAGAGGATCCCTGGTCTGTGAAACTCCCTGCCAGAAGAAGTGGTGACAGCTGTCAGACTTGAGAGCTTTAGAAAAGGATTAGACATGTTCATGAAGAACAAGGGTATCAATGGCGATCATTATGGATGCCTAAGGACAACTTCCGGGTTGGAGATATAGGCGGGATATCTCTCAATGCCATTTGCAGGGAATCATAAGCAGTTGCAGACATCTGTTTGGGAATACCCTGAAGCAAATGGTGAGCTGCTGTGTGAGACAGAATGCTGGACTGGATGGGCTGTGGCCTGTTCCAGCAAGGCTGTTCTTACGGTCTTATGTTCTTATATCCTTCCCACCTTTGGTTTATGTGGAGTCTTTTCCTTTCTCTTCCCTGGTTTAGTGGCAGTTAGTTTGTTGTTGATCAATTTAGTTGGTTGCTAAGTATGAGTGTGGTATAGAAAGGTGCCTACACAAGATTGTAATTTTAAGCAACTTCTGGTAAAAAAATGATTTTTAATTATTTTTCTGACAAGAAACTTTAATTGAATTATTGTGACTGTAAGTGCCACTTAATGAAAAAGGTGTGAACTCGGATGAATTTGTAGGTATTCTGCTATGTGGGTCTCTGTATTTCTGCTGTGTAACAAAAGGTATTTTACCAGGGATTCAAAACTCTGTAATAGCTATCATGTCGGCAACCTGCACACATCGCCTTTTGAGTCAGGAAGGTTGAATGCCCACATGAGCTTTAAAAAATATGGGTGAGCATTTTGGCTGGGTTGAATTGTTTTAATTACAAATTTCAAAACTCCACAAATGAGGACACAGAATTAAGATCTTGACCCATCTACATGGGGGGGGAGGGAAGCAAAATGAATGATATCATTTGGACATCATTAGAATGGGTCTAATTATCAAAGAGCTGTTTTGGTTTTGCAGTTAGCCATATTTTATATCTAATTTGAGCAGGCATTTATCTCAGTGGGAAAAATATGCTAATTACAAGGAATCTTTCCGTTTCGGGGGCCAAGGGGGTGGGCAACATGTACCCTATAAGCTGCCCATGTCTTCCTAGGGGTCAAAAGCATCCCTAGTCAGATCCCACCAACTCTTCAGAAAACCCTCTTGTGTTCGGGGGCGGGTGGGTTCTTTCACAATGGAGACCCATTTTTATATTTATTTTATTGGCCAGTAGAGGGCACCACGGAGCTTCTTCACGAATACCCTCCATTTTAGTATTAAAATCAGAGCAATGTGATGATGGTACTGAGGGAGCAATTATAGCCCTGTAAACTTGAGGAAAGGATGTGTGCTGGTTCCAGACAGATCTACAGAGTGCCCACCTCGTTCTAAAGTTTTGCTATCAGGCAAAACACAATGATTGATTTCTCCATCTCAGCAGGAGGTTGGGTGCTTTGTTCTTTAAAATTCATGGCTTTAGACCAGTGATTCCCAACCTTCCTAATGCCATGACCCTTTAATACAGTTCCTCATGTTATGGTCACCCTTTGCTCTGCTTGGAAGAGGCCACAAGCCCCCTTTGGCAGGCCACTGCCGCAGGTGCCATAGAGAATTTCCCTCTACAGGCACTCTCAGCCAATCGCAGCCTCCGGTGCCATTGACTGACATTCCCTCCTCCAACCTATCAAGCTGTAACTCACTCTTTCCTTCCTCCCCCTCTTCCTCCAGACTCAAGCTGATTGTGCCCTTTTCTTCACTGGCTCATGGCGACCCCTGTGAAGTGGTCATTCGACCCCCAAAGGGGTTCTGACCCCCAGGTTGAGAACCACTGCTTTAGACTTTGGCGCTGAAGTAGGGGTGGTGCATGTGATGAGCTGTTAAGTCGAAGGTGTCTTTTGGTGACCCTAATAGGGCTTTCCAGAGAAACTGAGTTAGACAAATCATGGCTTTACCAGCTCCACCACACACTCAGAGGGCTTCCATGGCCAAGTGGGGATCTGATCCCAGGTCTCCTGAACCCTAGCTGGTCTATCCATGACTAGACCACATCGAATGAAGCTGGCTTGCCCCTCCTCCTATCAATCAATCTCCTCATCTTTAACAGAGACTGGGAGTTGAACACAGGCATGCATCTGGGGGAAATGCAGGTCAAAGAAGGCTGCACTGACTCTATAAATTTCCAATCATCCCTTCATTCTCTTTCATGGGCTAAGCTGGGGAAAGTGGTGCCCCTGCCCCAGTTGCCATTGGTCCTCAAAGACCACCTTTGCTCCCCTTTGGCTTTGTCAGCTGGGGCTGATGGGAGTAGCCATACCACCCACCTCTGCAGGGCCAGACTTCCCCCATCCCTGTGTTAAGCAGCTGATTTATATGACAAAACACACATTGGGGACTCCTAGGTCCAATCTGTGCCGAAGCCAAGGCAAGCGGATTAATATACCTGTTATCAGAGTAAGAGCGGACTGTCTTTTTTGATGAATGATGCCGGATATTTGGACTACTGTGCATCCTTTCTTCCATTTTAAAATGCCTGCCTTGTTGCCTTCCACTGCAAACATTGCCTCGGGACAAAGAGGAACCATGAAGGAGTGCCAGAATCCCAAACAAAGTGATGCTGCCGACAATCCTGAATGTGAATGTACAGTTTATTCTAAATCAGAGGGCAACATAGACTGCAGGTTTCTTTCTGCCTTCAGTTACCCGAAGATGCTTCTTCTATTGGAAGAGAATACTGACCCCTGTAGAAAGTGAACTGAGCTGGGGAGGGCTGGACAGTCAAACGAGCTGGGGTTTGTGCCCCCTCTCCAGGACTTTCTAGGTCTATATGTTAGATTGTTGCTTTTCGGCTCTCTTCTTTTCTCCTCCTCTCTTTCTGAGGTCACTTCCTGCTTTTTGTCAGAAGTGGCAGACCTCTGCACAGTAAAAACAAATCCAGGGCAGGAGTTTTCTAAGGCGGTTACTTCACGTACCCCTCGCCGCTGTTCGTGGCTCCGCTGCGGCTCAGTTCGACGGAAGAGCGCCTCACGTCCCTCTGGGGTCACTGCGTGGTCACCCCGACCACGCCGCCTGAAGTGCGCTCCAAGCGGGCTGAACGATTCCCTTCCCGGCCCTTGGGAATCTGATGAATCCGCATTTCGATGAAAATCTATCAAACATGTGTTTCAGGACTATTCGAATTGAAGAACTGCTCCATCCCGTTAACCCTACCTCCTTTCTTTGGCTGGCTTTGGAAAATCAAAAATTCGATATGTCGATGTTCCGGTAACTGAGAATGCCTTCCTTTGCGGCTTTACCCGCTTTTCACCTTCAAAGGCTTACTGGTTTTTGTGGACCCGATTCCCCCTTGTTCCTTTCCGGCAGATGGCGCTTTCGCGGTCCGCCAAAAAAACCCTACGTAAGTGTTCCTTCAGTGCCCACCATGCGGTGGCGATGTGGTGCATTATGCCCTTTTAGATACTACTTGGGTCTCTGTTGCCTGGCCCCTATGACGATGTTTCCTTTTTTGGTCCCGTCCTGTAACTCCAGTAGTCCACTCCGGATTTTTCAGATTGCCTCTCCACATTCATTCATTATACATTCTGTACTATTTTCCGGTTATCAATAGGCTTGCAATTTTTGTTCCGGATGTTGGTTAACAGGTCCCTTCTTTCGATGGACCCATGCAATATTAAACATATGGGTTGTTTTGTCCTGTGCACGGCACCTTTTCCTGCTCCTGTATTGGTCACTTGCGCACAGCTGAGTGCTGGCACGCAGAAAGTAGTTGAAGTTCTGATCTATATGTGCCCTATCTCATTTCTTGCCTGACCCACTGTTTCAGTATATAGCAACACAACTCCCCTAAATAAGTGCCTTTTTCGTACTGCACACTCCTAAACCTAAACCAAATGTAAAGCCACTTTCCCCCTGTTCCATTCTTCTACTGATTGTCTAAAGTATAAGCCATTCCATGGCATGCTGCTGCCCACGATAATTTTCAGCATTATATTCTCTATAGCCACTAATTTGAATATATTGCTGTTAACAGTAGAGGCATATTGCGTTTTACGCCTGGACACGGTACTTCTTGATCCGTTCTTACTGTTAAAATGCCTATAATACATTACACGCTTAATCACCTAGGCGATCAATGACCGTTCTGCTATTTGAGAAACTGCAAATTTCCTCTGTGCAACTGCAGAGTGCGGATCATTACAAGGACCACTCAGCATGGAGTACCGCTGCCTTCAGTGCAACAGTACCTCCATATAGATTGCATCAAGATGGTGCTCTAATGAATTCTCACAAACGGCACGTCTCTTCAACTGGTGACTGCTTAAATCACTGGGATTATGTGTTACTTTTCCTATGGATTACCCGCACAGGCTATTTGGTTTATAAGTTCTGCTGCCTCCCCGTGCTGATCTGCTTCCCTGTCCGGGGGGGGGGGGAGAAGTACATAGGTGTAATGGCCATGCTTCCTTAAAATGTAAGCAGTTCCCATATCGCTCCTCCTCAGCCTACAAAGTTCCCCAAGTGGGCTATAGAAAACAGTTTACTGCCCCCACAGGTCTCCCCCCATTCTCATTGTGAGATGAGCGTCAGCGGCCACAGCTCTCCTGTAACAGCTAGCGGGCAGCAGGAGATTTTGAAATACGCGCGTAATGAAAGTGACAGTCGTTGGCCGATTTTCCGGTTTTCCCTCCGTGATTTTAGAAGCAGCGCAATGGAGAATTTCACAAATCTATAACTGAAATGTACATCTCCTTCGCAGATTACACTCCTACAGTCAAAGTTCAATATATAAGGATGTTTTTTAACCCCTGTTGATCAACTCCTAGGTACTCAGCTTTCCTGAATCACAAAAGGAGGACTACTGCCCCTTCTGTTTTGCAAATGAACTTCTGACCTTTTCTAGCAGCAAAGTAGAAGAACAACAACTAGCATGATCTTATCTTGCTGACCCCTCCCGGCCTGGCTGGTCAGGTGTTGAAAGAAGCCAATTAACACATTGCCGCCAATAAATCTCCCCTTTTCCCTCGAATCTTCTGTGCTTTGCTTTTGCAGAAAAACCCACCATCTGCAGTGCAGATAGTGGCAAAAATAGAGCTTGTTCTTCTTCTTATCCTTTCAGTGTTGCTTTCTTCGTCAGCAGACAGCAACCTTCAAAAAATTAAGATTTCCCTCCCAACAGCCAGACTGTGAATACTTCATTGTTTAAAAGAAGACCTTCAAATTTTTTTTGTGGATCTTATTTGTTAACTCTGCAGAAGTTAACAGAGCCATAATGTCTGCACACCTGCCACCTCACTAATTGACTCTGCTCTGTGATTGGTCAGTCAATTGACCTTTTTCCAGGGGCTCAGAACTGTACTTTTTCTGCACTCTGGAGCTGTAGGGCCAGCGGGTATCACTCCCTTAAGGTAACCTTAAGCCCAGAGTCCAGGATAGTGCTATTCCCCAAGGTTAAAATGGCTGAACAGATGGGGAGGTTCTGGACAGCGCACAAAATTACATCTTTTTTACAGATATTAATAGATAATAATTTCGGACCTGTCCTCTTTGTTGCCGGCGCACTCCACAACGAGCACGCATTTCAGCGTGCAGCGCAGGAGCTGGAGCTGCTTGCCTATAGAAGAAACTCCTGGCAATGCCGCTCCAAATTCAAAAGCCTGCGGCAAATTTTTAACCGCGCAATTCTGAATTTCGGCCCAGATCCACCAGCGGAACACCAGTCTCCTTACTGGGCCGAAATGCACCAGTTATGGCAGCAATCGAACCAGCCGCACCCTGGACATGCTTTTCCCGCAGGTACAGTTTTACTTTGATTTCCCCAGATTATCTAGTGTGCTGTGCTTAAAAAGGTTGGGTTCCCCCCTTTCTATCAGTTATTCAAATGTAAACTAAGGGAGGAACAAACTACCAAATACCGGTTTACTCAAGAAGTACCCTCAGCAAGGCCTAGGGAAACTCTATAATTAAGGATTAAGTGCTTCATCTCTAGTTTGATGAGTTTTCTGCAATTGTCAAGTGAAAAAAAAGCTAAAAATTTAAAATCTAAATTTCTCTATGCCAGGTGCTTTATACAGAAGCAGAGTTGTCCTTTGAATAATTCAAAGGTGAACTCCTGATGTTTAATTTACCAAATGTAACTGCATTAAAATATTTGATTAAAGTACTAGGCACTATCATTGACCAGTCCCCCACTACAAAGAACTTCCCCCGTAGTTCCATGCAGCAGTCTGCGAGTGCTACACTAAACCTAACATTATAATTTAGGATTTGATTGTATTTCAATATTAATTAGCCAATTGGCAGAATTTCTGACCAATTTCATAAGACACAGAACTACCTCTGTAATTCCATGTTGCACTTTCTTAGAGCTATACTAAACAAAACCTTACATACTATAAGTTGACTGTATTTCAACATTAATTAGCCTTATATAATGCTTATTAATTTTGATCGAAAATCAATGACTGCCACATTCTGTGGGCATCATTAATTCACTAACAAACATGTAGGAGTACAAAAGACATTCACTTTCCTGTTAATACCTCCTGCATTACAAATGTTGTTTCAGGAGCCGGGCCGGCACAAAATGTGGGATTGAAGCACATGGCCCAAATTAGGCTGGAACCTGGCGCGAATGCCGCCATCAGGAACGTGCCAGGGCAGCAAGAGGAAGGCAATGGCGAGGAAGGGGACGGAGAGGACCAGGAGCAGCAGGGTACGTTCCCCTTGGTCTTAACTGTGATATGTAATTCCCTTTTTTATATTGGTTGCATTGGAGTGGTGTTTATTAATACCCTATATGCGTTTAGTGTACCCCTGAAATTAGGGCCAATTGAGGTAGTGGGGGAGTGAAGTCCTCCCTGATACACACATGTTGGTAAATCATTAAGTGACAGGTAAAGATCAACTGTGTGCACATATCACTGCTGAACTTTAGTGGGTCAAGATTCAGCAATGGAGTACTGATCCTTGATTACCTTTTCAGATGTAGCACCAGGCATGGATATTATGCAATGGAGGTTCGTCACCACGAATTGGAGCAGGTTATTGCTCTTCTTCAAGACCTGGCACAGAGAGGTAGGAGAATGCAAATTTTCTGTTCTATGAACTTAATTCAGGGGGGTTCCTGTTGGTGGTACAACTGCCTACTGTACAATGTCACTATGTAGTGTAGTTCTGCATTACTATAACCTTCACAGGCTCAGAACCATTTTTTGCTGTTAATGAGGGAGAAATTATCAATCCGAGCTACATAGGTGCCCAACAGCATAGGAAAGCACAGTAATAATGATTTCTTGTTGGGACTTCTTAAAAAACAAAAGTGGCCTAATAATTGCTGTACTCATTTATTCCTCCACAGTTGCCGCAATTGAAGAGCAGCTTGCAACACTTCAGAGGCAGGTGAACTGCCGCCGAAGGCGTCGCTGAGCAGCAGGTCCTTTTTTTTTTTGCAAACCAACACCTTTTTTTCAATAGAGATACTATTTTTTAAGATACCTTTTTTAAGACACCAAACAATCAGTACTTACCTGTTGTTCAGTTTTTCGCCTTGTATATGTTCAATGTTTAATACGCACAAATGTTTGATTTATTTTTATTAGAAACATACAAATGGCTGACTGAAAGCCCTTTTGATAGTGTTCTAAATAGAAAGTTATACAATTTTACTACAATTTGTTCTTATTAAACAGTATTTTCCTACAGATACAAGCATCCATTTTTATTGGTGCACATGAGGTTTAGTATTTACTCGCCCAAAGGTCCAGTAGGTCTAGTGAACTATGGAGAAAATATTTTCTTTTTCTTCCTCAACCGTTTTACAGGGGTCCTTAGCAAATCAGCAGTTTTACCCTCAAACTCTGATTTTACAATGAGGTAAGGTGATGGTGTAACATCACCTTGGCATGCCCCAGCCTCACTTACTGTAGGCCGAGTTAACACTGGTGCACTGCTACTCAGTGCTGCACATTCTATGCCTTTCAGAAGTTGAGCACTGGGTGTGCTATGGGTCACCTCTGAAGTACCAGTGCTACTGCTTAGCAGGGATTCTGAATCCAATAGAGATTGTGAACAGTCTCCTTCCAACTCACTACCAGTGTCATTGACAGAAACGTTACTATGCCCAGAATCAGATTCTGTATCACTAACTCTAACTGGAGAGTTGTTACTGCAGGCAGCAGATTCTATTTTAACAGCATCTCCAACCCTTTCTTTTTGGTAATCGCCTTTACATCTTAATTCATCAGAAGCACATTTTTTGGAACAATTCCCAGAGCAGTCACTGGAACTTGATGTAATGTGGTCCGTAAGCTTCTCCAGGGATCTCGATGCTACCCTTAGGTTTGAAATCACCTCGTTCTGGAACCATTTCTCAGCCTCATTGCGTGCATTTCATCTAAGGTTGTTACTCTCTGTGTTCCTCTGCACCCAATTCACAAAGCCAGACAGGGTGCTATCCAGGCAAGATGCAGCAGTAGCTCTCTGCTTCCTCTTCCGCAGCATTGCTAGCCTTCTGGCTGGGTCCAAGGTTGCTTCATAATTTGTAGTTTCCAAGAGATCTAAGTGGTATAAGTAATTAATAGCCAGTTAATGATTTATTAATTAGATTTTTAGAGGAAGAGGTTTCTGCATTGTACATACAAACGAGTACACAGCACTTAATACCTTGCACATATGTGTTGCCAAGGTTCCTTTACTGACAATGCATGGCACCACAAATTGTATAGCACATAAGTTTTCCTCAAGCACCCTGTAAATTACTTGCTGTTACCTTGTGAACGTCTGAGCGGATTTCTTCTTTCACAAGGATGTGCAACATGTACATTCAAAGGAGATAGTAAGTCAGGCAGCACAACCAACCTTTCCCCCATCTTTTGGGATACTGATACCCCCATAGCTACCCCTGTGTATGCTACGCACAAGTTAACAGTGCATGGTCACTACTTATCTACATGTAACAGGATATGTATTCTCAACTTAACTGTTTGCATTGCATTAAAAAGGTGTATTTGTTGGGGGGGCAAGCCTTGGGGTAACAACACATCAGAGTAAGCAAAGTAAATGTTCACATTCTCCTTTAATTAGTTTGCATTTCCTCGAATGACTTATAAAAATAGCTAAACAGAGCAGGCGTTGCTGGCCATACAATTTCCCCCACCCCACATTGTAAGCCCTTCACAGTATGTGTCCTTACATATCACTGTCGGTTGCTTCATCAGTGAGAAGCCACTTGCTTCAATAGTCAACAGTACACATACCATTGGAGTCATTGCTAGAACTCTCGCCTTGCTGGCAATTAGGGATGCCTATAACTTTTAGTATTCTTTCTTATAATTTTATTGTCTAATTTATGTTTTTATATTGTTGCCTATTTATATTGTGCTCTATTGCTTCTTTGTTAGCCGCTTAGAGTTCCATATGGAAGATAAGCGGGATAAAAATATAATAAAATAAATAAATAAATAAATACCTCCCCTCCTTGAGGAATCAGTACCTGAGGCTGCTGTGCTCAATGCAGTAGAGCACCCGGAGGTTGATGGCTCATGTAATTCGTTGTACTGTGTATCTGTTGAGGAAGTGTGTAAACAGTAATTGATTAATCTGTTGTTTGTAAGCAGGAACCATACAATCATATAAGACGGCGCTGTGGTGCTTCTCCGCGCTAAACAAAAAGCTATGACTGTTTGCTGTGCTTTAAATACGAACTGTAGACCTTCTACAGCGAAGGCAGAGGGCTAGTGAAGCCATCCATCAAATCGAGAATCATTTTTCTTTCAAAGTTCCACCAAGAACAGCCTTAAAGGACAAACGAGTACTTACCTGTACCGGAGATATCAGAACCCACAGAAAGTTGGACATCAGCCATCTCAATGAGATCCAGTGTGACCAGAACATCTCCATCCCCTTCCATTATCTCAGTGGCTGTGGGGGGGATTTAAATGATAAACCAAAGAGCAAAATGGGAGCAGTTGGACGTCATAAATTAAGTCCAGGGCTATTGGGTAAGGAACAGGAAGGATGCATGCATTGCAGAGATCCCGCCCTGTGATGCCTGCCTCAAGTGTCACTCCCTGTGCTGATCATGTTACTGCTTAGAAAAATGGCTCAGATGGAGCAGTTCCTGTGCACGGTAGTGCTCCAGATTACCTTGGCGGGGAAAAACAATACTATAAGCAAAGCGAAACCACCGGAAATAAGTGTGTTGAAATATCAGGCTTCCGAAATATCGGTGGCGGAGCAAAGTACCGACACGATAGACGTACATGAGGGAGAGCAATGGGTTTGCTCTCAGCACATATTCCACTCATTGGTGCGCCACATGCAGCAAGGCACTTAAAATAATGGGAAGGATAATTCTGTAAATGCTAGCCCAGGATGGGAAGTTCTGGGTAATCCCTCCTTTACCTGTTCTGCACCAGTGCCCATGTTAGGGGCAAGCACCTATCATTTCATTCTAAATTTTGTAGCTACCCCAAAAACTGTCTGATTGCGATTGTACTGGCCTCTGTGAAAATTTCACAGGTCTTAACTGGTGCCGTTACAAAAGGTTCCATATGTCCTCTACCACCTGAAGACAGAACAGCAAATGAATTATTTGTTCAGAACATGGCTTATAACAGAAATTTGATAGGGGAAATGAGCATGTTACATAGCACAAGGAATACATAGCACGATTTCACCAAGGCTGCAGTAGCAGAACGGATGGTAAAGTTGTAGGTTTTACAGTAATTCTTTCGGTTAGGGGAAGACAGTAATAAATTGTTATTACTCACCTGTCTCTGCTGCGGACTCGCTTTCCGTTGTTCTAAGTGGATGTATAGAGGTGTCTGTCCTGAATATCTGTGCCATCTCATCATACCAAATAAATTTCGACCTTCCTGAGCCAGATGTGTTGTTGTGAAGAACCGCCTGTTTATAAAATTTTCTTAAAGATTTCGTCTTGGTCCTACACTCCTCGGCGCTTCTGCAGAATCCAATCTTACTGAGTTCAGTTGAAATCATTTTGAATATCTCGTAGTTACGTTTAAGGGAGGAAAGGGCATACTTCACTTCTGCCTCACCCCATATTTTGATTAGCGCTGAGGTTTCAGCGTTACCCCATATAACACCCCTTTTCCCTTTTACCGATTTTGTACTGCCCTGGCTTTCATCTAGGCTGTCGTCGTTATCCATCTTGCTAGCTGATGTCAAGAAAATTATTTGCACCTTTCTATAGCAAACTTCTGTGGGGTACGAAGCACCCGGCGCTTTCCAAGGGAGGGAAAGAAATGGCTTACTTCCTGGCCATCCAAACAGGCAAGGGATGAATTAGCATTTCAAAAGGCAAGGTAAATGTAGCCAGCGGCAGAGCCATTGGTACTTGGAGGAAACCTGTTTTTAAAAACATTTGGCTGGTAAACAGGGTTAAAGAGGAAGTGCAGTAAAATTTTGTTGTAGGAGCACTGAATGAATTAAGGTGGGGGTAGGAATAAAATGGTGTTCTGTAGTAACCTGTGACAAGCAGTTCACATCCTCAATGTACTGTATTTTAAATGTGCAGGAACACATTGCGACTAATGAGTTCTTTGCAATTTAAAATATAAACAAGGAACCAAAAACATTGAATTACACCTGCAGAGGAGTGAACGAGGTTGCAGTAGTTTAGTATTTAAACTCATAATATACACAAAGCATGGGAAAACTTTGGCACATGATGAAACAGTGTGTACAGTAATGTGAAGTGAAACACAAGTTTTCCGCAGAAGGTATTTAACGGGGCCCGGGAAAAATATGATACATTGATCCCCAACTGTGGTTTGTTGCCAATGTGCATTCATTTAACATGTGTAAAAAGGTAATCGGCTACAGCAGACCTAATTGCTTCAGCCTCCGTTCTATCAGTAGCCCCCCTTGCGGGCTCCGGGTCAGGCACATCTATTTCTGCAGTAGGAGGTGTGTTTTGTAACTCTGTATCCTCATCGGGTATAAAGTGTTTCTTTTTCTCTCAAATGTTATGGAGAATAACAGCTGAAGCTATTATAGAGTTTATGTTCTGTATATGAGCCTCCATGCACACAGATAGTCTTCGGAACCTGGCCTTGAGTCGCCCGAATGCACGCTCCACAATGTTCCTTGTACGGTTGAAAAACTTGTTGTAGTGCCTCTCCCTATCATTCCTAGGGATGGCATAGGGTTTCATAAGCCAATTACACAGAGGATATGCACCACCTCCCAAAATCAGAGGTGGTATGGAACACCCCCCCCCCGTATTGGAACATTGGATTCCCCGGAATTAGTGTGCCTTCCTCCATTTTCCTATACAACAATGATGATCTGAAAACATGTGCATCATGGTTCACCCCGGAATGTCCAGCAAGCATGGAGAAGAAGGTTCCGTCCCCATCACATGCAGCCTGGAGTAGGATAGAGTGAAATGATTTCCTGTTATAATACGCCTGCACCTCCTTTTTCGGCAGGGTAATTGGGACATGCGAGCTGTCCACTGTCCCGATACAGTGCGGGAACCTGTGTTTTCTCGTAGAGGAAAGCATCTGAAATGAGAAAGACAAATCATTTGGCAAGGTTCTGACATGATAATGCCAATGGCGGCCGGGTCAGGAGTCGTGAATGAATAAAGGCTGCGAACCTTATTGAAGTCAATCACTCAAACCTCCTCCTTCAGAAGCGTATGTTTGATCGCCAGACACACTTCAACAATGACACTTGCAATTGTTGAGGTCCCCTTTTGGAAAACATGTGCAATGGTGCGGTAACAGGAACGACTTGCAAGGAAGTAAACCCCGATGGCTACTCACTCTTCAACAGGAACTGCCGAATGCATGACTGTGTCCCTCCGCATAAGATATGGTGTAAGCACATCTGCAATTTCAAACAGTGTCTGCCGGGTCATTCTAAAGTTCTCAATCCACTGTTTATCGTCCCAGTACTGCAGTACTGAATCATGAAACCACTGCGACTGCCCGGCGTAGCACCAACATATTTTTTGTCTAGGTGATGTGACTCTCCACTCAGCAACTGCCCAAAACACAGTTTGGACAAGTGTGTTTGTAGAGTCCAGGAACTCACTGCTGCCATCATCCGAGATGCAGTTAAAAATGATGTTAACATTCTCAAATACAGCAGCCAAAAAAGACTGCCTTCATAGCACCGATTTCCTATGGCGTTGGTACCGCGAGAGAGGCATGGCGGCAGCAGTAGGCAGTGCCAGAAATGATTTTCACTCTGGGGTACTATCCCGATAATACTGTCTGGTGGCTTTGGAGGACCAAGCCGTCAGACGTCGATCGATGGCACCTGAAGCCACCTAGTGCCAGGAGGAGGAAATGGCATTACAGGGAGCAGCGTCTATGGAGTTTCCCATGGAATGCTCGTCCCAAAAATTATACATCTAAGAAAGTAATGCGGAACAGGAAAAAGATGGGAGAAAGTCGATTAATCGAAATACCGAAAAACGAAAAATTGGTCCCTGTTACTGAAACAGCAGCAAGCAAAGGAAACTTGCATTTGGAAGCGCATCAAAGACATGCGGTTGGAATGCCTTCGGCTTCACCCAGTATGCACGTGAGTACACAAGAAAGAGGGGCGGCCCGGTTTAAGATCATGTGACCGAATTCAGATCGGAACCAATCTAACCTCAGCACAAGGAGGTACGTGAAGTAACCGCCCAAGTAGGAGGCAGGGTTTTCATATCTAGGAAAACTGACTCTAGTGATTTGGAGAATTACAAAAATCCAGGTTTCAAATACGCCTCACACCTGGGTGAACATCTCCACCATTTTCTAAATGCTATCATGGTGCATTTTGCTGTCTAGTAAAAATAGTGGCTTAACAAACTAAGTTGCCACATTGCCTTGCTAGTTGGTTTTTATTTACATCCTGGACTCTCTACCTTGCACCCATTTTTGACTTTAGATGGCCCAGTAGCAGTTTTGACGTTCCTTCCATCACTTGTCTGGTCTGTCTTTGTTACTTTTCTGTTTTGTGTTTTGGCTCTGAAATTGAACAAGAATGGGATGTTACTGGCTTGGATTATCAATGAATCATCATGGATAGCATTTGTGGTCCCATGGTTAGAAGGCTGGGTTGTAGCTAGAGATGGGGACAACTAAAAAAAAAAAAACAAGTGGCACTTTATCATGATGGGCGGATAAATAGAAAAAATGATGATTTTCTCTTATTGAATCACTAAATCAAATTCTCTCCTCTTTCAAATATTATAAAAAGCATCCAAGACCCCAAATTCACAAGAATGATTCCACTGGCTCTTTTCTACAAGTCCTGCATGTCTGGTGAAGATTCAGGTTAGAAGTCTGACCTATGCACCCCCCAAAGAGTCCCACCCAGGAAAGTACTTCTCAGGCACCTAGAGATACCAAAATTGCTGAGGTGCTTCTCCCAGCTCTCCCATACAATCCCTCTAAGTTTGTTGAAGACTGGGTTTCAGACATCTGAGTCATACACCTACAAAATGGGCCCCGCTAAGAAAGTGTCCTTTAGCCAACTAGGTTGGGGACACCCAATCTTCACTGAACTTGAATAGATCATAGAGGAGCATCAAGGGATGCTTCCCTCCATTTTTGGTGTTTCTAGGTGACTTACAGGCCATTTTATAACCCATCTCAATATTTGGTTAGTCAATACTAACAAAAAATGGCTAAAAATACAGCAATTTGTATTCATCAGGAGACTACACTTGACAAATGGGCTATATTCATCAGAAAATGTGATTTGTTTTTTTTTAATTTGTGCCCAACTCTAGTTAAGAGCATTGTGGTACAATGTTTAAACTGCTCTACTGCAGCCATAACTGTGCTCACAACCTGGGGTTTGATCCCAGGTAGCTGGCTTAAGGTTACCTCAGCCTTCCAGCCTTCTGAGCTTGCTTGGATGGCGGCGGGGGGGGGGGCAATATGTAGCCTGCATAAATAAATTGTAAACTGCCCAGAGATTGCTATAAGCACTATGGATCGGCATATAAGCACAACACTTTGCTTCTACTTATGACTCAAAAACTCCACAAGGCTGGGAAAGTCAGTGGGCTACCTTGGACCAGTTGTAAACTCCCAGCTCAACCTATTTCACGGGCTTGTTGGGTAGAAAAAGTGGGGTGGGGGCCATGTACCCTGTCTTGAGGTCACTGAAGAAAAGGAAGGAAATAAAAGCAGTTTTGTCATCGCCATCACCATCAATGTAGTAGGGCCTCAGATGCAGGGTGTCTGGAATCCATTTAGAGTTCTAATTGATATATGAAAACTCTCTCTCTTTACTGCCTAACACCCACTCTTCTTCTGCTCTTTCAGATGCCCATTCAGTGACAGAATTCCCTGGAGCTTGATTAAGGAAACCAATCTTTATTTTTAACAAGCTTCGGTGTAAACCAGCTCCATCGTTCATCTAGAAGACAAATGTCATACGCCATTCCCTTTCACTCTCTCTTTAAGTTAAATAGTCAAATTTAGATTTTGCTTTAATAAAACATTTCTATGGTTTAACCGAAGATGATGTCACCTGCACAGAAACATGGGTCTGGGATGACAATTTATGACTCTATAAAACTTCAGAAGACAGAGATGAGATTTAAGATACTAGAGCGGTCATAAAACAAGACGGTAGCCAAGTTTGGGAACTAGCATTCGTTATAATGAGAAAGCGCCATTGCACCCCATAATATTGATCATTACTTTCCAATTAGGGCTGTTACAGATGGAGCCCTTGTTCTTGTTACCTGGGTTACACAAAGATTTTATCAGCATTTTCCATGCCATCGGCATGACATCAGGTTTCTCTTGATTTACTTGGTGATTTTTCTTTTTACTACTGTGCTAAATAGAAGGCTGGTCATAGAATCGTGGGATTGAAAGGGACCTAGAAGGCCATCAAGTCCAACCCCCCCCCCCCCCACTGCTCAATGCAAGAACCCAAGTCAAAGCACAGCAGACAGATGTTGTCCAATTTTCCCTTGAGGGCCTCCAGTGTTGGAGTGCTTCCCACCTCCCAAGTCCTCTTCTTGTGGACGGTGTCCAGTTCTGCACTTCAAGAAGGATGCTGAAAAACTGGAACAAGTTCAGAGGAGGGCGACAAGGATGATTGGGGGAGACGGGCTGGAAACCAACCCCTATGAAGACTGTTTAGCCTTGAGGAAAAGATTGAGGGGAGTTATATGATTCCCCCTTTTCAGATACAGAGAGAGGGCCTACAGAGAGGGGGCCAGGATCTGTTCTCAGCCACCACCACCCCACCCCCGAGTGCAAGACATGGAGGACATTCAGAAAAATTGAGTTGACTAATTTTTCTTTTAAAAAAATCTTAAATAAGTTTAAGAGACTTCTTAATGATGTCCTCAAGACATGGGCTGAGTTGGAAAACCAAAACATATGGTTTCAACATTGAGTTTTAAAAGAGAGTTCAGACAAAAATCCCAGTAAACTCTATGCACTCCAGGTTACTCCTCCAAGGCACCGGCTTATCGAAACTTTATTTATTTATTTATTTATTTATTTATTTATTTATTTATTTATTTATTT
>JAHTLZ010000102.1:1848817-1860938 GCA_023846285.1 Phrynocephalus versicolor
CCACAAAAGTCAGGTGGCCAGGCCACTCATAGCTGAACTTTAATTTTCCAAACTGATGTGCCCAGCTGGTGATGGGGCATCAGCTGCTGCTGGTGGGGTGAGGACCAGAATCCTGTCCTTATTAGAGAAGGGGAATGAACTTTCAGCAGTACACTCTTTTTATGGCATTTCCCGTCTGCTTTGATGTGATATTCATAGGATGGTTGTCTCCTCTTGCTATGTTCTGTGGAGTCTTGCTTGATCAGCTAAAATCTTTTGCAGGCTTAGGATAGCTGGGCACCTCTTTTTGTGTGTGAATTAAAACTGGAGGTGCCCAAGGTTGGATTCAGAGTTGGTATTTTGGGGGCACTAGCCATGGCATACACCTCTGAAAGGGCCCCATAGAGCACTCATCTGCAGAAATGGGAGAAGCTGCTTTTGGATGTTAACTCCCAGAACAGCCACCTACTTCCTTGCTTGAACACTGAGCAGTAGTGGAATGAGCAGAAGCTTGCTCACTTTACCCTGGTAGCAGTTGCAGTGGGGGGACAAAGAGAAAGAAGGACAGGCCAGGGTGGAAAAGGAAGGATTGGTACCCCATGAGGTCATTTTGCAGAAGAATGTCCCCAAGCCTGGTGTCACTATTACTGTTTTACTCAAACGCATCCTGGTTCGGGGAAGCTATGGATGAAGAGTGGAGATGGGTGAAAATTAATTTGGCCTGAAGCAGGAGAATGGCACCATAAGGTCCTTTCCCTAACCCCTGGCTGGCTGGCCCACTCTTGGGCCAACTGGCTATTCCAGAAAGGAGCATGAGCGTCTCACCTACCTCCAGCAACAGGCCACTGAACAGCCATGCAGGCCCACTCCCTATCCAGCCTCATTGTCTGAGTGGCCAACTATGGGGAAGGGAAGCCCAGGCTCCTGTTTGGACTGGGCTGCTGGCCCATGAGGATGACCCTGTCGGTGCATGGAGACTTGTGAGTGGATCAGCTGTCTGGAGGACAGGGAAGGGTACGTGTGACACCGGTGGTGCCATGCTGACAAATTACCTTGATGCAGGCTTAAAACAATTTGTGGCCATCTCTAAAGTCATGCTTCCCAACAAACAAATTCCTCCTTAGAGTCACCCGTTCTGCTGAATCAAGAGCAGGCTTGGAAATATTCCTTTTGGGGCGGGCCGCGGGATTGCCACTCTCAGACTCCTCAACTAGTCCTGGCCAGTGAGTGATTTAGGAAAGTGCCATCCAGAAAGGTAGGTCTCCCCACAAACATGGCAGAATTATCCATCAAATCAATAAGCTTTGACTGATGGCAAAAAGACAATGCCAGTGGGCTGAAATCATTACAGAGATGCAACAGGGAACCTCCTATATTGCATTTTCCTTGGTTAGTTGACTGCTGTCTTGTAGCATGGTACCATTCCCACACAAGCAGCAAAATAACTACTAGTTTAAAGAACCAAGATGGAAAGCTAGACGCCTCCACCCTAGCTAGGCGTTGCTGATAGTCCCACTACCCCTTTGGCCCTTCCCATTCGTGAACTGCTTCCATTCAAATAGATCCAGGTAAGACCCTCAACAACTGGTGCCTGAATTGTGTCTGGTTTTTCTCTTCCCTTTCTCTTCTTTTCAATCTTGCAGGCAGGGACTGTCTTCTTGGCTGCAAATCTTGTGCAGGTCTCTCTGCAAGCCTCTCTAATATGGGCATGAAACAAAACAATGCTGTTTTGGTTTTACACTAGGTAACAGATTACTTCATTACCTAATGAAATGGTAGGAGGCATTTTGTTTCATTTTGTGATGAAACTCCATTTTTCCCTGTAGGATGAAATAATTCATCATGGGGGAAATGGCAGGGGAGAGATTCTAGGTAAGCCCCTGAAATTTGGAAAGGTTTTGCCACCAAGGGGCTGAGTTATTAAGGTCCAAAGGGAGTGTCCATAAGAAGAATTCTTTCTAATTAGATTTGGAACGGCTCCCCTGCAGCTTGGCTTCTGAATCCAATTAGAAGGATTTTTTCCTAGGGGCACCCCTTTTGGAGCTTCATAGCTCATCCCCCCTGACTCCCAAACCCTTCCAAATTTCATGGGCTTACAAGGAAGAGCTTGAGGAAGTTCCCCTGCCATTTTGGTGCCTTTAGGACCCAGGGGAGCATAGCTTTTCATTTTGTTTTATTTCTTTTTGTAACAGAACTACTTTAAAAATTCATTACAAATGAAATGAAACAAAACTACTAATGAAACAAAACAAAACACTATTTTTCCATTTCATGCCCATCTCTACTCTCTAAATGAAGAAGGATGCAAAAAATATTTCAGGGAAACACTGCTGTTTTATCAAGATTACGGAGCATCAGTTGAAAGATACTGGGATCCTCTAAATAGAAATACACTTAAAAAGAATAGCTAGTAATCTAAACAAAAGAAGTTACAGCCCCCCCCCACAGCTGTTCGGTATATGGAACTTTAAAATATGCCCTGTTAGCACCAAATATTGGCAGATCCATCATCATAAATTGCACCTTGGAAGCCTGCTGCCACTGCAGAAAGTCTGGCCAGATTAGATTCCAGATCCCCTCCATCTGGAGGGAGACAGAGGCGACTAGAGAGGCGGGTAAGGAGAAAGAGATTTCCCTTCCATTCCTCAGCTCAAGTGACGAAGGCACCCCCTTTTCCTGTTGCACCACTGAGAAAATAGCAGGTGTAGCTATAAAACCTTGCATGGGCTGGAGACGCCTGAAGCCTCTCTCAGCAACCCAGCTCTTGGTGCCAAAGATGAAGGGCTTGAGAAACCCCTGAATCCAGCCCTAAGCCTCTTCAGGTTATACCCCTTTATGGCAGGTTTGTCAGATCTGAGGTTTGTCACAAGAGTTTCTTTAATTTTCGGCCACTAATCTCTCCTGTGCAACCACCACCACCACCCACCACCCACAAGTTCCCTTTACTTGGCTTTATCTCTCCATAAGTGCCAGCAGAGCAGGAAATGTGTAAAGGAAAAAATCTTTCACTTTTGGCCTGATTTTGAGGCCGACAGACGCCAAGCCTGCTCCTTCTTGAAGACCAACTCTTTCTACAGCAGGAGGCTGTTTTCTTACTCAAGGTAAACTCCGTTTGAGTCCTATTCAAAGCTGGGGAACGCTTCTTTTTGCAAAATCCAGTCCCAGTTGCACTATTCAGCACAGCCTCTGTGTTGGAGTTTTCTAATCTCACATGCTACCTTCAGATGTTTTGGCAGGGAGGGACCTTTCTGGGCTGGGGTGATTGTCAGTCACTAACAGCTCTAACCAATAGTTCCTTACCTGTTGGAAGACAGACCCACCCTCTCTGCTCTGAGCACTCTTTCCTTTTGTTTGCTGGAAATTAGTCAGTCTGTTGAAAACACTTCTTCTTCTTCTTCTTCTTCTTCTTCTTCTTCTTCTTGAGGCCTCTTGCTGAAAGTCATCCAGCCATGTTTGTCAGTTTGCTATATTTACTTGTTGCAAATAAATGAAACTTTTTTAAAAAAAAACCCTCCACTTACTGTTTCAGAATGAGTTATTTGGACTGTATATTTTGTTCTGGTTCTGTTACCCCACCATCCCTCTTGCCAGGATCATTTGTATTTATTGTGTTTAAGTTGTTTTCTGTTTTATCTGCGTACAGTACTTTGCTCTTTTGCCTTGTGAACTGCCCAGAGTTCCTTTGGGAAAGTCGGTGGTCAATAGGTGTCAGTGCAATAATAAATAAATAAATAAATAAATAAATAAATAAATAAATAAATAAATGACAATTGATGAGTAAAAGGGGTGGTCTAAACTGGACAAGTTGAAGCTGTTTTAAGTTTTAACGAAAATTCAGAATTCTGCAGCAGACTACACGTGGTGGCTGGGGATTTCTAAAGAAATCAAAAGTATGATTTCCCAAAGCTTTCAGGTTCATCTTCTTGACTATTAGAATAAGAAGTTTGGATCCCCAGAAAGGGAAAATCAAATTCCCAAATTCTGGCTCCACAGCCAGAGACCAAACCACTTTGAGTTCTCCAGCAGTGCTCTGGTCTTATGAGAAATTTCTTTACCATCCCGATGAAGATCCTTTTATCCCACTTGGTAGTACCGTTCCTTGTTCCTGATTTCCTGCCCTTGTTGATCCCTTTCCAAACCAAATGGCCCCTCAAATTAGAGATGAGCCCAAAAGGAACTTGGGGACAACAGAAAGATGCCCTCAACGAACTTGGCTGGTTTGTGATGCATTTCTCCACCCAGTTTGGGCATCCCGTTTCGAGGAAGCCAAAAGAAACCCCTGCAGCTGTGTCCTTCTGATGTTTCATAGGGATTGCTTGCCCTGTCCCTTTCCCACAGCTTGCCGCTTCTGCCTGTCTGCTCCTGCCCCCCCCCCACCGGCCTCCTCATCTGCCACCACCATCCTCAGAGGCCAGAGATGCATCCATTGAATGCGCCTCCCTATTAGCTGGATTATAATTATACAGTGGCACCTCTTAAACCAAATTTAATTTGTTCTATGGGTCAATTTGTTTTAAGAAATTTTTGACTATGCGGTTTCCCACAGGAATGCACTGAGAACAGATTCATTCATTCTGGAGGCTAGAATAAGGACAAAAATGACTCCCCCCCCCCCCCGGGTACATGCAGAATGTTTTTTTGTCTTGTGAAGCATACCATAGGGAATTTTTTTGTCATTCAGAGCATGCATATTACTGGAATTCTTTTCTTTCTATGAGTTTTTTGTCTTATGAGGCATTTGTCTTAAGAGGTACCACTGTAATTAGAATTATAACATCACAAAGTGTAACTATAAGCCCAGCATTGGGTTTAATGAATTTGTTCTTAGCTTTGAATGCACAATTACACCATAAGGATCTGATTTTCTATGTGTTGCAGCTAGATAAACAATTGCCCAAAGCTGGAAGACAGCTATAGAAATCTCACTAAACACCTGGGAATCTAAAGTATGGAGATTAGTTCTGATGGAAAAACGTACTGCATACACTCAGCAGAGAGATCAGAATGGGAACACAGAGATATTCCTTAAAACTTGATCTCCCTTTATTCATCATTGTAATAATCATATGCCCTGAGCACATCCGAACTCACTGGATCTCGGAAGCTAATCAGGGTCGGGCCTGGCTAGTACTTGGATGGGTGACCAGTAGGGAATACCAAGTGCTATAGGCACCTGGAGCAGGAACTGGCAAGCCACTCTAGTATCCCTGCCAAGGAAACTCCATGGACATGAGGTCACTAAGAGTTGGTCCCAACTGTAACAACACAACAACAACAAATAATCATGCTAACTCTCTTAGTATCCCCCAAATAACTCAAGCCAATGTATGGAAAGATGTTCTGTGTTAAATACGGGTTTCATGGCTCTCTATATTGTTTTGTACTGTATATTGGTTTTTTTCTTTATTAAATTTTTATTAATTTTTTTGTGGGCTCTTGAATTTCTGTAGTGTGGGCGCATGCTCAAAAGCAGGGGCCTGGCAGAGGAAGGAGAGGTGGAGGTGGCAGAAGCAGGTAGAGTCCCCAGGCATGAAATGGAAATGAACTGTTTCATTTTTCCAGGGCTCCGTGGGAGCCTTTAAGAAAGCCTCGAAGACCTGGCCTTTTCAGGAGGTCTTTTGGGTGATTGTTGTTGCGTTGTTACTTGTACGGCTTCCAGGCTTGCTTGGACACCGGCATCTTTGGGCCTGTTTATTGTTTGTTTACTCACTTCTGCTTATTCCTTTGTTTATTGTACATGTTCTTTGTTAACCACCATGAGTTGTTTTTACACAAGCTGGCGGTATATAAGCCTCAAAGAAAGTAAGGTATAAGTAAAGTTTGTGGTTAGCCACGAACAATGAACAATCACAAACCACTGGCTTTCCCCTTTGGGCTCATCTCCAGCTCAGATGATAGTTAATGTCCAAAATAGGGACATGACAATACGCTGTTTGCCGTTTCATTTCATTTCATTTCATACATTTTGAAACCTTACAAAATGAGAAAACAGTGTAATTTTTTGTAAGGTAGCCATCCCTAGTTCAGAACAATCAAGTGGTGCTTCTGGAGTGGAAGGAGCAGACAACACGGAGTTGGCATTACCTAGCACAGTGTTGGCGAACCTATGGCACAGGTGCCAACAGGGGCACTTGGAGCCCTTTCTGTGGGCACCTGACATCAACCCTTCACAGCCACCTGCATTCAGGTTAAATTTAAGTATTAGCACTTTATGAAAAATTAGTGGGTTTTGAATCACAGTTTGGGCACTCAGTCTCTACTCCACAATTTGCCATCACTGGCCTAGCAGGACTGTGTTCCTTCCATGGACAATTTTTAAGGCACTAATCCATATCCTCCTTTTAGGGCTACAGATGGGAAATGTATGGTCAATGTGTTGGCCGTGCAGATAGGTTATTTTGGCAATGGCTATGAAGAAGTATGGGGCATGGTGGCTCAGAGGACTAAGGCTCCGAAAACTGTTGGCTGCAAATTCGGCAGCTGAGCGGTTCGAATCCCGGGTGCCACACAGTGCAGTGAGCTCCCGCTGTTAACCCTAGCTCCTGCCAACATAGCAGTTCGAAAGCATGTCAATGCAAGCAGATGAACAGGCATTGCCATAAAAAGCAGGAAGGTAAAACAGTGTTTCCTTGCAGCCATACCGGCCACATGGCCATGGACTTACACAACACTGGCTCTTCGGCTTGAATATGGAGATAAGCACCGCCCCTAGAGTCGGACACAACTAGCACGCAGGTGCGGGGGGAATCTTTCTCTTTTTCCGTTTATGAAAAAGTAACCCCAAAATCTGGTTGAGGGTCTGGAGGAAATGTCTTATGAGGAACAGCTTAAGGAACTGGGAATGTTTAGCCTTTCAAAAGAAGGCTGAGAGGAGATAAGATAGCTCTGTTTAAATATTTGAAAGGATGTCACATTGAAGAGGGAACAGGTTTGTTTTCCATGGCTTCAGAGACTGGGACACAGGGAAATTGTTTCAAACTGCAGGACAAGGGATTCAATTTAAACATTAAGAAGAACTTCATGACAGTGAGAGCTGTTCAGCAGTGGAATATGCTGCCACAAAGGGTGGTGGAGTCTCCTTCTTTGGAGGTTTTTAAGCAGAGGCTGGATGGGGGGGGGTGTTTCCTGAATGGCAAGAAGTTGGACTGGATGGCCCTTGAGGTCTCTTCCAACTCTATGATTCTACTGAAAATAAGTGCCACCACTCAGTCTATCTCCAAAATTCAGTGGTCATTCTAGCTTCTCTCTATGGTTCCTTCCTCTCTATTCTGGCAGGAAGGGAGACACTCTGTCTTGCAAATATCCATGGCTACATGGTGTAGAAGGCACCTGACTGGAAGACTGGATTGTTACTTTCCTTTCAAGAATAGATAGGATGGAGAAAAAAGTTTGTTTTTTAAAATTTTAAGCCAAATTTATTTTGTGTCGGTCTATGCAAAGCAACAATAAATAAGGTGATGGAACAAGCAAAACATATGGAGGCCACATGGAGCAACCTGTTATAAGGGATGTTGGAAACAGCAGGGATGAAGATAGAGATTCATACTATTTCTCCATAATCCTGCACTGACATCTTTGTTTGGCTAATAGGGTTGACGCAAGAATGTCCCTCCACCCCTCTAATATCCTGATGAGCTGATTTATATGCTTCCTTTATTATCCTGATTTTTAATTCTTTCTAGAGGTTGGGGGTGGTGGGGAGTAGGGTGTTAATTAATTCCTTTCTGAGAATGACAAGTGTTTGAGGCACCGAGACAATCTGGCAGCTGCAGATGACGAAAAGCAACTGGATGCGCTTCCTTTGACAGTAGGCAGTCAGAGCTTCTGGAAAGATCCAGCATGGGTAGATGGAGAGAGTGTTCCACCTTTGGTAATGGGAGGCTCCTTGTTAGTGGGTTAATTGGTTCACTTAATTGATTAAAACAGTGGGATTTAATTAAAGTGAGTAGCCCCATGACTCAGGCCTTGCTACATCCAGAGAAACAAATGTTGGTGAAACCAACAAACAGTGGAAAGCAAAACCCTCTTACAGAGAGAAAAGAATATTTTAGTCTTGGGGGAAGCTTCCTCTAGCCTATGGACAGGGCCAGGAATCTGGGTGTGGTCCTGGACTCAGCCCTCTCTCTCGAAGCCCAGGTGATGGCTGTCTCCAGGGCCATTTTTTTCCACCTCCACAGGATCGCTCAGATCCGTCTGTACCTCGATGAGTCCTCTCTGAGGACAGTTGTGCAGGCCCTCGTGATCTCAAGGATTGATTACTACAACACACTTTACGTGGGGTTGCCCTTGACCCTTGTCCGGAGACTCCAACAGGTGCAGAATGCGGCAGCCAGACTGGAGGTGTGTGCTCGTAGATACGATCACATCACCCCAGTTCTGTCTCGCCTGCATTGTCTACCCGTGGCTCTCCGGATAAGGTTCAAGGTCCTGGTTTTTGTTTTCAAAACCCTCCACGGCTTGGGTCCTGAATACCTGTCGGAGCGTATCTCCCAGAGGTCAAGTGAGGCCAGGCCCACTAGAATGTCGCAGGCGTGCTCACTTAGGGGGGCCACCCCTAGGGAGGCGCGGAGGTCAGCTATGTGTAGCCGCTCCTTTTCCGTTGTTGGTCCCTCATTATGGAACCACCTTCCGAGTGAGCTGCGCCTTGCACAGTCCCTGCCCGCCTTCAAAAAGGCTTTGAAAACCATGCTCTTTAGGGAGGCATATGGCGAGCTAATTTAATTTAAGTTATTTAATTCTGCTCTCTTTTTTTTCTTTTTTCCTTCTCCTGCCCCCTGATGTACCTTGCTTAGGGCTTTCCCCCTCTTTTTTGTATATTGATGTTTTTACCTTGTAAAAACCAGAGTTCCAGTTGGAAGATGGGCGGTATAAAAATGAAACAAATAAACAAATAATAATAATTCTCGAGACCAATTCTGTCCATAAGAACATAAGAACATAAGAGCCATGCTGGATCAGGCCAGGCCCATCTAGTCCAGCTTCCTGTATCTCACAGTGGCCCCACCAAATGCGTCTGGGAGCGCACAAGGCGAGATATCACTGTTTCCTGATACCACTCCCCTGCATCTGGCCCTTGAAGTACCCTGGAGATTACACATCTCCACCATGGTTTGTAACCTGGGATGGACTTTTCCTCCTGGAATCTGTCCAATCCCCCTTTGAAGGCATCCAGCTAGGAGCTTGGAAGGCCTTTTGTGGTATTTGCAGAGAAGAGCATGCATGAACATCCTGAGGCAGAAGAACAGGAGTATTCATAGGCATGGCAAAGCTTACTTGATGAGCAAAGGTAGAATCATAGAATCATAGAGTTGGAAGAGACCTTGAGGGCTATCCAGTTCCACCCCCTGCCATGCCGGAGCCCCCATCACAGTACTTCTGACAGATGGTAATCCAGCCTCTGCTTAAAAACCTCCAAAGAAGGAGACTCCATCACCCTCCTTGTGGCAGCAGATTCCACTGCCAAACAGGTGGTTTTAAATACATTATATCGGTCAGTATAGGTGGAATTATGTAGATTGGCGAATTGCCTCAATCAGGTTGCCACTTCCTTGGGATGGGATTTTCACAATTAAGGAACTACTGGTCCTATAATTCATTGAGAAGCACCCACACTACATTATGGGTCTGGGAGCCTTTAAACCAGTGGGAGGTAGAACAGACCCCTCACCTCCAATGCTGTTCTCCGCCATGTCCCAAAACTATTACATAAGTGCCCATATCCACTTTGGGAGTCACATGCATGCCTTGTCACTTGCAAAAGGTGCCTGAGGGAATGGGTTCTCTTGGAGGCTGCCTCCAGATATGACATTAAAATAGATTTAAATTATGGTGGCAACCTGCCTTGGAACATGTCCCCCTCCCCCCCACCCCGCGGGGAATCCTCATGACACCCAAAGTGCAGGTGGACACTTTTCTGGTTTCAGATATGCAGCACAGGAACAGCATGGAGATAAGTGAACTGCTGTACCTCGTGCCACATATCTTGGCCAACACAGCTGGTGGTGAAGGATTCTTTAAGAACATCTGGTGACCCAAGTTTGGGAACCAGTGATCTAGGTATTTAGCTTCTTTGATCTCTGAGGATCTAGAACAGTGGTGGCAAACCTTCGGAACTTCAGTGGACTACATCTCCCACAGTCCTTTGTCATTGGCAATACAGGCTTGGAATTCTGGGAGTTGTGGTCCAAAACAACTGGCATGCCAAAACAACTGGAGTGGCAAATGTTTACCACTGGTCTAGAATGTGCTGGATATGGAAATTCTTCATATGTATTCGGTTTGAGAGTCTCGGATTCACCTTTGCATCCCTCCTTTCCCCATTGATCTCACATGAGCAACAAACCCATGAGGTCCAGGTCACAGAAATTGTCAATTGTGTCCCAGGTGGCCCCGGACATCTTATTCTTCACACAATGAAGATGTCAGCAGATCAATGTGTTCTCCCTCCAGCGTTAACAGAGTGCCAGCTTTGTTCCTTGTTCCGGCTTCATCCTTTTCAGACCACCCCATCCCATAAAATCTAAACAGCATTGGTGTCTTGCCCAATCGAAGGATGTAGTGATACCTCTTTATTTTGCTTTGCTTGGACCTCACCCGAAGGACTGTGTCCTGAATACTGTGCTTAGTTCTGATCTTAGAAGGAAACCAAAGGCCAAGGTGTCCAGAAGAGATAAAAGGTCTGGAATCCAAGCCTCTGAGGCAGTATTATATGTTTAGCCAAGAGATGAGATACCTGATGATTAAGGAAGGGAACTGCAGGTTAAAAATGGGGGAAAACACACGAGAAGCCATTTCTTTTATTTTCAGAGTTTTTTGTGGCTTCACAATAGAGAGCTTCTGAAATAGGAGAAATTCAAGAACCCAAAAGAGAGGTTGGTGAAACTTACAGATTGACAGGCACCTTCCATCTGCATAAGGGCTCTATGATATTTTGGCTGATCATTTTTGATCCTGCTCTTTGGACATTGTATCTGATCATCACCACCACCACCACCGCCACCATCACAATCACCAATGTGCCACCAAGTCAATTCTGGCTTATAGTGACTCTTTTCAGGGTTTTCCAGAGAGATAATACCCAGAGCTGGTTTCAGCAGCCAGATATCAAAACTAGAGATGGGCACGATGAGGAAAAATGACGTTTCGAGTTGTCGTGTGTCAGAGCCGGCCTGTTTCGGCTTGTTTCCGTTTGTCATGAAATTTTTCAAAAATTTGTCGTTTCGTTTGTCGTTTTTTCATCTGTCATTAGTACTGGTTTAGTGGGGGGAGGGTAGCAGGCTCTGGCCCGCTAAGAAGGGAAGGCATTTAGCGGGCTCCTGGAGGCACCTCTATGGGGTGGGTGCCTCCTCTGGCCCGCTAAGAAGGGAAGGCATTTAGCGGGCTCCTGGAGGCACCTATCTGGGGTGGGTGCCTCCTCTGGCCCGCTAAGAAGGGAAGGCATTTAGCGGGCTCCTGGAGGCACCTATCTGGGGTGGGTGCCTCCTCTGGCCCGCTACAAAGGGAAAAGTACGCGTAGCCATTGCGTGCGTATGCGTACAAGTGGCACTGGCAGAGGCACCTCTCTTTTGGGTGCCTCTACTCTGACTCACTAAGAAGGACAGCATACTGGCATACGGTGCACTTGGGCTGGGGAGCGAAGCCCTCTGGGCGCTCTATGGCTCACCAAGAAGGGAAGTGTACTTGAGTAGTAGTGCAATGGGAGTACAGATCTGGCTTAGGGTTGGGGTTAGGGCAAGGGCTAGGCTTAGGGTAACGGGTAAGGTTAGGGTGAGTTAGTGGGCTGCACCTCTGGGTGCCTCTGACCCACTAAGAAGGACAGTGTACTGGCGTATGGGTTAGAGTTAGGGTTAGGGCTAGGGCTAGGGTTAGTGGGCTTTTTATGCCCGACTGGCACATCCCAGAAGTCTCAGTCAAAACCTGGCCAAGTGGCCATGCAATTGGTGGAATGGCTCCAAAAATTTGCATAGTCCCATGCCCAGCCCATCCCTGCGCACTGCGCAGGTGTAAAAAAATAAAAATAAAAATAAAATAAAATAAAATAAATGGAGACGTTTTATTTCAAGACAAACCCACTGTTGCTACTGTAAAAATTCAGGCAGTTAAAATAGCTAATTTTTGCATGTTTCTGTGGTGCTTTGGTGTG
>JAHTLZ010000102.1:1860948-1891333 GCA_023846285.1 Phrynocephalus versicolor
AAAAATAAAAATAAAATAAAATAAAATCAATGGAAACGTTTTATTGCAAGACAAACCCACTGTTGCTACAGTTAAAATAGCTAATTTTTGCATGTTTCTGTGGTGCTTTGGTGTGTTTTTGGACCACGATTTCAAAATAAATATTGCGGTTGCCGACTTGCCATTTTGGATCCCCCGCCTGCACCGCATGGCATGGCGACTTTGGCGAGACGATGAGGATGCCCCTCACCAGAGCAGGCCAGGACAGGAGAGGGGGGGAGGCCGGGGACCCCCCCCCCCAGAAACCACCCCTCTGGTAGGTGCCCTCACTCAGGCAGGCATATTTTCGCCTGCCTTTTTGGCCGGGAATCAGGGTTTTGTTTTGTTTTTTTTACTTTTTAAAACTTTTTTTCTGTGCCGCTTGGCATCGCGTGATCGCCACGATGGAATGAACGACAATGACAAATCAGACCCAATTTTTCTTTTATCGGTTCGAGTTCGAGTTCTGGCGGAGTAATTGTCGTTACCGTTTCGGTTACGTAACGGAAACAAGGAACGGAAACGGAAACGAGAATTTCGCCAAGTCGTGCCCATGTCTATTCATGAGTCAAACTAAGCCAGAGAATATTAATCTTTTATATTAATCAATTTCTTCATTAAAAGAAAACACAAATAAACATGTTACAACATGCCTTCATTTTCTGTGCCTCAATATATCTCCTTGGTAGTTGTTGTTTAAACCTGAGACAGGGAAACAAACAAACAAAGCCAGAAAACAAACAAACAAATACATATTTATTCATTAATTCATTATTTTTTATTATATTGATATCCCACCCACCTGGCCTTGTGGCCACTCAAAGGAAAGAAAGAAGGAAGGAAAGAAAGAAAGAAAGAAAGAAAGAAAGAAAGAAAGAAAGAAAGAAAGAAAGAAAGAAAGAAAGAAAGAAAGAAAGATTCATGTAGTCCTTACACAATAAAAAGGGAAGGTCACCCAAAGATGCATGGTATTAAAAACCAAACTTTCATCTTGTGTATATTAGCATCAGAATGATTTTGGTACACAGAAAGAGTAACAGAATAGGGCTGAAGTGACCTGGGTTTGAATCCCCATTCAGCAATTATAGCTAGAGATGGGCACGAACCGAAAAAAAATGGTGATTTGTTTTGGTTCGGTCCATTTTTAGGGTTTGTTTTGGTTTGTTTCATTCTTAATGATTTTTTCCCAAATATTTGTTTCATTGGTTCATTTCGTTCATTATTCGTTTCCCCCCGCTTTGTGTGATTTAATTTATTTGACAGAGTGTGTGCGGGATAAAACATTTTAAAAAATTAAAAAAACAGATGTTGACAACAACTGCACAAACTGGACTGGCAGCATTCTCCTCCTCCTCCTCCTCATCTTCAATCATCAACACATCATCTTTACTGGGTGGTGGAGGCGGCGGCAGTGGTGGTGGGGCGATCCTGGCCCCTGTGGCAGGGGCTTTTTGAGGCACTGGCTTGGGGCCAGCACCTCTCCCCCTCCTTTTTCCAAGCACTGATCGGTGCTGATTTTATTTTTTATATCTTCCCCTTTATTTTAGGGCACCAACCCCTGGGGCCAGGTCGGGTTTTTTTAAAAAAATTTAATTAAAAAAAATAATTTTTTTACTGCCGACCACGGCCTCCTACCAGCTGTAGTGTGGCCAATCAGCTTTTTTTTCTGGTCACATCCAAGAAGACCAGACGGCCCCTCCAGGAAGGACCAGCACCAGCAGGTAGGAGACATCTCCAGCGCTGCCATTAACGAAACGAACCAAAACAAACCATTTTTTCCGGTTCAGTTTGGTTCGTTCTAAATCCACTCTGGGGTTCGTTATTTGTTTTGTTACATAACGAAATGAATAATGAATAACGAAATGAACTAATTTCGTGCCCATCTCTAATTATAGCTCTTGTTGGGGAATGGGGTGTACTGTTTTTTCTTAAATATTCCACTAAACTTGAAAACTGTTATCACAAGTGAAATGCGACTCGATGTTACACAGCATGTACTCAAACCTGCAACCCCTCCCGGCACAATCATGGTTGTGGATGCCATCTTTGTTGATAGTAAAATTTAACAAAATGGCTTCCTTACCAGGTGTTCTCTTGCATAAGATAGAACCCTAAATGTTTCTAAATGCTCAGCTTCTAGAAAGTCTGTAGTTCCATCAACACCTCCCAAGACATCTTGGGTTCCTTGCAGGGATGTTGCCATGTATTTGGGTCCCAGTCCCAAGGTGCAACCCAAGTCCTTGAAACCAAGTCCCAAATCCAAATCACCAAGTCTGAGTCTCTATTAAAAAGGCCCTCACCCCCCAGAACAAAAGGAGGGAATGGGTGGCTTCCAAGTCATGAATTGAGTTTGAGTGATTAAAACAACAACAACCCTGAGTTGAATCTGAGTCGAGTCTCAGGTGCGACTTAAGTCCAACTTGACAGTAAGTCCTGGCACCCAATCCCTGCCTGTCTGCACAGCTTTTCTCATAATTATAGCTAGGCTTGCCAGGTCTCAAGATGTCAGTTGGAACCTCATGGGAACTGTGTCACTCCTCAAGGACTCCAGGAAAGAAGACAACTAAGAGGAGAAGGTGAAAATCCAGTTTTATGGCCTGTGATGGCTTTTACACCTGGGCAGATGTCTGCTTCCCCTATTCCCACTTCTCAACTGATGGAGCCCAAGCTACGCGTCTCCTCCTCTTCCCCTCACACAAGACTGCTCTCAGACTATTTTGCTGCTTTCAAAGGCCCTATCACACGGGCAAAGAGGCGGTTAATAATAAAAGCAGTGTTTCTTTCTGAAGTCATCACATGACAGAAAATGTGGTTCCCGTGTTCCCATGGATGTTGTTTAAGTGACTGCATTTTATATGTCCCCACATCATTCACCCACATCTAGAAGCTCTGAGGGGGACTTCCAGTGGCGTGGAGTTTAGAAGCTCCAGGGCTACGGGAGCTCAAGCCATGGTGGGACCAAGATGTCAACATGAGATGGGGGAGCAAGGTGCTGCCGTCGAGAAACAAGGCAGGCGAGCAAGCAAGAATGTGTGTATGTGCACACGTGCATGCACACAATGCTCTCTCTCTGTGTGTGCGTGCGTGTGTGTGTGTGTGTGTGTGTGTGTGTGTGTGTGTGTGTGTGTGAGAGAGAGAGAGAGAGAGAGAGAGAGAAATAGAGAAATAGAGAATAAAGATATGCCAGCACTGGCAGTGCCGTGGCCAGTTGCCCTGCCTTTTGCTTCTGCACCAGTTCTCAACCTGATACCACCACTGCTGAGCCCTCCTCAGCCTCACCTAAGGCAGCCATCAATGAGGGGCTTCCTTGTTGATGGCCCTTGAGGGAAAGCCCGCCAATGCCTGGCTTTCGCCGCTATAGGCTGCCTGTCAGTTGCTTGCTCGCTCACTCACCAGCCTCAGGATTCCCTTTCGCTCCTTCGCCAAGAAGCGAGTTCCTTCTTCTATCATCATGGCCAGATTCCCCCCCCCCCCAACACACACACCCTGCACACACCACTCTCCGTCTCCTGGCATGGTGATGGAGTCCCTGGCTGGTGAAGATTTCACCAGGGCACCTACGGAAAGGGAGGCCCGCCACAGGAGCCGACCCATGCCCTCGCTGGGAGCCCCAGGCTGCCACCAGTTGGCCTCAGAAGATGCAACTTGTCCTTTTCATCCTTGTCCTGCAAATGAGCCTCCTCTTCCTTGTTATCGCCCAGACTTGGCTGGCTGTTTCCCGAGCTAAATATCAGAGGGACAGCAGTTGGGGGAAAACAGCAAGATAGAATGTGGCTGACCTGCATAACCAGTAAACCGACAACAAAAAGGGAAAATTGGTTTTCTGCACCCCCTCTTGTAAAAATGTGCATTTTGAACTGGATTAAAAAATACCCACCCTCTGCCTTGGTTCTTGAAAAACTCGCTGAAACCCAGTTAAGTGGGCACTACTGTTTTGTTTTGTTTTTTAAACCACTGATTGTGGGGGCACAATTTTTGGAGCCAGTATATTGGAAAATTAGATCTGGATTTTAAAGACCATGGGATAGAGCCCAAAGTGTGAAAAATCTCAATGTCAGACTGTCTGCTCTCTGTATGTGAAATGGAAGGCGGCAACAGCAACACATCTTTGCCTCAGGCAGCAAAAAGGTTTCAGATGATGCCTGGCCTCAACTCGAGTGAAGCGCTCACCTGAGGCAGCTGCTCCGAAGTGCCACATCATTCATTGTTGGACGTGGTTCTTTTGCTAAATTCAATGCTGGGTTGGAAGGTGTGCTTTATGTGCCCAAATCATTTGGTCAGCCTTGCTGAGTCATATCTCATGAAGAAACTGTATTGAAATAATACTACAGAGTTTTGGCTCTCCTGGTTCCATTTGCATATAAAAATATGTGCCATGAAGGATGTGGGTAGATGTTTGTTTATTTTTGTTGCAAGAACACCTGTGAAATAACAAAATCCCATTACTTGACAGAAACCCACAAAGAATGTTATGAAGCTGCCATGAGTTGGCATTTGTGGGAAGCCACTAATTGCAGTCTCCCTGGGGGAGTATGTTGCATTTTTAATGGGTAGATGTTGAGTGCATCACAAATGGATATTCCCTCTCTCCCTGAAGGCAAAAGAGTCCATATTCCAGTCTGAAAAGCTTTAGGTTTTAGGATTTTTGAAGGAGAAAAGCCAAATTCTCCAGTTTGGGGGTACACAGGGGTTAGGGATCCGACCCAACTCACAATAAAGGAAAATCTATTATATGTAGATATCGGGTCAGGTGGGCCCTGGGGGCCCTGTCTGGGGTCTCCTACATTTACCCCAGGCCTGGCAATGCCTCGAACAGGACTGACCCAGAAATTACAGGAGGTTCAAGAATTCCAGGTTGGTGTTGGGTATGCAAAAGTTTGATCACATCTCCTGAGTCCTGGCTCACCTACATTGCCTTCTGTTCTGGGTCAGGTTCAAGGTTTTGGTTCTTACATATCAAGCCTTAATTGTGTGGGATCTTCCTATTTATCTACTTAGATCATAGAGCCTTTCCCTACTCTGGGTTCTTTTTCTAAGGAGAAAGGTGGGGTTAAAATACTCTAAAATAAATAAAATAAGATAAATAAGAGCATCACCCTGGACTACCAATCCTCACAGGCAACTGTGTTACAGATTGCTACTGCAAGAGAGGGGCTAAGACACTCATAGGAAATTAGATCTTCTCAGCTGTGACCCCATCCTTGTTACATGGGCTCACAGTGGAGCTGTGCCTGGCCCCCTCCCTCCCAACTTCCAAGAGGATTCTCAAGATTGGGATACTTAATTAGAGAAGCTTTTAAGCGCATCCTCTCTTGTGCCACAAAACCTGGATGACACTCCTCCTGCTCTCACTTAGTTTTCGATTTCAGTTTTTTTGCCAGGTTTATGGGATGAGATTTTGATTATTTCTCATTTGTTTTACTGTATGTAGTTTGCTATTAAATTATTGGGATTTCTTATTGGTTGTACTTTGCTCAGAGCAATACCTGGCAATAATTGGGTGGTATAACAAATATATTAGACCGACTGACGGAACGACAGACAGACAGACAGACAGACAGACAGACAGACAGACAGACAGACAGACCCACCTCCTGCCTCCAAGTGAATAATGCTCTAAAGAAGAGATGGTTTGTTACCCAGGAAGCAAACTCTCATAAGACCTCTCATTCTTAGGACCTCTGATCCTATGGTGCTTCTTCACATGGAGCATGGATGTCTGTAAAGAGGCCCCTTTCTGTATGGAGAAACCAACAAGCCAGGTGGCAGTGCTGGAGGTAAGGTGTTGCTCACACATTCACATCATCTCCCTCCCTCCATTTTGAGCCGCCTTGGTGCCTTCCAAGGAGGAAGGCAGAGTAAAAATATTCTAAATGAATGAACAAACAAACAAACAAATGAATGAACTTGGCCAAGTCTTCCCCCACATTGGCAGCCTCAAAGGTGGCATGGTCTGCTGAAAGTAGGTCACCTTATCACAAAGACCCAGAGTTCCCTTAACGTCTTCTGAGACCAGTTAACTACCTCTCCCTCAGATTTTTGTTTTCCATGGCTTCTCTAAATTCGTTCACATTTCACCCAGCTGTTCTGCTTGGGATCAAAGACTTTAACCAAGCATTTGGCAAGAATGGGGCGGGGTAGGGATTAACTCCTAGGATTAAAGACCCTTGATAGCTTAATCTAGGTAAATCACAATGGTGAACGGCCAATTAACTCTAACATTTGCTGCCATTGTTTGTTTTATTATGGATGTGGGCTGGGGATGGTCTGGAAGGGAACTAATGACTTTCATAAAACTGGTAATTAACCCATCCTATAAATTTACTGAATTTGTTGGTTTGACAGAGTTAATCTTGGCTGCCTTTGCTTGTTTGCTCATTTGGAAAACTGTTCAGCCGTTTGAGAAATAATTACAGCACAGAGCCTGACAATTATCATCTTAATGCTAGTGCAGGATTTTTTGGTATCTTGGTTGCACATGTACCTATAATTAGGTGCCTCGTCTCTTTTGCTGAATGTGTACACTCACTTATTACCTGGATTTTATGCCTGCAATTAGAGATAATAGGTTTTTTTTTAAGAAAAGAAGAAGCTGAAAAACTGGGTGAGGCTTACATTACCAACACTCTTCCTGACTCTCTCTCTCTCTCTCTCTCTCTCTCTCTCTCTCTCTGTGTGTGTGTGTGTGTGTGAGAGAGAGAGAGAGAGAGAGAGAGAGAGAGAGAAGCAGTCGTTAAATATATCAAAATCTCGGAGGAAGTTTTGAACCACTTCCAACTCATGCTGCATGACTGAAGGCCAAAGTCAAGAGATGAGGAGTTTGAAAAGGGGACTTGGGGTGAGGGGTAGTCTCCTCTCTTTCCGGGCCACCATGGTGGCTTTTAGGAGAACAGAGACTCCTACCAATTCTCTTCTGTGGCACAGTGCCACCAACATCAAATGACAATAGTCATAGGGACAGGAGGGGAAGTCAGGTGAGTTTTGTAAAGTTGCTGAGAGTGGGGTGCTTAGTCTGCTATGAGAAAGGCTTCAATCCTGGGCTGAATTACTGCTGGCCTCTTATAAAAATAAAGGGGGATGAATATTTCTTTCCACTAAACAGGTTTCCCTCTACTATGTTATTGTCTCAGATAGCTGTGCATCTCAACAATCATTTCTAATATCACAGCCTAATTCCAGGCGCTAATGCTGAGCTGCAGCAAGTTAAATGCAAAATACAGAGAAGAGAAAAAGCATTTCCTTTTCAGATGCCTTTCATCATTGAAGGAGTACATCCTCTAATTAAGTGTTAAGTGGGTCATTTAGGCCCTTACTTCACGAAACACATGGCATCGAACCGAAAGTGCCTTCGGTTTGAATGCGATTGCGGTCACGTGACTTCCATTCGTTTCCACCCCGCTTTCAGTGTACTCACGTGAAGCATTTCTGGGTGCGAATCGATGGCAACCTCACGACCTCCATTCGCATTGTTGTGCCACTTTTAAAACATTCGTAAACCACTATTTTTTTAATGCCTCGATGGCGGTGGCGGTGGCTGGGGCTGGGGCTCGCCTGCTCCGTGCTCCCCGCTCCCTCTGCCGAGGGGTGGCCGTATAAGAGAGGCAGAGAAGCCAGCCAGCCAGGCGGGGGGAGGAAGAGGAGGAGGAGGAGGAGGAGGAGGAGAGGTGGCGGCAGAGGCAGAGGCAGTGGCGGGCGGACAGAGGGACGGACGGACGGACGCGCGTTGGGGACCGCAGCTTGCGGAAGCCTCCTGCGCTGGATCGCGCCCATCCCCGACCACAACCAACCCTTGATCTTCTTCTTCTTCTTCTTCTCTCCCACCGCCTCCCTTGCAATGCTTGAGTGACTGGGGTGGCGGAGGGTAAAACAGCAAAACATTGACGCATCGATCAGGAGTGGTATTAAAAAAAAAAAAGAAAACTAATAAAAAACCGAGGCCACACGCACCTTTTGGGAGCGAAGCGGATGCGAAGGGAAAAAATTCCCGGCCTCCGGCAGGGGCATCACTCGCCCCGGTTGTAGCACGGTAAAGGGGGCGTGGTCGGGGTGACGTCGCTGCCAAAAAGGAGGAGCGTGCGGACTGAAGCGATCGGTTCGCACAGAAAGGAGGGCTTGCCGCGAAGCGAGCGGCTAGTGAAGTAACGGCCGTAGTTTGACCTGAAGATGCCCAAAGTATCTAAGTTCCACAGGAAAAAGGGGGAATTTTATTCTGATTTAGCCTCTGATTCATTTATTTTAATGGTGCTACAAAATGTATTTTACAAGAAAAGGACTATTAGAACATTTCAGAGCAGAGCAATGAAGATGATAAGGGGACTAGAGGCTAAATCGTATGAAGAACAACTAAAAGAACTGGGCATGTTTAACCTGATAAAGAGAAGATGGAGGGGAGACATGATAGCAGTCTTCCAATACCTGAAGGGTTGCCAACTTGCCACAAAGAAGAGGGCATTGATTATTCTCAGTTGCACCTGAAGGTATGACAAGAACCAGTGGGTGGCAACTCATCAGAGGGAGAGCCAACCTGGAAAACATTTGCAACATCATCCAACTCACCACCAATCAATGCAGCTTTGATGGAATAAGCAGTGCCATCTTTACAGCTTGTCAGCTCATAGAGAAACACAGACAGAAAACCCAACCATTTGGACGTGGCATTCCTAGACCCGGAGAAGCCATTTGACCTTGTCCCACACCAATTGATCAGGTATGACTTCTGAGAGAACAGGGTGCTGCAACCACACATTGGCTGGGGCAAAATGCTGTACGAGAACACCAGCAGCTGTGTGTGATGCTCCGCTGGCCTCTCTAACAGTTTTCTAGTGATGGTTGGAGTGTACCAAGACTCTGAGCTGTTGCTGGTCCTGTTTACATTAGTCATACATATATTACTAGTTTAGTCACACAAGACCACCAACAGAATGCTCTTTGGACCATGTTCTTTGCAAACAATGTCACACTTGCTCCTACCACTAGGAACAAACTGCAGTGGTGAGTTCAAACATGGAGTGACCACCTCAGTCAGTTTGGACTCAGCCTGAACATCAAGAAAACTGGGTAGCTAGCTAGAGATTGTCCAAATGAATGGACAAAAGTTTAAGAAGGTGGATATCTTCTGGTATCTTGGCTCTCTTCTCCAAGCCGATGGTTGCATCAGTTACAATGTGCAAGCAAAAGTGAATGCTGCCTGCTTACATTGGTGAGAACTGACTGGTGTGCAGCTATATGACAGATGAATGCCAATCTGTCTCATATTTAAGATTTACAAGATACTTGTCTGCCCTGTTGCACACAGAGTGGGCATAGTAAACCATCTCCATGCCATGGAAATGTGTATGCTCCTTTGGATATTGGATATCTCTCTACATGACCACATCACAAATGATACTACCTGACAGTAACTAGGTGTTGTATCAATAACAGAGAAGATGAGTGAAAGCTGGCTCCAAAGGTACGGATATGTCCTCAGAGCAGCAACTTCCACCATTTCCCCAACTACATACCACCTGAAAATCAATAGCTGGCAGCCACATGGATGACCAAAACAGAATTGGTAGGATACTCTCATTATGTACATGCAATATGGCACCCTGCACCCTGAAGGCATGGCAACCAGACAGTGTGGTGTTTCAGGATCCAAAGAGCAGACCCCACACCTGCGGGAAAATGCTAGGAAGGAGGAGGAGGAGGAGAAGGTGTTGGGATTCCACCATCCTTTGTAAAGTAAGAGAATTGTTCACCTATCTCACCAAAGACATCGCTGAGTGACATCTCCTTTATTGTGGGAGCAAAAATATTGGTCTTTTTGTTATACAGGAAGGAGATTAATTCCTGATCAGCAGATTTCAAATTACTTTGAAGATCCTCCAACAGTTGGCACAGTTGTGGATAACACGTGCTTGAGGGAACCTGCATGGTCCATGTGGGCCAACAGCAGGTTCTGGGATACAGATTGTGGGATCACATCCAAGACAACAGCTCTCAAACATGGGCTGGAACCTGAAGCCAGAAAATAAAGTGGTAAGTTCTGGCAAACAGCATTAAGGCTTCAGCATAGTTACAGGGATGGTGACACCTTCTGTCTTAGATATTTGGGACAGATTAGACCAGATGGCAGCAAACCAGCTTTCAAAATCAGATAGTTACTGATTTCCATTAACATGAGGTGGGCAACTTCATGGTTTAGGTTTAGGCCAAAAAAGTAGTAGTCAACTTTATAACCAAAATATATGAATCTAAAATTGGAATATGAAAATCTTCCCTTTTGTTCCCTTTTGTATTTGTTGCATTTTTCAAATCTTGCCTGTATTAATTTCCCACGTTACAGTGGAACCTTGACTTACATACTGCTTGACTTGCATCATATTTGACTTGCAGCAAGAAGGGGCCTGTTTGACTTGAGTCGCAGGCTTTGACTTACATCTTAGAGCCCCGGCGCAAGGCACCGGAATTGGGCGGCAGCCACAACCCAGCATCGCGGCTGCCGCCTCCAAACTGCTCCTGCCTTCTTTCTGTCCTCTGGCAGCGGCAGCTTCGGTGAGGCTAGCTCTGAGCACCTGGAGCTGGTCCTCGGCCTCACCGAAGCCGCCGCTGCTGCCGGAGGAGAAGAATGGCCGGGAGCTCGGGGCTGGCCTCGCTGGTTAGACAGTCGGCTCAGTCTTGTAAAAAAATCTGGCTGCAGAAGTCTGGTCCACAATGGAAGCATTTTAGTTGGGGAGCTGTAAAGTTGTGGGACTCTAATGGTAAGCATAGAGTTGTTCAGAACTTGGAACGTCAGATTAAAAATCAGTAAAACTTAAATGTTAGACATTGTTGCTATGAACATTAAAAAGTGGAGGCGTATAACTTGTGGACTATAATTCCACTGCCTCCTCCTCTCTTTGAAGAAACATTTCATTTACATCCCCAGAAGGACTCTCCCATCCCAGTCAAATTTGTGTCAAATTGCTGTTTTGGGGAGTCTTTTTCATCATCTAGAACATATTAATCCACTTTCCCATTACTTTCTATGGGAAACATTTGTTTGACTTAAGTCATGTTTGACTTAAGTCTAGACCACTGGAACGGATTAATGACGTAAGTCAAGGTTCCACTGTATTGTGAGTAATTTTCTTTTCACCTTGCACTGAAATTTACTCACATTTCTGTGTATTTTTCTAATGTGATCTGATCTTTTATGTGCTTTGCCTGATTTCCATTACCTTGACTAAAGTGAATATTTCCCCAACAGTGAGCATGAAAGCTGTTCACAGTGTTAAATATGTGCATCGTATCATGCACAAATTATTTGTCCAAGTTGCTCCAGAAGCCTCACAATTGTACAGGTTCACCAGGTAGGTTTCTTCACACAGTTAATCTCAGGAGTTGAGATGGACATGAACCAGAAAACTGGTGGCTTGTGATGGTTCACCATTTGTAGGTACCCATGAATTGTAAACCACCAGGAATCCTCAAAAATGTACTGGCCCGTGGTTCATTTTCAATGCCATCCCTTTGGGTGGCGGCTGCCTGCTCCTGGTACATTCCATCACCACTATATTCTCCTCCTCCTCCACCTCCACTCTGGGTGCATCCTTAGAGACAGCAGTGAGCCCCTAGCGGGGAGCTTGCCCTGCTGTCTCTGGCAGAGGAGGAGGAGACAGTGACAGCAGCAAACGGAGTAGGTAGATGAAGGCAAGAGCGGCAGTCAGAAGAGAGTGGGCGGCATCCCTTTTCGGCAAAGCAAACAAAATGCCCAAGGAGAAAACAATTTTGTTGTTTTGTTTTGCTTCAGCAAAATGGGATCCACAAACTGGGGCATGAAACAAACCATAAACCAGCCCAGTTCATTGGGTTTTCTGGTTTGTGGTTCATTTAGTGCCCATCTCTACTTAGGAGGGACATAAAATGCCATTTTCATCAATCCTGTTGATTGAATGACATTCTTAGAATCATAGAATCATAAAATCATAGGGTTGGAAGAGACCCCAAGGGTCATCCGGTCCAACCCCCATCACAGGACTTCCGACAGATGGCCATCCAGCCTCTGCTTAAAAACCTCCAAAGAAGGAGAGCCCGCAACCCTCCTTTGTGGCAGCATATTCCACTGCCAAACAGCTCTAACCCTCATGAAGTTTTTCCCCAAGTTTGGTTGAACAAGGCAAGTTTCCATGGCCAGAGAGTGTAGCTATGCTGCCCCTCCATTTTCCAGCGGAAATCATGTTGCTTAGCAAGTCACACCTTGAACTGTAGGCAAGGAACTGGTGGAGGAACCAACAGTCCAAATCCCCACAGATTTGATGGGCTTGTTCTACTTGTGAATTAATTTGGGTGTTCAGAAGCAAGGTTTCGGTCCCCGTGTGGCTTTTGACCACTTTTTTAGAGTTCAATCCATCTCTCTGGGTCCCTCTGGTCAGCTTATGTTCCCTACGTCTGCCTTAGCTCTGTCTCAGGCACATGGTGTCCGGAGAAAAGCAGCCATTCCTGCTGACACTTAGAGAGACTTTTCTAACCTCATAAATTTCCGTTCCATTGGCGTCTCCGTGTGGGGGCGTGAGTGACGGAAAAGCAGGTTGACACATTTCTTTTTTCCCAACATGTCTGCCTTCCCTTCGTTCTATCCAAAGAAAATGTTTGCAACATTTTGGCAAGGCAAGAGAAGAGCGTCATTATTTCATTAGTTTGTTCTTTGATAATACATAGAGTTGGAAGAGATCTCAAGGGCCATCCAGTCCAACCCCCTGCCATGCAGGAACCCCATCACAGTACTGTTTGTTCTTGAGAGAGACATTTTAGCAATTTTAGCACCGATGGAAAATAAAACAAGCAAGCCGCAACATACTTTAGGAAAATGAAAGTGGCAGGTCTTTCCCTCCATCAGGAGAACTAGACACTAGAGATGGCACGAAACAGAAATATAGCGCTTCATTTTGTTTCAGTCTTCATTTTTTTCCCGTTTCATTAATAACGGATTTTTAAAAATAATTTTCATCAGGAAATGAAACAAAATGTTTCATAAGGCTACAAATTTGCAGATTTGATGGAGCTTTCTTTTTTTTATTTAACTGTGAGTCCACTGCCCTAAATCAAACACCCTCAAACCTTCCAATCAATTTGCTTTCAAGCAAAGAAAACTCTAGAAACCTAATGGCTAGCGGCTGCATGGAGAGATCAGAGAGATAAGCTCAACAGCTGATCAGTGAGGGAAGGAAGGTAAATATAAAAAAATTAATTTCCAGAGTCCTACTTAATCAAAAAAGGAAAGCAAAACAATCAGTTTAAATCAACTTGCAGACAGCCAGTGAAGGTAGCTCCTGGCTACCTACACCAGGCAGATCAAGATTGGAGATAAACTATCTCAACAGATTAGGTGTGGGAAGGAAAACAAATAAATCAGTTTAAAAATAAACCTCCTGTTCTCAGGATGGCTGGATCAAGAACCTATGATGAATAGTTTCATTTCCAAAACAAAACAAAAATGTGTTTTGTTTGATTTTTTGACAACACACTGTTTGCTATTTTGTTTCGTAAGATTTCATAAGCTCATGAAACGATGAAACTGTGTGTCATTTTTGTAAGTTGCCCATCCCTACTAAACACACATCCAGTCACAAGAAGATCTCATCGCGTTCAATGGGACTTACGCCCAACCAGGTGGGTAAACATCCTTCATACACACTGAGTTCAGCTATCAGTTTGGACTTCTGTGAAAAGCATTTCTCTTCATCCCTTCCAGCTTATCTTTATTTCTTGGACATCCCTTGTTCATGTTGCTTTGAAACAATGCCAGGAAAACCAAAACACAAGGGGAAAAACAATTACCTAGAGAGGTGTGAAAGTAATTATGGAAACCCATGGCTTATTTAAAAGTTATAGTAAATAGTGTCAATTAAAATATCTGTGTAATCATAGAATCATAGAATCATAGAGTTGGAAGAGACCTCATGGGCCATCTAGTCCAACCGCCTGCCATGCAGGAACCCCTTCACAATATTTCGGACAGATCGCCATCTAGCCTCTGCTTAAAAACCACCAAAGAAGGAGACTCCACCACCCTCCGTGGCAGCATATTCCACTGCCGAACAGCTCTAACTGTCATGAAGTTCTTCCGAATGTTCAAATGGAATCTCTTTTCCTGTAGTTTGAAACCATTGCCCCGAGTCCTAGTCTCTGAAGCCATGGAAAACAAACCTGTTCCCTCTTCAATATGACATCCTTTCAAATATTTAAACATAGCTATCATATCCCCTCTCAGTCTTCTTTTTGAAGGGCTAAACTTTCCCAGTTCCCTAAGCCGTTCCTCATAAGACATTTCCTCCAGATCCTCAACCATCCTGGTCGCCCTCCTCTGCACCCGCTCGAAGTTGTCAGCATCCTTTTTAAACTGAGGCGCACAGAACTGGACACAGTACTCCAGGTGGGGTTTGACCAGAGCAGAATACAGTGGCACTATCACTTCCCTTGATCTAGACACTATGGTTCTGTTGATGCAACCAAGAATCGCATTGGCTTTCCTGGCCGCCGCATCACACTGCTGGCTCATGTTCAATTTGTGGTCCACCAAGACCCCCAAATCCCTTTCACAGGTACTATTCTCTAGCCAAGTGTCCCCCATACTATATCTGTGCAATTCATTCTTTTTACCTAGATGTAGCACCCTACATTTCCCTCTGTTGAAATCCATTCCATTAGCTTTGGCCCAGTCTTCTAATCTGTCAAGGTCCTTTTGGATTTTCATCCAATCCTCTAGGGAATTAGCAACCCCTCCCAATTTGGTATCATCTGCAAATTTAATTAGCATACTCTCTATTCCTTCCTCCAAGTCATTAATAAAGATATTGAACAGCACTGGACCCAGAACAGAACCCTGGGGTACCCCACTGGTCACGTCTCTCCAAGATGATGAGAGGCCATTTAATTAGTCTGGCATGACTTGTTTTTAAGAAACCCATGTTGACTTCTTGTAAATGAAATCTGTTAGTGTGAAAGGTGGGAAAAGAGATTGCAGATTTGATGGAGCTGAATAATGTGGCTCAGTTCTTCAAAATAATGTGGCTTGTTCTTCAAAAGCTCTTCCATTAGTTGCAGCAGGGTGAAGCACATTCCTAGCCCAGCTGCTGGGCAGCTGAAAACCCCACCCATTCTAGCCAGCTGTGTCATTGGTAGGAGACAATGGGAGATGAAGTGCCGTAATTTCTGGGGAAGCATGCTTTGCCTAGCCTTAGTTGACATCTTGGAAAATTTCCTTTTGGGACTAGAGATGTGAGCTAGATAGGTGGCTCTCAGGAGTGTAGAAGGCATTTCCCTCAGTTATGCAATGGGTTTTCAGCCCTATGATCACTGGGTGATGGTGGTATGTTACTTAGAAAGGGTTTGTCTGTCTGCAATGCATTCACCTGAACACATACTCATTCGCCTGTGTAAGAAAAGGCATGCATATGGGCTGTAGCAGGGCTAGAAATGGGCAAAACTAGCACACCACCAAAACTTCTAGTTTTAGTTTTTTTGGGGTGGCCAGGAGTGAAGTGTTGGATGGGGCCATTTTTGTACCAATATGTGTTTTTTTTAAGTCTTCAAGAAAATAATGTACCTTTCCATGCACATTTATTCTAATACATTAATTTTCATTTGCAGTTCCATTTAATGTATCCATGCATTTTTTGCTACACAGTAATTCTAATTTCTTACTTCCCAAGGATGTGTGCATTTTTCTGCACATGTTTTGACTGGTAAACAGGATGGCCAATACAGAGGAGTGTGGATACTTAGGGCTTGCTGCTCTGGGATGTTTTCATTACCTAGGGTCACATTTCGGTGTAAACTGAACATTATAATCTCATATCTGCACCCTGCATTTTATGGAAGGAACTAAGTAGATCCTTATCGTTGGTTGCATCGCTCAGCTGAAAGGAGACCTCTAGGTTTACCATAGATTCACAAGGATCTCTGAAGCTCACTTGCCAGTCAGCAAAATAAAGTTTAGAACCCTACATTTAGCAGTTACTGAAGAAATATGGCTAAGCAGGAATCAGAGGCATGGCGTGGGGAAGGTAAGGGGGCTGGGCATCCCAGGTGCAGAAATTAGGGGGTGCCAAATCTCCTACCACCCCCTCCTGTCACTGCCACCCACCATATCTGAGTCCAGCTGCTGTGTCCACCCTTGCTAGGCTCTTTCTCTGCTCCCCCCTGGGAGCAGGGACCAACTGCCGCCTGCCTCTTGTGCGTTGTTTTTTTTTTAAACATTTTTATTAGAAAATTTTAATATACAAAAGAAAATCAAATTCAAAACGTTAACAATACAAAATCAATCTATCACTAAAGTTTGGCTTCCCTCTGTTCTTCACGTGGTTTTAACGTTATTCATCTCCTAGCCTTCCTTTCTAACAAACCCCTTTTATATACTTATAAAAAAGATTCTAAAAGTAAGTAGTAATCCTTCGAGTTCTACCCTAATCCGGTAAGAGTCTTTAATTCCTTACAATAAGTCTCCATGTAGTTCTTAAATTTTTGCCAGTCTTTTTGGAACCTCTGGTTGTCTTGATCCCTCAGTCTGCACGTCAGTCTGGCCATCTCTGCAAAGTCCAATATTTTCGCCCTCCATTCATCCAAAGACGGTATATACGTTGTCTTCCAGTTCTGTGCCAGGAGCATTCGTGCCGCTGCTGTTGCATATAAAAATAGAGTCCTATCTGCTCCTTTAATTTCATTGTCCACCAACCCTAACAAAAAAAGTTCAGGTCGTTTTGGGAATGTACACTTTAACATCTTTTTGAGTTCATCATATATCAGTGCCCAATACTCTTTCACTTTCTCACAGGTCCACCACATATGATAAAAATCACCTTGTTTCTCTTTACATTTCCAACAATGATCATCTTTCATCCTATACATCTTTTCTAATTTCGTTGGAGTAATATACCACCTATACATCATTTTCAACAGATTTTCTTTTATCAAAGTACATGCGGTAAACTTCATGTTCTTTTTCCACAATCTTTCCCACACATCTAACTCAATATTGTGACCCAAATCCATAGCCCATTTTATCATACATTCTTTGACTTGTTCATCTTTTAGGTTCAACTCCAGCAAGAAATTATATAATCTAGTCAACAATTTCTTTTTTGGGCCCATGATTATGATTTGAAACTTAGATTCCTTCGCTCCAAACCCAGACATCCTTCTATCTTTCTGAAAAATGTCATGTAGCTGATGGTACTGGAACCAACCTGTTACCTTCTCTTTTAACATTTCATAAGACTTCAGTCTAGGACCTTTTTCTGAGAAAAATAACACATCCCCATATGTGATCCCCACTCCTTCTTTATCTTTCCTCTTGATCGCCGATGCTTCAATTGGGGATAACCACCTCGGGGTGTGTCTCTCTAATAAAGGTTTCAACCGTTCCCAGACCTGAAGTAGTGACTTTCTAATTACATGATTCGTAAAACTTTTATGTACTTTCACTTTATCATACCAAAGGTAAGAGTGCCAACCAAATCTATTATCATGACCTTCTAAATCCAAAAGATCCTCATCAACTAAAGTAATCCAATCTTTTATCCAGCCGAGACAGGCCACTTCATAATACAATCTCAAGTCTGGCATGGCAAATCCTCCCCTTTCCTTGGCATCTGTTAATAATTTAAACCTTATTCTGGGTCTTTTACCTTGCCAGACAAATTTAGACAATATCTTCTGCCATTCCTTAAAGTGGCCTATCCCTCTGATTATTGGGATCATTTGAAATAAGAATAGCAACCTTGGTAACACGTTCATCTTTATCACCGAAATTCTTTCCATCAACGACAAATTCAATCTATTCCATGTTTCCAAATCTCTCTTAATTGAATTCCAAACCATATTATAGTTATCCTCAAAGAGATTTAAGTTCGTAAGAGATAAATTAATTCCCAAATATTTAACTTTTTTCACAACTGAGAGAGCGGACAGTTTTTCAAATTCTTCACAATCTTTCTTTGTTACATTTTTCAATAAGACCTTCGTCTTATTCTTATTCAGTTTAAAGCCGGCTAGGTTACCAAATTCTTCAATTACCTTCATCACCTCAATAATACTTTCTTTTGGATTCTCTAGCGTCAAAACCAAATCATCAGCAAACGCTTTTAGTTTATATTCCTTATCCCCCACACTTATACCTTTAATTGTCACCATGTCTCTCAATTTAACTAACAATACTTCCAGTACGGTAATAAATAACAATGGGGACAGTGGGCACCCTTGTCTTGTACCTTTCCCAATCGGGAAACTTTCTGTTATCACATTATTAATCAATAAACTTGCTTTCTGTTCCTTATATATTGCATTAACACCATTCCAAAACTTTATTCCCACTCCCATATGTTCCAAATTCTTCTTCATGAATTGCCAAGAAACATTATCAAAAGCTTTTTCAGCATCGATAAATATCAAAGCAGCTTGTTTCTCCTTCCTGACTTCTAGATATTCTATTATATCAATTATATTTCTCATATTATCTTTCATCTGTCTGCCCGGAAGAAACCCCGCTTGGTCTTTGTGTAGCAATTCATTTAAAACCCTTTTTAATCTATTGGCCAAAACATCGGCAAATAATTTATAATCTCCGTTCAAAAGGGAAATGGGCCTATAATTTTTGACATCTGTCACGTCTGAATTCTCCTTTGGGATCAGTGTTATATACGCCTCCTTCCAGGTATTAGGTACAACTCCTTTTTCTAAAACTTCATTCATCACCTCCACCATTATTGGTAACATTTCTTCTGACAATTTTTTATAATATTTTGCTGTCAAACCATCTGGACCCAGTGATTTTCCAGTTTTCGCCCTCTCTATTGCACTTTGTACTTCATGTGGGGTAATTTTCTCACTCAATATCGACAATTGGTTTGTTGAGATTTTTTTCAATCCGTTCTCTCTTAAATATCTATCAATCTGCTCCGGATCCTCTTTTTTCTTCATATATAAATCTCTATAAAAATTCCGAAACACCTTTACAATTTCTCTTGGATCTCCCACTAATTTCTTATCTACTACTAATTTGTTCACGACCTTTTGTTTTTGCTTCCATTTAAGCTGCCAAGCCAACAGTTTCCCTACTTTGTTTGCTGATTCAAAATTTCTTTGTCTCATCATCTTAACCTTCCACTCAATTTCTTGATTGATAACCATTGACAACTGAGTTTGGAGCATCTTTAGTTATTGAATCCATTTCTGTTCCTTTGGCTTTTCCACCAGTTTCTTCTCTATCTCCACCATTTCTTTTAAGATCTCATATTTCTTTTTTTCTTTCTGTTTCTTCTGGTACGAATTTCTCTGGATGAAGAGGCCTCGCATAACAGCTTTACTCGCATCCCATACAAAATTTGTTGGTGTTTCTCTTCTCCAATTATTTTTCAAATAATCTCTAAAAGTTTTTTTCGCTATCTGCAAAGTCTCTGTCTCGTCCAATAAACTTTCGTTCAATCTCCAGTGGTATAATCCTTGCAGTTTTGTTTTAACTTCCATCACGATTGCGTTATCATCTGAGATCGTTTTAGGTAAAATTTCCACTTTTGTCACTCTATGTGAGATATCGTTAGGAACAAATATGTAATCAATTCTTCCCCAACTCTGATTTGGTTCAGAGAAGAAGGTAAACTGTTTCTCTATTGGGTGTCTCAGTCTCCAAATGTCGGTCCATCCAAAGTTTTCAACTAAGTCAAAAAAAGATTTTGGTAATTTCCCTTCTGAGCCTTTCTTTTTCTGGGATCTATCCAGATCCGGCATCATTACTCCATTGCAGTCTCCCATCAAAAAGAGTTTTTCATCCATATAGTCTAACAATCTTTGTTCCAGATCTCTATAAAATTCTAATTTCCTTTCATTTGGCGCATAAATTCCTACAATGAAAAATTTTTCAGATTGCCAAGTAATTTGCACCATCAAAAATCTTCCCTCTTCATCTTTCATTATCAACTTAGGTTCTAATTTATGTTTTGCATATATCACTACTCCTCTTTTCTTCAATTTATCAGACGATACAAATTCTTGTCCCAAAATTTTGTTTTTTAGAATCTTCATATGTTTCGTTGCAATATGTGTTTCTTGCAGACAAATCAGGTCTAGGTTTTCTTTCTTCAATAAATGCGTAATTCTATTTCTCTTGGTCTTTTCATTCAGACCATTAACATTCCATGTTAATACTCTCAACGCCATTGCAGATTTCAAATTAAATATATTTTTATCAGTCTCTATTCAAATATTGGCCATAGCTAAGTCGGCTTTGCCTTCTTCCTCATCAGAGACTTCTAACTCCTCTTCTTCTTCCTCTTCTTCTTCTTCACCTTCACCTCGTCTTGAACCTTGGTCCTCCTTCTCCTCAAGTAATCTATCACCGTCTTTCGATGGTTTCCTGTACCCAAGCTCTTCTCCATATTTTCTCAGAAATTTGCCTATCTCCAACTTAGATGTTACTTTAAATCTCTTCATTTTGTAAATGAAGGATAGGCCTTCCGGAAACTCCCAACGAAATCTCAGACCATTTCTTCTCAACGTTTCTGCCAAAGGTTTATAACTTCCTCTTCTTCTCAGGAAATAAAGAGGGATCTCCTTATATATCAGGATCTGTTGTCCTTCAATCACAAATCTGTTATCATAACTGTGTTTCAGGATTCTATCTCTCACGGCCATAGATGTCATTGACACAATAACATCACCTGGTGTCTTCTTCGCTCTCAACTTCTTTGATCTGACTGCTATCCTAAACACTTGGGAGATTGCACCAGCTACTTCTTCTTCTTGCCACCCAAGCCACTTCGCAAGTTCAGTTATTACTTTGGTCTTAATATCTTCTCCTTCCTCCCATGGTATCAAGCGAAAACGAAGATTCTGTTGCCTTTGCCTCATTTCAAGAAAAGCAAGCTCCTCAGCCAATTTCATTTGTGTAGTCTCTACTTCTGACACTCCTATTCTATTCCTCTCTGTTTCTTCTCTGCATTGTTTAACCTCTGTCTGCACTTTCTTCACTTTAACTTCTATACTCTTTGTTTTCACCGTTAAATCCTTCACTTGAGCTGATAGTTCCCCAACTGCCTCCTTAATTTGTTTCTGCATATCTTCCTTTGGTTCTGATAACTTCTTGTCCATACTTTGTTCGCTTTTTTCAAATTCTCTCCTTATGTGTATCATTAGTCCTTCCCATTCTTTACCCTCCTCTTGTCTGGAATCTCTTCTCTGTGTTAAGGGTGTCATCTTCTCCTTCTCCTTCTCTCCTGCCATCTCAATTTTAATTGACTTCTATTCCAATGGAGCACAATTTAATCACAAGTTGAGATTAATTCAATCAATAAGCAATAATAAACTTCAACCAATCAAATTAGTCAGTTGATACTCCATTGATTGATGATCACCTATTTACCATCAATAATATTGAATTTACTTATTCAAACTTCATTTCATCCTTTCTAACTTTAAATTATCCACATATCAAATTAATAACAATTTATCAATTTTTATCAATTTTTCTATATAATCAAACACTCTCCCACCCCAAACAGCGTTCAGATTGAATTTTAGATGCAATAATTTTCCAAATCCACTGGATGGCGCTCCAACATAAGAAATAAATTTCCTAACCAGTTTCAGATGCAATAATTTTTAAAATCCACCAGATGGCACTCCAACCTAAGAAATGAGCTTTCCAGTCACATTCACAGCTGTAGCGTTATCCTATTTTGGCTACAATGTGACCTTCAAGCCACAGAGAGCCTCAAAGAAAAACACATAGTAACTTAGTTTCGTTTCCGCTGCAGCCATATACACAAAGAGAGACCCACAAAAACCCTTAAAAATTAAGAATTAAAGGAAAAGTTTAGGAAACTTCTTCAGCCTCTTCCAGGCCTAATCCACACAGCTCTCAGATAGGAGAAAATGGAGTCCCTGCTCACGAAAGCCTCAAAAGAGCATACAGAAACTTAATTTCGCTTCCACTGCAGCCAAGAAAGCAAAAAGAGGGGGGAAAAAACGGCCCGCCAAAGTTCTTGCCAGTTCGAAAGTTCCTTTTTTCTTCAACCTCTTCAGTGGCCCAATCCAATTGAGAAGGAAAAATTAACAATGACTCCAGTTAACAATGACTCCAAAGTTGCTCACAGAAAAACAACTCCAGAAAAAAAAAACAAAGCACTGAAGCATCCGAAAGTAATGAAGGTAATGAAATAAAATAACTCCCCCTCAAAAGAAGGGGGGTAACTCCAGCTCTGGTGAGGTCTTTTGAAATGTAAAATCAAACAAAGCAGACTCTTCTTCTTGTCCGCCACCCCAATTCTTCTTAAGTATTCAATCCTTTCACAAAAAGGAGGGGGGATACTCTAAATATCAATTCTCCAAAGTCTTTGGAAGTGTAAAATCAGATAATACAGACTCTCCCCCTTAAGAGGGGAGTAACTCCAAACACCAGTGTCTTTTAAAATGTAAAATCAAGAAAAAAGATGGGCTGCCCCCCTTATCCACCCCCCCACGTTCTTCTTTATTCACTCAGTCCTTTCACAAAGAGAGGGGGGGTGACTTCAAACACCAGTTCTGAGTTGCAGACTTCACGATCAAGCTTCCCCAAGTCCCATATTTCTTCCACTTCAATATAAATAATAATAGTTCAAACTCACTTCACAAATGAAGGGATATCTCCTCCACCCCACCGCACGGTTCCAATTTGCATCACGAAGGAGAGTTACGGCTTCTTCCCACCACGCTCCGAACAGATTCCGATGTAAACAAACCAACTCACGTTTCTTCGGGTATGTTCCTTATCTTCAAATTAACCGTTTAACAACCTCTGCTGATTCTTCCTCCGATAGAAACGATTTTATAGAGTTTTCGGAGGCTAATGGCTTCCTGCTAAGACAACGAGACTTCGCAAACACAGGGGTAGCGATGGCGAGAGCGCCCGCAGCTCAATCCTTCTCCCCAACCCCTCCGGATCGGGGCGAGAGGAGAGCTGCAAAGGGCGCAGCCGATACCCAACCCCTCAGGGCACCTCCCTGAGGTTTTTAGAGTCCGCGGAGCCTTCACGAGACTCTTTAAACCCCCCGTGTGCTCTGGGGATCCCACGGAGGAATTCCCCTAGCGTCTTATGCAGTCGGCCATTAAACTGGAAGCCCCGCCTCTTGTGCGTTGTTGCTGGCTTAGTGGATCCCTCTCTCAAATAACCTATCTTCTTCGTCTAATATGCGTACATCCTCATCTTTGAATGAATGCCCTTTGTCCTTTAACTGGAGGTGTACTGCTGATTCTGGTCCTGAACTGTTGCCCCTCCTGTGTTGGGCCATACTCCATGCATGTGAGTATTGAAAAACCCTCTCTCAACAGAGGTGGGGTTGCCCCCTCAGGCACAGTCTATCTGCTACTTATCAGGCAGTGATTTCAACAATTCCCAGACAAATCAAGAATACTTCACACCTCCACCACCAAGGCCATAGCTAACAAACCATACTTTGTTCAGCACCTTAGGCCATTGTCCACCTAATGGTCTATTGAGCCTATTGTCCACCTAATGAGCCTATTCAGGCCATTGTTCATCTTATGAGCCAATTTCAGATCAGGGGTGATGTGAGGTCAAATGGAGGATTTGCAACTAGCTTTCCTCAGACTGACAAAGCTGTTTGGATGAGGAGTGAAACATTTCAATCTCTCAAGAAAAGAGGTCCAGATGCCATGACTCAATTCCCATATAAACTCACCTGAATGACTGAGAATCTTCACAGACCATGGTTTGGCAGTTTTTGCAGATCTCTATTCCAAACCCTAGATACCATAGGACAGGGCTGTCCAACTTTGAACAGCCCATGGGCTCCCTCCTGCCCACTGCACGTTCTCACGGGCTCCCCATCAAGTGCGAGCGGGCGCGCATGTGAGCTCCTCAATGTCCCCCCACCCCCACCCCCTGTTTGAATTTGGCACTGCACAAGCACCTCGCTGGTGCAGCACCAAATTCAAATGAGTTCAGCCTTTCACCTCCCCCCTTTCGCCGTGAACGGGAAGAGGGGGGGAGGTTTGAAGAATGAGACTTGAGCAGCCCAGGTGGTTACCGAGACAAGCAGCGGTGGCGGATCCACTTGCCTTGCTAAATTCCCAGGCTGCTTGGATGTCTTCAAAAAAGGCATGGTTTCACACCATCCCACCCAATTGGGGGGAGCTGCACCTTTTTAAATAGGAGATTTGAGCCTGCCTGCCCACCAAAGTCCCCCACGCTGGTGTGTGTGTGTGTGTGTGTGCGCGCCCGCGCGTGGGAAACTGGTGCAGCAGCTTGGTGTGTGTGTTTGTGTGTGCATGCATGCGTGCACGTGCGGGGAACTGGTACAGTGGCTTGGTGTGTGTGTGTGTGTGTGAGAGAGAGAGAGAGATTCCCCCCTCTGCTAAACTGCGCCTCTGCTTCCCCCCCCCCGCACTCCTCGGGTGGCGCTCTCGGCTCTGCTTTGAATGGGAAGTTGCAGGAGAAGCATGTTCCATTTCTTATCGGCAGAGCCTCCAGAGAGACGGCCGGGAAAAGTGAGCTGGGAAGCTATTCCTATGGACTGCGTTCCCTGCCCTGGTGCTCCAGGGGGTAGCCAGGGTCGTCGCATCCCCCACACAGCCAGAGCCTCTGGCCCCAAAGGCCCAGCTTCCCACCCACCTCACCCTCCCCAGCCGGACATCCTTGGGAGTAGAGCTCCCCAAGAGCTCCCGCCCTCCGCGTTGGAACTTCACCACATGCCTGCCCGGACAGGAGTCATGCGATGCCCCGTCGCTGGGCAGATGCCCGCATCCAGCACACCTACTTACTCCCTTCATCGGTGTAGGAAAGTAAAGGTTGCAGAGGGACCACTCCTTGCAGCTGCTCCACCCCCCCCCAGGTCCTCGGCGCTGGCAGCGGCAGCAGTGAAGCCTCTGCCGCCTGCCCACCCACCTTCCAAAGTCCTCCACGCTGGCGGCGGATGCAATGGAGCATGCAAACACTCCTGGCCGCTGCTCTGTCCCCACCCACCTCCAAGGTTTCTGGCAGTGGCAGCCGCCGCCTCAGCCCCAGGTGACAGTGGGCTTGGGGGAGGGTAGGAGCCCCCAGGGAGGGTGCAGAGGTGCCACCAGCCACCACCAGCTCCTGGAGGTATGGGGCGGTGCGGGCCAGGATGGGCCCCAGCCGGCGGAGGCAGCCGCAGCGGAGGCCAAGGAGGTGCAGCTCGGGCAGGGCGGGCAGAGCCAGGCAGTGGCGGTTGTCCCCCTCCTCCAAGCCACCCTTCCCAGCTCAGCGGGCAGCTTCCTGAGGCCGCCGTCCAGGATCCCGCGCGCCTCGCAAGTGAGCGAGTAGGGGACATTCCCCTCCAACATGCCACCAAAGGCAGTGTTCCGGGAGGCAAGCCGGGATCCAGCGGGTGACCTCCAATGGCGCTGCGGTCAACTGGTCGCCCACGGTCGACGTGTTGGGCAGGCCAGCCATAGGATGATGCCATGGCAGTTAAAGTGGGATCAATCTATTATATTATACTGTTTAGTGTAGATGCTTTCTTTATAAACAGTTGGTAAGTCTTGGTGTTCTAGTTAAAAACAACAACAACCAAAACATGAATCCAACAGCTGGTTTTGACTCCATTTTAGCAGGTGCATTTAACAATTGTCTACATCCAATTTTAGTCTCAACTGGTACAAACCCATTGACATTAGTGGGTCTGTTTAAATGAAAAAAGTGGGTCTGTTCATAGACTACTACCAGAATTTTAATATGTCTACACTGGTGGGGTTGAAAATTGGGTTTAGTCCTTTGTGATATCCAAAAGGGAGAATTTGCTTCCTATTTGCTTTGCAATGGCTTCCAAGTGTTAATTCCCAGGGGCTTTTCATCTTTCCACAGCCCTGCCATCTGTGATTTGCTCCTGTTTGAACATAGTGCCAAAAAAGATCTGAAGCTGTGATATACTGAGGATATTATAACTCCTTATCTGGCAAATAATATGTTTCATATAGTAATTTTATAATATTAAAATTCCTTTGAATCTTCTAATACATAATTACTCTGAAGTGTGCAGTATTGAACAATGGTTTTCTTACTTCCGGATGATCACATACTATAGTATATATGTATTTTCATCCATAGCTTTCATATTTATTTGCTTTTCAAAAATATATACCTTGCCCAGTACCACATACACTCTTGGAGGAAGTTGAAGAAGTAAAATTTCGGGGGGGGGGGACCCTAGACATACAATATCTCATTATTACAGACAAAATTCATGTGCATTGAATGTATATTCATTTTGCTTGCTTGCTTGCTTGCTTGCTTCATTCGTTCGTTCATTCGTTTTCTTGAGAACTACTGATAAAACGTTTTTAAAATATTTTGGCAGACTTGGAAAGTTCTAATTGAGAATTAATTAGCTCATACAGTAGATAATAACTGTATACAAATGAATCAGGAATGAAGATGTAGAAATAAATTGCACACCCAGATGAAACTACAGGAATTATGGAAAGGATTAAGGGATTAAGGCAGAAAAGAACAGTTTACATCATGACGGCAAGAGTAAGGCTTGAAAATTAGTGGTGTTTCCATATCTATATGAAGCCAAGCTTATTCAGAAGGGAGTTGGGGTTTCTTATTTATGGAAACAATGCAGATCAGGACTGAATGAATTGCACCATTTGGAAAGTTACCCCTTTTTCAGTGAACACCTCCAAGAATGTACCAGCCAGCAAAAATGTTTATGAAAAATTCTCCAGCCAACTCCAACATCTAAAAAGGCACATTTTCTGAGCACAAGAAAATTGGTGGTTCTTAGATTTCTAGGAGGAGTAGGAAAGGAACAAGAAAATGGATTAAAAGGAAAGAAAAGAGAATACCAATTTTAAAGCTATTGTTTTGAGCAACAGAAGGGACCACTCTGATAAAGGGAGTAATAAAAAATTCATTTCATAATTCATTTTAGTTCGGTTTGTTTTCCTCCCCCCCTTTTTTGAATCTCACCGACCAGCTCTAGTGCGGTGGGAGTTGGTTTTTTTAAATATATATATATTTTAAATATATATATATATATATTTATTTATATATATATAAAATTAATGCTGCCAGCCCACGAGCCAGTTCAGCGGCCCGTGGGTCGGGTTGGGAGTGTACAGGCTGGATCGATGGCCTGTGGGCCGGATTGGTTTTTTAAATTTTATTTTATTTTATTTTATTTCTTTAATGGCCGACCACGTGGCCCGCCTACCAGCTGTAGTGTGGGCCAGGTTGGCTTTTATTTATTTATTTATTTATTTATTTATTTATTTATTTATTTATTTATATTCCTGCCAGCCCATGGGCTTGTTTGGTGGCCTGCAGGCCGGGTCGGGTGCTCATGGGCTGGGTCATTGGTTTTTTATTTTTTAACTTTGTATTTATATTTTTTTACTCCTGCCGGCCCGCAGGCCAGTTCGGTGGTCTGTGGGTCAGGTCAGGAGTGCATGAGCTGGGTAGGTGGCCCGCAGGCTGGGTCAGGGTGTTTATTTATTTATTTATTTACTTTTTATTTTACTCCTTCCAGGCCACAGGCAGGGTTGGGAGCAGGCGGGCTGGGTTGACAGCCCACGGGCTAAGAAATTGTGATGCTTGAAAACCCGAATAAGGGTTTTTGAATGGTGAAGAATGGTTGTGTTAGGTAAAGAGGACATCTGGAAATGTCACAGTCTCTCTCTGAAAGCAAAGAGATCAGAGATCCCTTATAAAGCATACCCCAGGATGAGAAGAAAACCCAATATGGTAGTAGGGATACAGTATCAGATAGTGACTCCCTGTTTGGTCCTGGAAACCCATGATGCGGCAATGAGAGCTGTGGTTATTCAACTCGTATAGCTCAAACCTATATTAGAGTCATCCTAAGCTAGAATTGTAGGTATTGGATATTCATATACAGCATTTTCAGACTACTCGCAGTGGGTCACCTTCCTCTCCATATAGGAAGCTAGACCACAGCAAGGCCTATTCTAGGTCATGAAACCTTGCAAGCTAGGTCTTTTTTTCAAAGTGTGCCACCATTAAATGTCCATTGGCATGGGTTTTCCAGGTGAAATTCTCAAAACTACAGGATTTGTAGTCCAAAATATCTGAAAATCCTATGCCTTGACACCTGATACCACAGAATGCACACAGGTTGGGACTGTCAGTCATTCGACTCTCCTTCCTCATAACCTTGGGTATTTTCCAAAGAAGTGATACTATTTTTTGGTGTCAGAAAGGCAGAGCTTGAGCACAGAGGTTTGAGTGGTGAGGCCTGTTGGTTTCAGAATGACATTCGCTTCACCTAGCATTTGAACCTAAGGGGCCAAACTGAGCTGTGCAGATTACAGAGCTATAGTCTTGTGATGCTGTGAATGCAGGAAGAAGTGAAATCAACCAGCTCTTTGATTCTTCTTCTTTGGACTGGGAGGGTAGAAGCTGGGACTACCTACTACACATATAAGCTCCCAGTCCCTACACATTTTGGAACATATGACTTCTATGAGCATAACTGAGCAGACAAGTCTTGTCACTACAGAAGTTACCTCTCAGCATATTGCTTGTTGTGTGTGTGTGTGTGTGTGTGTGTGTGTGTGTGTGTGTGTGTGAGAGAGAGAGAGAGAGAGAGAGAGAGAGAGAGAGAGAGAGTGCGTGCACGCCTCTCAGCGTATCCCATCCCATCTATACGGGTGGGTGTTTCTCTTTATAGGTGAGGAAATAGTGTTTTTCAGTCATCAATTAATAACATTATACTCCTCTCCTTTCGCCCTCGTTTTTTTTTTTTTTTTAATGATCCTGCTTAAAATGGCTGTCACGATTGCTAGGCTAAGAAGAGCCTCTTCCTTTATTCAGGGAATTTAATTCACACTCTTTGATTGTAATTCAGTGCTTGTGGTTAGTTACACAGCTTCACATGACACCGAAGTAACAGCAGGCAACATAGTGTGTTAAAACTCCCAAATTACTATTGAATTTAGAAAGCTATTTTCAGAGACGATCAAAAATATATGTGCCAGGCCTCGCTGGTTTGCGAATCAATGCAGATTTGTGCTTCATTGACTTTCTGCAAATCACTGTGTTTTCTAACAGCAGAGAAAAGGGGCAATGCGATGTTTTAAGGAGCTCTTACAGTTAAGAAAGAAGCTTCCAGAGAAGAAGTAGAAAGGTGTCTTGTTTTTGCAGTCCTGGCACAATATACAAAGGAGAATTTCATTCTGAGAACAATGTATGTTCTCCACAGGATGCTGTGGGAATTCCAACTGCATCTTTATTCTGTCCCACCAGATGTGACTCTTCCCTCAGTTAGTTGAGAAACCCCAGTTAATGAGAATATACATTATGTTGGCATCATGTCCAGACAGGGTATTCTGGAAGATGTAGCCTTAAAAAGTCACGTTTTCCAATGCTGGCATCTAGTCTATGGTTTATACATGCCCATTTCTCAAAACTGTTTCAGGAGAACATGAGGGAAATCTGGAAGTAAAAACAGAGAGGGCCTCAAAGAGCATGGGGTCAACAGCCATTGTCCTCTTCATTTGACCTCCAGTGCTCCATAAAAAGCACTATTCTCTGGTCACTCTCCTCACCAACAATTCCACTCCATAAGCCTGTCTCATCATATTTGTTTGTTCTTGCTCCTTACTCCAGGGCCCCCCTCCACTCCAGATAGATGGATCTGCTCTTTTTCTTCAGTTTCTTCCAGCTTCCAAACTTCTACCTCGTCACAGTTAAACCGAGGGAGCAGTTTGCACATTGTCACTGGTCCTTGCCAATCTGAACAAAATCCTGAACATACCTGTAATGGTAAAGGTAAAGGTTCCCCCCACACATCTGTGCTAGTTGTGTCTGACTCTAGGGGTGGTGCTCATCTCCATATTCAAGCCGAAGAGCCAGTGTTGTGCAAGTCCATGGCCACATGGCTGGCATGGCTGCAAGGAAACAGTTTTACCTTCCTGCTTTTTTTTTTTTACAGTGGTACTATTTATCTACTTGCATTTACAGGCTTTTGAACTGCTAATGTTGGCAGGAGCTGGAGTTATCAGCGGGAGCTTGCTCCACTGTGTGGCACCTGGGATTCAAACCGCCAAGCTGCTGACTTTACAGCCAACAGGTTTCCGAGCCTTAGTCCACTGAGCCACTACGCTTGTAAGTGCAGCTATTCCAGACACAGATTGGTGCCAGTCTACCATTTAGCTATTGAAAAGCGAGTACATTGAGGAGGGAGGAAGAGGTGGCAAAACTATTTTGCATTGCAAACACAGTGATTCAAAGCTAGACTTTTTTAAAAAAAAAAGAACTATGCATTCAAAGTTTGTTTTCATAGTTTGGCTTTCTCCCTCTTTGCTTTTGTTTTAAATCTAAGATAATAATAATAATAATAATAATAATAATAATAATAATAATAATAAT
>JAHTLZ010000102.1:1900743-1911630 GCA_023846285.1 Phrynocephalus versicolor
AATACAGCTGTGCCTATCAATGGAGGGTTGGTAAAACCTCCTTTTTTTGTACTCTGATTATGCTCAGAGGCACTGTTAGCAGAGATAAAAAAACGGGTGATTAATGCGAGAGACGGATATTGGAAGAAGGATTTTTTTAAAGGCAACTAGGCATCGTAAGCCAGCTGTTATCTGCAGTTTCTAAGTACTGGTTTTTCTTAAACGGTGGATAGTTTCGGTCTAGGTGGGGGGGGGATAACAACAGGAGAAATTTAATCAGCGGTTTCATTTCTATTGCTACATCCGGGAAGCTAGGCAAACAACGCCGAGTAGCAAACGGAATGCAAACAGTCGTAACGGGTTGAACAGAACGCCACCACATGGTTATAGGATCCATTAACACATTTAAAGATTTGTTGGGCAGGGGAAAACAGAGACACCTGGCGTTTGTTTTGTGAATAAAAAAAGGATCAAGGAAACACCGGGGTACAGTGGAAAACTTGTATAAATAAACACCTATATCTGAATATTGCAACAACAGTCGCCAACGTCAAAGTACCGACTTAACGAAATATTGATGCATCGATATTTCGGAGGAAAAAGAACTCCAAAAAAAAAAAAAGGGAAAAACCCAAGTCCACACGCTGCGCTGGGTGCGAAGCGAGATGCGAATCGAAAAGATTCCCGGCCTCCGCCAGGGGCATCACTCGCCCCAGTTGGAGCACGCTAAAGGGGGCGTGGTCGGGGTGACGTCGAAGCCAAAAAGGAGGACTGGAGCGATCGCTTCGCACAGAAAAGGAGGACTGAAGCGATCGCTTCGCACAGAAATGAGGGCTTACCACGAAGCGAGAGGCTAGTGAAGTAATGGCCATAATCTCTGCCTGTAATGTGGAGGAGGAGGACATTTCGCTTCCAGTTGCCCTTTGAAGTGCTCCTCAGTAAGTGCTGCTACCTCTTCAGCAGTAAAAGGGCAGCTCCATCCTTGAAGGAACCCACAGGAATGGAGCATACCGAAGGGTTCCCAGACAATACCATCATGCCCCAAGGACCTTTCCTGGTACCTGTAACTCTAGGGCTTCCTGATGACCGGAAAGTACCTGTGTATGTGTCAAGCCCCGCACACAGAGCACACACACACAAGCAGAGTTCAGTTCTTTGCCAAGATCTTTAGTGGAAAGCCAGGCAAGTTCAAGTCCTTTGCTAACAATCAAGTGCCAGATAAATAACAGAATCCAACTCCCAGCAATTACCAGTCCAAGTCAAAATCAGAATATCTCACGGAAACCAGATGCCAAACCCAAGGGAACAGATCTAGCCGTTGTCCGTCTAGCATCAAAGACCCTTTCCCTAGCTCTCCTGGTAGCACATCTTTGCAGAATCCTGCTCATGGCACTTCTAGGAGGAGGAGATATGTTTTCAGCTGAGTCATCAGACCCAGCTGCCTGCTGACTTGAGCTGCAAGGCTCCTCCAGCAGATCTTCACCATTTAACCCCTCAGAGTCAGGTTCTGTGACAGGCAGGGTCCTGGCACTATCCCTCCCCATGGTCCCCCTCTTCCAATGGGCCAGGCCTATCAGGGTAACTGTCATGGAATTGTTGAACCAACTCAGGAGCATGCAAGTTGGACGCAGGTTCCCATGACTACCAAATACTGCAATCCTCCACGGTGTATTCGAGAATCCAAGATTTGACGGACTTCATATTCTTCTTTTCCTTCTACTAAAATCAGTGGAGGAGGTTCAGGATTTGGTGGTCGGTTGGGGTCAGAGTCTGCAGCTGGAACCAAGCGGGATCGGTGGAATACTGGATGAATATGAAGGGAAACAGGTAATTGCAGATGAAAAGCAACTGGATTGATTTGTTCTAAGATGGGATAAGGACCGAGGAACCGAGGAATTCTTTTTTGAGCAAGGAACCTTGAAGTACAATTCCCCTTGCACCCAATCCACCAATGGGTTATGATATCACAACCAGGAAAGTCCCAAGACAAGAGGAAACCGGGGCATCCAAGTTACATTAAAGCAAATCTGCTCATTGTGGTCCATTACCTGAAGAGTAAGTGGACAGGTTTCCTGAGCTATCGGCCCAGAACGAAGTAACTGACGCTCAATGGATTCTACCAGCAAAGGAGTTTCCTTGTTCTGTACTGGAATCCGATGGCACCGCACAAACCCAGCATCCCCAAAACAGTGAGCAGCCCCAGGGTCTACCATAGCATACACAGGTACTTTCCGGCCATCAGGGAGCCCTAGAGTTACAGTTTAGTTTATTTATTTACTGCATAATCGTCAGACCATTGCAGAATATATATTTCAAACAAACAAACATATCATCACGCCACATCCATCAGCATCCACACAATAAAAGAAGCACTTCAATATTAATGCCTTTAAAATACAATACAAAACATTGTTCACTCAAAACCAATCCAACAAAAATTCCCCAAAAGCACTTACTTTACAATTTTAAAACCTTTACATAAAACATTTAATTTCCATTCTAAGAGGCTATCTTCAAACCTCTGAATCTTTATAGCACTTTACACCTATACCATCCAAATACTTGGCTCTGCATATAGTGGCTTTAAAAGCAAATATTGCAACTCTGTTTATTATATCTAGATTGGATGTTTGCAATAAAAAACTCAAGTTTCTCTGAGATGCTTCTGTTTTCCACTTTCTTTAAAATGTGCTGTAAGTATTTTTCTCTTATACTGCTATATAGGGGACAGTCTAAAACATAATGGGCTAAGTCCTCGAGGGCAGGGTTTCCACAAACACATAAACAATTATCTATAGGGATACCCTGAAACCTACCCCATTTCATCATAGTGTCCATTTGTTCAAATCGCAAGCAAGTATATGTTTTCCTATATTGCATTTTCATTGGGACAGTTAAATATTGTTCATAATGATGCAATTGTTTTGTATTAGCCAACCATTTTGTTGTTGTTGTAGATGCAACAGCAGATATATCCATCTGTGCCTCAACATCAAAAACTCTTTGCTTAAAAATATGAATTGTATCTTCACGTAAGGGATTTAAAGCCTGAGCTGAAAAACCAAATTTTGGAAAGAGCTTAAACAGGTTCTTTAACCATGAATGTTCATACCTAGAAACACACTGCTCCTCCAAACAAATCTTGGGCAATCTTTCTTCACTTAAGCTACTTATTCTGCACCAATACTTTACCATTCTTACAAGAATCAGACCTGAAATCGTTTTTGCACCAAGTTCTGCTCTTATTACATGTGCTGGGGTAGAACGTGAAACTCCCATGATAGCCCTGTAAAATTGTGTTTGGATCTGTTCAATTTTCTTAAGGTTTGCAAAACCCCATATTTCAGCACCATAAATTAACATAGGAATTATCTTAGTTTTAAAAAATTTTAAAATTGGGATTAAATTGCCTGGGTAACTGTAGTTTAAGAGTTTGCTAACCGATTGTAAACTGGCCCGTACTTTTAATGTATTTTTCTGTATTCGCGATGCCCAGGATCCTGATGCCTCAAAATTAATGCCCAGATAGCAGTAACATTTAACCTGCTGTAAATCTTTAGAATTTATAGACCACTTATGAGTTTTTCTTTTTTGCCGAATACTACCACTTTGGATTTATCATTATTAATGCATAAATCATTTTCTTGGCAATAGATATTAAACCGTTTCAAAAGTCTCCTCATACCCACTTGGTTTGTTGATAGCAATATCATATCCTCAGCATATAATAATATATTCTCTATTTAGAATCTTTGGCATATGATAACTCTGGTTGTGTATAAACGGCACCACGTCATTTATATAAAAATTAAATAAAAATGGGGATAGGATGCATCCTTGGCGGACACCCTTATATGTTGGAACAGAGTCTGTCAATGCAAAATTTAAACCAGTTCTCACCTTCAGTGTGGTTTCTGTATACAGTGCTTTGAGCAATAGCAATAATCTTGGATCTATATTTCTCATTGCCAATTTTTCCCAGAGGCGTCCTCTATTTATCGAATCAAATGCTCCACTTAAATCGATAAAGGCTGCAAAAAGCTGCCCCCCTTAAAGGTATATTTATTTATTAGGTGTTGTAATATAAAGCAATTGTCTAGGGTTGAGCGTCCCTTCCTAAAACCTGACTGTTCCTCAACAAAGATGGAATTTTCTTCTTCCCAGTCCTCTAATTTATTCAAGAGATGCCTTGCATAAATTTTTGCTGGAATATCAATTAGGCTAATAGGCCTGTAATTACTGGGATCATATTGATTGCCTTTCTTAAATAGTGGGATGATGATACTCATTTTCCAGCCTTTGTGTATACAGCCTGTCTTATTTATGTGAGTAAACAATCCAGACAATATAGAGGCCCACCAGTCTAAATAGTTTTTAAATAATTCAGGGGGTAAGAAATCCTCTCCTGGGGCTTTATTGTTTCTCAGTGTCTGGATAAGCATTTTAACCTCAAGCATTGTTACAGGTGACCACTGAGGAATTAGACTTGGCTCTTTATTCTCTAAAAGTTTGTCAGTCTGCTTTACATCTTTCACTTCCTTAAATAGTTCTCTATAATATAATTCCCATGTGGCAGCTGGGATAGGAATATCCATGAGAGACTTTGCCTCATTGATTCTACCAGCCACTAAGTGCCAAAAATGTGTTACATTTATCCCTGTTGCAGCTACTTCTAGCTCTGCCCACATATTTTCCTGATACTGCCTTTTCTTTGATTTAATCAATTGTTTATATTCACGTCTGAGTTTTAACATATTATTATGTGTCTCCTGATCATACAGTGTTTGAGTTTTCCTCATCTGTCTCCTCAATACCTTTCTCCGCAATCTGCATTCCCTATCAAACCATGGGGACCTTGTATCTTCTGATGGCTTTAGATGTGAATCTGTTGTTAAAAAAGGTCTTATGTTCTCACGGATTTGATGATATGCTTCCATAACTGTGTTTATGTTATCATCTAGGGTTAGAATTATATTTCTTAATTTTAAGCAGTAGCTTGAATTTTGAAATTCTGAAATTTTGTTTACTTCCACTTTTTGCCATTTCAATCTCCTCTCCCCTTGTATAGTTAAATTTTGAGCTAGCCATTTATCTTGTGGATTTACTTTCCTCTGGTCTGATTTAGCTTTTACTTCCACTATTATAGGCTGATGATCACTGTCCGACATAGGGGGTACAGTTATGCCAGAGAATAAATGAACCTTTATTCTTGGAACACATACATAATCTAGCACACTCCCTGACCTTTGGGAAAAATAAGTGTATGGATATGGGGAATTGCTATTGTCATTTCCTGATATTTGCATATCAAACATATATAACAGCTTAAACAGGTTTACACCAGCATAATTTATCTTCACATCCTGGGAATTCCAATATTTTAAATCTAAATCTAAAGTATCTTCATCAAAAATCCCACATTTCTCTGCAATTTTGACAGGTCATTTCCAATTCTTGCATTGAAATCACCCAGTATTATAGGCAACGCATTTGGGAATCTTATTCTAAGATCTTCTAACAAAAGTTCCAAATGTAACCATATATCAGGAGCATAATACTGGGATGAGACAGGCGGTATATACACATTTACAAGAATAATCATCAGATCTTGAGTCTGCATCTTAACTATCAACACATTTTTGTCAGAGGTAAGTGACTCAACCATACTACTCTCCCAACCTAAATCTTGCTTCACAAGAACAGCTAACCCCCCTATGGCTCTTCCTTTCCCATTTATTTTCTGTGCTGGATTTACCCATGCTTTGAAACCTGGCACGACTAGGTTTTCAGTTTCAAGGAGCCATGTTTCTTGAAGTGCTAATATTTAGTATTTTGATAGAAAAGACTTCACCCTCATATTATTTCCACTTGCCTTCCACCCAGCTATGTTCCATGAAACAATACCGATATCAGTATGGTTGGTACCGCCCTTGTTGACCTCAGAAATCTGTAGTTTCGCAACTTCCCCATCTCCAATATGTGTAGCTCTATGACACTTCTGGGAGGGCCCAGTATCCCCAAGTCAGACCAAGTTATATTGGGCCAGATCATCTCTCACAGACTGGATCCTATGGTTTCTCCAATTTGGGTACTGTTTGGAGTTCCAATGGTCTAACTGTATATGATTTATTAGAGGTCTCCTCTCCAATACTGTCCCTCTAAATTTTCTTCTTTTATTCCTGGAGTGGATGCTCCTGTCTCTAATGAGCACAGGGATAGGCATGGACATAGAAGGAATGGGGAGCCCAGATATTTGGATCATAGACTGGTTTGTTGGAAGTTTATTTTGAAAGTTCTGGGGGTGCTGAGCATCTGCTTGGGTCTCCATGGTAAAGTGGCGTATACCCTGTTGAGGAGCACTGTTAATAGCTATTTTGTTGGTACTGTTAAGGCAGCTGTTTAAGGTGTTGTTCTGAGCTGCCATAGATTTAGCTCTTTGCTGCCCTTTTCTTTGGTTGTTGTTGGGTTGCAAGTTTTCCGAATGCAGATTTCCCTCAATCTGCTTTTCCCTTGGGCTGATAGTCATGGAGTCTAACAGTTTGAATAGGGGCTTAAAATTCAAACCTCTTGCATTCTTGGTGTTGTTCTTGGAAGCCCCTTTTTTCTTCTGAATTTTATGGGTGGCCTTTCTCTTCGGAGTTTTTTTAGCGGGTGAGGTTCTTCTGGGAGTAATAGTATTTTTTGCTTTGCTGCTTAAAGGGACCAGTGATGGGGGAGCGGCCTTGACAGTTCCGGAGATTTCTGTGGCTAATACAGCAGTTGATAGTTCTTGATTAGGTGTATTTCTGTCCACCTTCACTGGGGTTGTAGTAGCAGGATTTTTTCAGCTACCCAAAGGAGGGCCCACACACAAAAGTAGTTCTTCTAAATACAAACTGTTTATTTTATCTATGGTGTTGGGGGATAGATTATAATAATCCATATTGCCTACATCCTGTGAGAAGTTGTCATTTTTGTTTTGCCTTGATGGTCCAGTAAAATTCACTGCTTCTTTCAAAGACCTCTGCATGTCATATATAAGCTGTTTAATTTCTTGAAGTGTATCTCTGATTTCAACCAGGCAAGCCTGGGTTAGACAGTTCCCCCCTACCTTTGCTGAATTTGTTATGCTATGATGTGCTAAAATGCTTGAGGAGGAAGCTGTTGGACTGGCAGTGGTGGGCAGAGGAGGAGCACAATCTGCTGCCACTGGTATAGTATAATTGGATGTAGGTGGATTGGGTATTCCAACACTTGAAGATTCATGATGCAGATTGCTGCACCGTGATTGGTTGGTTGCCGCAGAGTTCATTGCCAGGTGCTCAGGCAAAATAGCAGGAGAAGGCAGAAGATTATTCATTTTTGGATCACCAAAATCCATGTACATTGTACTATTGAACTGGTCACAGTTGAAAGACACACCATCCAATAGCTGGTCATCCTTGGGAAGATAGTCTGGCAAGTCAATTTGTAGGCTTGCAACATTTTTTAAAGAATGGTTGCTCCCAATCTCTGGAGTGAGGCTAGTTTTACATGAGGAGGGTGTCTGAGGATTGGTAAAATCTGTTATTTTAGCCTGGTGCATTCTCCTCAGTGTTATGTTTTGAACTCCTGCTTTAAGCTGAATGCTAGAGCCCTTTTCAGTGGGGGCTGTGGAGCAGGGGAATTTTGGAAATCCTCTGTTCAGAGGTGGTGACTGAAGGTGCTGTAAATCCTCCTTGCATCTGGCTAGATCAAGGACAGGTGTAATGGCGATTGGAGAGAGGGTGAGATCCAGTATCTCCAATGCCTCTGCGTCCATCAGGATGATGAATTACAACAGGTGATTGCACTGAAGGCCCCGAGCAAAGCAAGGAGTTGAGTTAAAATTATAAAATTATAAAATGGCAAAATAGTAATAATAAAATATAACTGTAGTAAATTGTAAAAACAGTAAAAGTAGTAAAAGCAGTAAAATGATTTTTAAAAGTCACTATATTTGAGTAACACAGTTCTATAAAGTTGTTAGTCTTCAAGGCACTCGGCGTGTGATGAAGTAGTAACAAATGATTAAACAGTTTCCAGTTTCTACTTTCAGTTCTAATTATTATTGATGGTGCTAGCCTTCAAGGTCTATTCTCCTTATTTTGCTGTTCCAAATAAGTGCAGTGGTTATATTGTTAGGTAAACCAGAAGTGTTGTAGATAATGAGCTTGACATGAAAACCTTGGACGTTTGCTGTCGTCTGGAGGAATGTAGATTTCTCTCAAAGCAAACGTCTTATCACACTTGCTGCAAGATTGGAAACTCCCCAAAAAAGTCTCAATAATAATAATAATAGCAAGGTCGGCAGAAGGGAGCAAGGAGGTATAAGATAAAGTTCTAGAGTTACAGGTACCAGGAAAGGTCCTTGGGGCATGATGGTATTATCTGGGAACGCCTCGGTATGCTCCATTCCTGTGGGTTCCTTCAAGGATGGAGCTGCCCTTTTACTGCTGAAGAGGTAGCAGCACTTACTGAGGAGCGCTTCAAAGGGCAACTGGAAGCGAAATGTCCTCCTCCTCCACATTACAGGCAGAGATTATGAGAGCATCGTCTTGCCTTTTCCTCTGGGGTGAGGCGTGGTCGAGCAGCTCCCAGTTGCATAGGTTCTGGATCCATTCTGCGGGCTTCACCAAATTGCAGATTAGGCACAGCTGGCAGAGGTTGCTGGTTATAGGTCTTGCCTCAGGAGAGGCGAGGGCTTTCCAGGCGTCCATCTATCCTGAGACACAGGGTAATGAGTTCCTGTAACATACTTGGTTGTTCCACCCTAGAGTGTTCATCAAGCACTTCATCTGCCAATCCTTCCATATACTGAGAAATCAGTGCCGGTTCGTTCCAATTCAGATCCTGTGCTATCAGACGGAACGCAGTGGTGTAGTCAAACACTGAATCTTTGCCCTGTTTCAAAGCTCTGAGTCTCCTGTTTGCAGTAGCAGCCTGCACAGGGTTCTGAAAAGCACGAGGTTCCGATGACTTAGCTGAAAACATATCTTCTATGAGCAGGATTCTGCAAAGACGTGCTACCAGGAGAGCTAGGGAAAGGGTCTTTGATGCTAGACGGGGAACCAGGTCGGGAAGCCCTGAGTACTAGCAGAAGCCTTTCCAGAAGTAAGGGTGTGTTCCCTGTTTTGAGATAAAGCTGGTAAGCTCACCTTGAGCTCTCTGTGGGAGCAACGCGTCATGTGAACTTACAACCACATTCCTGTCTGTGACCTTGGCTCTGTTTCCTGATTTCGGACTGGCTTCCTGGACCACGGCTTGATCTGTTCCCTTGGGTTTGGCGTCTGGTTTCTGTGAGATATTCTGGTTTTGACTTGGACTGGTAATTGCTGGGAGTTGGATTCTGTTATTTATCTGGCACTTGATTGTAACAAAAGACTTGAACTTGCCTGGCTTTCCACTAAAGATCTTGGCAAAGAACTGAATCCTGTTTGTGTGTGTGCTCTGTGTGCGGGGCTTGACAGTATGCTGCTTATGTACCACTCCATGGCACTTAAAACATTATCTGCAGGCTACATGTTGCTTGCCCAGAAAAACTAGGTACTCAATTTGTCATCCTTGGAAGGATGGAAGGGTGAGCCAACCTCAGCCCAGCTACTTGGGACTGAACCTGGTTCAAGGGAAGAGTTTCAGCTTCAGTACTACAGATTAACCATGAGGCTTCACAAACAGATGTCTAAGCAAGCTCTTTTGTCACCTGGGTGCATTCCTTTTGTATGGCTATGCTAAGTGACCATCCTAATATGGCATCATACAGAGTGATGAAAACATGGTGTAATATAGTCCCCTGATCAGCAGGATCCCATCTCCTGATCAGGTGATCACATGAGCCAAAACTGGGACTAGAAAGCAAACACTTGGGATGTCACAGAGTTGGAATTCAAGTTTGAAGCTGCTTCCAGTCAAACTCATTGTGGGAAGAAAGGAATCTGATTAAATGGACCCCAAATCTGGATAACTTCTAGCTAATCAGCAACCCAGGGCTGGGAAATAGAGAAGTATTGCCATCCAGGCAGCAAAATGCAGAGAGCAGCTGGAGCAATTTGCTTCCATTCCTCATGGATCCCATTCCTGAAGCAATTTGTTTCCATTCCAGTCAGCCTTGCTTGCAGCACAAACAACACAGCAAGAGCTTCCCCCGGCCCTATACTGAGCCTGGAGCTTGTGAAAGACTCACTGCTGGGCAATGGAAAGTTCTTTTCCCCAGGTGTTGTCCTATTGGTCAGTCAAAAAGGAGCTTAAGGGATAGGGATGTAACCCGTACTGGATGGGATTAACCCCTCCAATTGAAAAAAAGAGGTCCATAGCTTGGGGGTGCTCCTTGAGTCTAGATGCCCAGGTCACAGCTGTGGACAGGAATGCATTTGCAAAATTATCCCTACCAAAGCAGCTCCACTGGCTGCCAATCAGCTGTTGGGCACAATTCCAGGTGCTGACCTTAACCTACAAAGCACAAAATGGTCCGGGTCCAAGCTACCTCAAAGATTGAATCTCGCAGTATGAACCAGCTCAGGTGCTAAGGTCACCAGGAGAGGCCTTTCTCTCCATCCTGCCACCTTCACAGGTGCATCTCATAAGAACACATGAAAGAGCCTTCTCAGCTGCTGTGCCCATACTCTGGAACTCCCTCCCACTAGAGGCCAGAACTGTCCCGTCTCTGCTGTCTTTCTGGAAGCAGACAAGCTTTCTCTAATTGAGAGACTACCTACTAGGTGACTTTATATGGATTACCATACATGATTGCATTGACTTATTTCATAAGAACACCACTGTTTTCCATGTCAAGCCTCATAATGGATTTTTCTTTTCTTCCTGCATACTCTTTGTAGCTCTAATGTTACCTTTAAATGTTCTAAGATATTTATTTATTTATTTATTTATTTATTTATTTATTTATTTATTTAT
>JAHTLZ010000102.1:1911943-1944281 GCA_023846285.1 Phrynocephalus versicolor
ATAATAATAATAATAATAATAATAATAATAATAATAATAATAATAATAATAATAATAGGATAAAAAATTAAGTAAAAAGGTCGCTATATGCCTCTTTAAAGAGTAGGGTTTTCAGACCCTTTTTAAAGGCAGACAGGGACTGTGCTAGGCGCAGCTCACTAGGTAGATGGTTCCACAACGTGGGGCCCACCACAGAGAAGGCCCGGTTACGCGTGAGCGATTTCCGTGCCTCCCTGGGTGTGGCCTCTTCAAACTCCCTGTTCTTAACTTGAATATGTCGTATATGTTCAGAAGCAGAGGCAAAACTGTATATTGCTCCTCCTTATTGTAAGCCACCTTGGCTCTTTTTCCAAGGAGAAAGGTGGGGTAAAAATATTCGAAACAAATAAATAAATAAATATTGCTCCCGAAACATGTGAACAAGAGGGCCCACAAGTCAAGATGCTGGTGCTTCACCCTCTGCCTTGCTCCGAAGGGCTTGATGGGTCCAAGTGCATATACCCATTAGTTTTTTGTTCAAATGTCTGGTTCCGGCTGGCCCAAGGCAACCAGAAGATGCAGCACCACAGATAGCTCCCAGGACGTACCTCATTTCAACAATGAGCTGAACGAAGGGTTGAGCTGAACCAAGGCCTCTTGTCCTACTGGCCCAGGACAACTCTTGTCTACCAGCTAAGAGGCTTGAAAGGATCAGCCTCTTAGGTCAGAATTCTGGGATTTTGTTGGCTTTCTAGGAGCTCCTGGCAGGCAATTGCTGGCTTTGGCAAGCCTCTTCTCAAGATTACAGATGAGGCGCCCTTTTCCAGGGCTGTGTCCTGACTCAGCTAGTTCCCATGTTCTTACAGGATTTGAGACCTTGGGTTCAGTAGTGTTGAGCTTTTGCAGGACCAGGGTGTCAGGTCTAAGATGCAGGAAGACCAGTCTTGACTAATCAGGTACAAAACAGAACCAAGAGGTGAAGGTCAAGTATCTCTTCCATTGGCTTAATCAGTCTCCAGGTCAATGTCTAGGCCATAGTTGGACTCCTGGCTCATGAAACCACTCCTTGGTCCTGATGTGGGTGTGCATCAACATTATGCAAGCAGAACACAAGTGCAACAGCCTCCAGACTGAGCCACTGAACCTGAGACACCAGTGCCCAGGGGTTGAAGCCTACTCACGCACAAAAAGGAGAACTAAGGAACTACATGCATACCATCCTGGGTGCCTGCAAAGAAAGATGCATCTATACACACACACACCTTCAGAAAACGCCCAGGATCTTTTGGGACATGCACGTGAGCCATGAAGGATCCCTTGGCTGACAAAATAACAGCACTCAAAGGCACCATAACCATATTCAGTATTCCTTTTTTCGTTCAATATAAAGGATCTCTATATCTACTTATTTGCATATGCCTTTTGTTCTTTTTATGCAAAATGGGTTAAGACTGAAACCATACATATGGAAGGCAATAATGCAACTTATTGATTGCTTTGGGGCTTCAAATAATGTGACTTTGGTAGTGAAAAACAATAAACATGTTTGTCCACAACACACACACACACACACACACACAAGAAGTATGCTGAGTGGTAACTTCTTGTCTGCTCAGATATGCACATAGAAGTCTTATGTTCCAAAATGTGTAGGGACTGGGAGCTTATATGTGTAGTAGGTAGTCCCAGCTTCTGAAGGAAAGAAACTGTATTTTATGCCGTTCCCTTCCTCTGTTCAGAGCAGCTGAAAATGTGCACAGTGACTTGCAGGGAATGTTATGTTGAACTCCATAATGTGTTCCGTATGGCACAGACATGACAGCTTCTTATGCCTGGGATGATTGACAGCAACCATGACCTGTCTCTGTAAATCATTCTTGTCATGGCTTCATTGTAGATTTCTTGGTTACTCAGAATAAACATGAAGTGAGTAAATTAAAAACTAAATGTATGTCCAAACCAGAAATTGCACCATCAATGCACATAGAATCATAGAATCATAGAGTTGGAAGAGACCTCATGGGCCATCTAGTCCAACCCCCTGCTATGCAGGAACCCCTTCACAATATTTCCGACAGATGGCCATCCAGCCTCTGCTTAAAAACCTCCAAAGAAGGAGACTCCACCACCCTTTGTGGCAGCATATCCCACTGCCAAACAGCTCTAACTGTCATGAAGTTCTTCCTAATGTTCAAATGGAATCTCTTTTCCTGTAGTTTGAAACCATTTCCCCGAGTCCTAGTCTCTGAAGCCATGGAAAACAAACCTGTTCCCTCTTCAATTCCTTTCTGGGAATTGAAGTCAAGCTGACTGGACGGTGATTATTTGGGTCCTCTTTTTCCCCCTTTTTGAAGATGGGGACAACATTAGCCCTCCTCCAATCGATGGGGACTTCTCCTGTCTTCCAGGACTTCTCAAAGAATATTGCCAATGGTTCTGAAATTACTTCCGCCAGTTCTTTTTAATATCCTTGGGTGTAATTCATCTGGCCCAGAATACTAAATTCATTTAATGTTTCCAGACATGTTGACCGTATGGAAGTTTTTTTTTTTTTAAGTACACAGGTGCAAGAAATTGTGTGAGGTGCAAATATAGATTGAACCAAAAACAGAATTTTTCCTTCCTCATATTTCCCAGATTACTGTATTCTTCCTGCTTTTTCTCACTGTTCAGCCTTCGCAACCAACTTGTAAGAGTGGATGTGAACTCCAAAGGCTGCCGTAAGAAAGTTGAGAGGTTTGTGTCCTACTGTATTCTAAAATGGAGTGCCTGAATAATAAATATTGCATAGTCAATACTGCATAGTCGAGAAGTAATAGGGTTTTCATGGTGAATGCTTTTACCAGTCTTTGTCCATTTTCCCCAGTGGGTTTCCATGGATGATCAGGGCATCAGCTGAAGTCTCAGAGAAATGCGATGTTTCGCTAATTCTCCAGATTGTTTAGAAAGGGAAATGCGGTTTTTTGTGTGTGGGTGAGGTACTGTTAAAATTCAGACATACCTTGCTGCTGTTTCTGAGCTGACCGTCGGCCTCAATGGTTCAGCATGAAGGCATTTCTATGTGTGTTTTGAGTAGCCAGCAACGACATGCTCAGGAAACAGGAGTAAAAGGAGTGGCAAGATTGCGGATGAGGGCATGCGGTCGTTCCCATCATGCCATTTGGAGAATGACAGGTGGTAGAGTGCCAGCATAATAACTTGGGAGACTTCTTCATTTCACAAGCTCTGGCAACAGGACCACAGCACTCACTTTCCTGGAAGGAGCATTAATCAGATGTTCAATCCATTTAGCTAGATTGTATCTGTGCCAGAGTCTTCAACCATTTAGCTCACAAGCAATTGCAGTCCTCCAGTCCCTTGCCTTTTGTTTCTATCCATGGGATGTTCTTGGCAGGGATACTGGGGTGGCTTGTCAGTTCCTACCCCCGGCAATGACAGAGTTTATTTTCTTATTTTCTTGGGCTCCTTGATCACTGCAGATGGCGACTGCAGCAGCGAAATAAAAAGATGCCTGCTTCTTGGGAGGAAAGCAATGGCAAACCTAGATAGCATCCTAAAGAGCAGAGACATCACTTTGCCAACTAAGGTCAGGATAGTCAAAGCTATGGTTTTTCCAGTAGTGATGTATGGAAGTGAGAGCTGGACTATAAAGAAGGCTGATCACCGCAGAATTGATGCTTTTGAGCTGTGGTGCTGGAGGAGAGTCTTGAGAGTCCCCTGGACTGCAAAGAGATCAAACCTATCCATCCTGAAAGAAATCAACCCCAAATGTTCACTGGAAGGACAGATTTTGAAGCTGAGGTTCCAGTCCTTTGGCCACCTCATGAGGAGAGAGAACTCCTTGGAAACGTCCATGATGCTGGGAAAATCGAAGGCAAAAGGCAAAGGGGACGGCAGAGAATGAGATGGTTGGACAGTGTCATTGATGCAACCAACATGGATTTGACAAATCTCCGGGAGGCAGTGGAGGATAGGAAGGCCTGGCGAGCTCTGGTCCATGATGGGGTCACGAAGAGTCGGACACGACTGAACGACTGAACAACAACAACAACAGTCCCTTGCCTGTCCCACTCCTCTGGTATCACAGACGCTGTGACCTAATAAGGAGCTGCCATCTGGTCCCTGGATTCACCCAGAAATTTCAGAGTATGGGATGCTGTTTATTTAGCAGTGCTATGGCCATAGGTCTTTTCAAGAGGACAGTCCTCCATTTGAAGAACTGACCATCAACAGTCCTGTTTTTGAAGGTGGCTGGCTTCTCTTGTGATGGTTGACCAGTCCAACTCTGATTTAAAGACAAAGTGAGCAAGTGAAGGCAAGTCAGAGGCCTTGAAATTGGTGGCTTTTATTGGTAGTAATTGAGATGATCAAGCAATGAAACAAGCAGATAATAACCACAAACACTTATTTGTTAGATCAGCACATTATTTGCCTATCAAGTCAATCTACATTCCAAAAGTCATATCTGAACATGCTACAAAGGGATTTTTTTTACAATTTCAGGCGAGTAAAGATTAGCATAGTATATTGATTTGCAATTACTAATTTATGAGCAGGAATTGGAGAACGTTCACACAGTTCAAATGAGATGCCAATGAATAAAATACACAAATCAATCAATCCTATAATAATATTTGGATGATTGCTTTGCTTCTTCTTTGGTAAGGTTATCAACTTACATTGCCAACAGACATTCCTGTACAAAGCTTTGATCATGTTAAAATGTGTAAGCTTTTCTTGCCCTTTTGTAGATTTTAGCCAATCCTTGGCAACTTTTATTTTATTTTTGGTTTACAACAGGTATGATTACCTGTTGCATCTGAGATGGATGGAATAGAGCCTAGATGGAGTGATGCTTATGTGGCGACATATATTTTCTTTGACATATGTGTTTTATTCAAGGGAAATCAGTGTGCCATTTTTGCTACAGAGGGTCCCAAGTCCTTTTCCCACAGGTTGGAGTGATGTCACAATTTTTGTTGATCAACTGAACCAAGAGAAGAGAGGGATTTTGGTCTTGTGCAGCTCCTTGTCTTCCCTCATCAATTTGCCCTCCGGATCAGAAATAGTTAACATTTATTTTGTGGCTTGTCTCCCAGAATCCCTCAGTTTGTGTAGCCACTGAACACGCCAGCTGGAAGACGCGGCTAGACAGTGTCATTCAAAAAGGCAATCTACCCAACAAGGGGGATATACGGACCACATCAAAATCGAGGGCCAAGTAAAAGACATGGCTGGACTCAACGATACATAGGGTCTTTTTCAACTCTGCCTTTCAAGATGCGTAAAATAGTTATAAATACTATATGCTAACATATAGACATAGCACATAGATGTAAATCAGAAATGATTTATACAGGAATTAGAATTATATTGCATCTCTCTCAAGGGCAGAAGGCTGTAACCTGGGTGCCTACCATGCTGTTAACCTCTGATAGGCAACGGGGCCCTCAATCTCTTTTCTTGAGGTTCTTGATCTTGAGTTTAAGGTGTGGTCTGAATAGATGCCCATTTCAAAGGGAGGACTCCCCCTTGCCAGTCTTTCAAATTGAGGACTGCCCTCAGTAAATGAAGCCACAGAGTGTCTGTGTAGGTTCTCAGTCATCCAGGTGAAGTCATCCGGAAGTTGAGTCATGGCAACTGGACTTCTTTTCTTGTGGGATTGAACCATTGGGCTACTCATCTAAGTTGCTCCTTCAGTCTGAGGAAGGAGAGTGTGAGGCTTCCATAGAGGTACATCAGTGGTGGGGAATTCGGTCCAAAAGCATCTCAAAATCCACAGACTCTCTTTGCCCCCTCACTGACAGGCCATGCTCTTCAGCGACAGAAATGTGAAAGAGTTGCAGGCCGAAGGCCCTACAACTACGTAGAGGTAAATCTGCACTGCACAGTCATGTCAGTTTGATAGCACTGTCACTGCCATGACTCTATTTGACAGAATCCTGGGACCTGTAGTTGAGAGAGGTACATTGAATTTGGTGCTTTAGTTCAAGACACTGCAATTGCAGCTCTCTAGCGCAGAACACAAGTGCCTAACATTCCGGGCATTCTATTATCTTAATCACGTGCTGACAAGCTGGTTCTGATTTATGGCAACCCTTTTCATGATTATCTAGGAACAGAGTATTCAGGTTGACCATCATATACGGGCATCCCGGGACTGTGCAGTTTGCCTAAGCCTACACAGAATGATTGTTCTCCTTTGATCCACCAGACTCTTTGAACTACCAGACTCTGGCTGTGTAGCCAGATATCTCACTGAGCTATTCAGCCAGGTCAGCATTCTACAGGATGGAGCTAAACTTCAGGACATTTAATGTGGCATCAAATTGTTGCAACTAAGGATGGGCACCTTACGAAAAACAACACACTGTTTCATCGTGTCATAAGGTTACAAAATGTTTTTAAACTAAACGAAAGGCTAGCCAGCATTTTGTTACAAAATGAAACGAAATGCCATTTCCCCCCTCTAAAATGAAACAATTCATTTTAGAGGAAATGGCAGGGGAGCTTCCTCAAGCTCTCCCCTATAACCCCTTGAAAGTTGGAAAGTTTTGGGTTTCAGAGAAAGGAATTATTAAGCTCCAGTTGGGGCTGCGGGAGGCACTTAATTGAAGAAGTGTGGAGATCAGTGCACTAAGGGGAAGCTGTAAATTAACCCTATAACTGGTAAAGCACGCCGGACACATTCCATCCATTAAGTACCTCGACACACCCTTTGGAGCTTAACAAATCTGTTCTCTGAAACCCAAAGCTTTCCAAATTTCAAAGAGTTTCCTAAAATCACTTGGGGAAGCTAAGCCTGCCATTTGTATGCCTGGAATCAGTAATTTTCCATTGATTTTTAAAAAAAAAAAATTTTAGAAATATTCATTGGAAAATTACTGATCCTGGGCATTTTATTTATTTATTTATTTATTTATTTATTTATTTACAAGATATTTTAGCCACCCCGCTACCAAGAGGTCTCTGGGCAGCATGCTTAGCTCTCCCAAGCTATTTTCGGGAACCCTTAGAAATTTTGAAAAGTTAGGGTTTCTGGGGGCAGAGATATTAAATTCCAAAGGAGGTGGAGGTGTACTTAACTGAATGAGTGTCTTTGGCACACTTTACCATAGAGAGGGAAAGCCTTTAGGACCCAGGGGAGCATAGTGTTTCATTTCGCTTCATTTCATTTCGTAACAAAAATACTTTAAAATTTATTTTGTAACAAAACAAAACAAAACTCGGGGGGGGGGAATGAAATGAAATGAAACACTGTTTTTCCATTTTGTGCCCATCTCTTGTTGCAACTCGCTAGTAAAGTGGCATAACACTGTGGAGTGTTATGTTCAAGTTCTCTCTTCCTTGTTCATCAGGCAACCTTGCTGTAATGCCTGAGAGAAGTCTGCCCCTTCTGGTGGGTCGTCCTCACTGCACAACAAAGAACTGCAACAAAAGCAGGCTGGCCCAGAGGCCTCCTTTTGTCTCTGAAGCCCTCTATCATTCACACCCACTCCATTGCAGCTGGTCTCAAAGGAATACAGCCTGGGTGGATCGAGAGACAAAGACCTCAAGGGCGCCCAGGTGTTTCCCATTGGCCACCAGCCAGATGTTTCCAACTGGAAAGCCAATTTCATGCACATCTGGCAAATCCCAAGGAACCGTTTGTGAAATGCCTGCGGCAACCCCTTTCCACTGCTGTGGCTCCACGGTGAGAGAAGCCAGACAGAAAGGTTGGGACGATCAACAGTAAACTGGCAAACCAAGTGGTGACCACCACTCAGCAGGAGGAGTCAGAGCTTAGGGCCATTTTATTCTCTGAGTTACATTTCTTACTCCAACTTTCCTCTAGTGAACGGGAAAGGAGGGCAGAGTTTCTGGGCCTTAAATCTGATCAATCAATCAAATTGCATTGTCTCCCACTATTTTGTCCTCAGAACAACCTTTTGAGGTAGAATCATAGAATCGTAGAATCATAGAATTAGAAGATACCTCAAGGGCCATCCAGTCCAACCCCCTGCCATGCAGGAACTCCCATCACAATATCTCCAACAGATGGCCACCCAGCCTCTGCTTAAAAATCTCCTAAGAAGGGGACTCCACCACCCTTTATGGCAGGATATTCCACTGCCGAACAGCTCTAAACGTTATGAAGTTCTTCCTAACGTTCAAAAGAAATCTCTTGTCCTGTAGTTTGAAACCATTGCCCTGAGTCCTAGTCTCTGAAGCCATGGAAAACAAACCTGTTCCCTCTTCAATGTGACGTCCTTTCAAATATTTAAACATAGCTATCATATCCCCTCTCAGCCTTCTTTTAGAGGTTAAACATTCCCAGTTCCCTAAGCCGTTCCTCATAAGACATTTCTTCCAGACCTTCAACTATCCTGGTCTCCCCCAGGTTGACAAAGTACACTCTCTTATTCAACCTTGTGGCTCAGGAAAGACCATTTTTATTTTGTTTTTATCTGTAGCCTATCTTGCTCCTGTTTAGAGATGGGCACGACCAGGAATTTTTTTCCGGGTTTTCAGGACGGGTCCATTTCGGCTCGTTTCCGTTTTTCGCGAAATTTCACAAAAATTTGTCGTTTCATGGTGTCGTTTTTTCGTCTGTCGTTATACTGGTTTGGGGGGGTAGCGGGCTCCTGGAGGCACCTCTGTGGGGTGGGTGCCTCCTCTGGCCCGCTATAAAGGGAAAGCGGGCTCCTGGAGGCACCCGTGGGTGCCTCCTATCCTCACCCGCTGCAAAAGGGCATGCATAGCCATATGGATATGCATACCAAGTTGCAGACGCAGCAGACTGGCAGAGGCACCCCTCTTTTCGGGGTGCCTTCCCTGCAACAGTCAGGCCTCGGGGGCATGGTTTGCTGCATGGCACACATGCTGCCGAGCCGAGCCTGCAGGAGTCACCCAGAGCCAGACTGGTGGACTCTCTGCACCCGCTGCGTCTCACTAAGAAGGGAAAGGTACTTGCTTGTAGTGCAATGCAAGTAGATCTGGCTTAGGGTTAAGACGGGTTAGCGCAAGGGCTAGGGTTAGGCTAGTTACGGGTGAGGTTAGGGTGAGTATTGGGGTGCACCTCTGGGTGCCTCTCTGACCCACTTAGAAGGACAGTGTACTGGCGTATGGGTTAGGCTTCGGGTTCGGGTTCGGGTTCGGGCTACGGTTAGTGGGCTTTTTATGCCCGATTGGCACATCCCAGAAGTCTCTGTGGTCAACCTGGCCAAGTGGCCATGCGATTGGTGGAATGGCTCCAAAAAATTGCATGGTCACTCCCATGGCCAGCCCATCATTGCGCAGGTGCAAATAAAATAAAATAAAATAAAATAAATGGAGAGAGGACAGAGGAGACATTTTGTTGCAAGAAAAACCCACTGCTACTGTAAAAATTCTGGCAGTTTTAAAATAGCAATTTCCGCATGTTTCTGTGGTGCTTGTGTTGGCTTGTGTGTTTTTGTTTTTTGGACCACGATTTCAAAAAAAATATTGCAGTCGCCGCCCCATTTTTGATCCCCTGCCCGCCCCGCCCCGCATGGCATGGCGAGACGAGAGCAGCCCAGGAGGACAGGAGAGGGGGGGAGGCCGGGGACCCCCCCCCTAGAAACCACCCCTCTGGTAGGTGCCCTGCCCTAAGCCCTCACTCAGGCAGGCATATTTTCGCCTGCTTTTTGGGCCGGGAATCGGGGGTTTTAAAACTTTTTTTCTGTGCCGCTTGAATTGCGGCGGCCGGCGGAGAGTCTGGCTTGTTGTGAGCGACTACGACAAGGATTTTCCCCACCACCAGAGCAGCCCAGGACAGGAGAGGGGGGGGGTCACCCTCACTCAGGCAGGCATATTTTCGCCTGCTTTTTGGCCGGGAATCAGGTTTTTTTTTAACTTTTAAAAACTTTTTTTCTGTGCCGCTTGGCATCGCGGGATCGCCGCGATGCCAGGAACGACAACGACAAATCAGACCCAATTTTTCTTTAGTCGGTTCGAGTTTGAGTTCTGGCGGAGTAATTGTCGTTTCCTTTTCCACAGCACTTCCTCCGAGTGGGCAGTTCCCCAAGGATTCAGAGGTGCAGAGCTCGCTACTGCCATCAAGTGGGTGGGGAAGGGAAGCATGCTTAAAGGAGGTGGGGAAGGGAAGCACGCTGTGCTGGTGGAACATCTCTGTTGTTGCCACACTAAACCAGGCCGAACCAGTGGGGAGGGGGGCAACCTAGCCTGCAAGGTGGGTGGGCATTTTGCTAGTTACCTGAGAGAAGGCACTCCTTCACAATCCCACCAGATGTGCCTCTAAAGGTGGTAGGACTCAAAGAAGCATCTCTGTCCTTACTGTTGTTAAGGGCCTGTTCATTCATACCTAGATCACAGAATAGTCCTTAGGTGGATGTGTGGGCATGTCACACTTAACATTGACACAGTCCTCTGCTGGACATTAAAGGTAGAGCAGTCAAAGCTAGAGACCTGAAGCAAGCCTGCATGTCTAAGGTGTGAGGCTGAGCGGCCATTACAAACTGCTCATCCAGTATCTTTGGGCTGAGGGCTATTTCTCTGCATTTGGATATGCTGCATACATTACACATTAATCCATGGGCAGCTGGTTCCCACATGCAAATCCATGGCTGAAATATTCAAAAGAGGGCTTTCATGTCTTAATGGCCTGTTACCCACTATCTTCATTTGTTTCTTTCCTTTTCTATTGGGTTCAACAGTACCTTTCTGTCCGGATTTCCCTGTGTATTCTTGATCTGATAGCTGTTGTGAGTTTTGGGGGCTGTTTGGCCGTGTTCTGGAAGTTTTTCTTCCTGACATTTCACCAGACTCTGTGGCTGGCATCTTCAGAAAGCAAGGAGCTCAGGGAACTAGGAGTTCTCTCTATGCTATAGGGTAAAGAGTGGGGTATACATTTCTCTGTTTTTTTAAAAAAAATCCCCTCTTTTTAAAAAATAGCTTTGTTAGTTTATAAAAAGCTTTTTTGATATAGAACAGTATTTTCTGATCATGCCTCTGAAGACTTGACAGTGATGAACATCTCTATTTTGTATCTAATTAGTTTTAACCCCTGTCATTTTCTGCCTCATTAAGGAACTTGAGTTGGTTGCAGAACATCAATAAACTAAGCCATGCTCACTGTGGAATCATGTGCACATACAATAAACATGAAGCAAGGGCAGGTTTCCCAGTAACTTCCATAAATTGTTTATGGTGGCAAAGTAAGGTCCCCTTGACTTCTTACAGGCCATAAACGCACATGCTACAATTACGTTCGTTAAATGCACACACAGAAAAATAACTGTTAGGTTTGCTTATGAGCATTACCCATCTGTTTCTAACTGATGAGGTAAAACTGATTTATTTTAGGGTTTCCCTCCCCTTTTTTATTTTAAGACATAAAACAGCTGAAAAGTCAAGCACAGGTTTGTGCTAAGTCTACCACACACTTCCATGAGAAATTCTGATGTGATTTTTTTGTTAGCTGCTGATGCCATGATCAAATTACCAGCAAAATGTTTTTTGGGCTAAAACAGTGGCGGCTGTCCTCAAAATTGTATGTAAGAAAATTATAAAAGGGGCAGAGATGGTTGTAGCACACCCTTCTGAGTTGAAGTGGAGCTTTCCTGGCATTTCTTGTTTCTTCTTTAAAAAGCTGTATGAGTTGTGCTATCATTATAATGTTACATAAAATTTCATTAAAACAAAACAAAACAAAACAGTGCTTCTCGCTTCTCTCCATTTCTGCTTCCTATGTTGGCTTCCCATCTTTTATTCTGGCAACAGAAAAGGAGTTATGATGAAGCATCAAGCCTAGCAGGACACAATCTAGTCTAATCACAGCTTGGTGTGTTCCAACATTGTGCCTAGTGTTAGCTCTCTTTCCCTACTGCTAAGGCAGTTACTTCACATCCGTTTTGCCTCTGTTAGTGTTGCGCTTAGGAGCTGTACAAAAAAAATATATGTTACTTCACGTCTGTCGCACAACTACTGAAATTTGTCTCAACCGTGCCCCCGGTGCTAAGCACGACAATACTATATCTGGTGCTGGGGTAGGGTTTTCCCTTGTCACTCTTTGTTCCTGCTTTCTGTTCTGAGACAAGACACCATGTAGTAATGACTGCCATGCAACAAAACATTCATTTCTTTCAGAAAAGTGTGTCTGGGTTTTTTTGTTTTTGTTTTTGTTTTACTTTTCAGAAGTGAAAAGCCCCCTTAAAAAGGAAAAAGGAAGCTAAACAAATTCAGTGTTTGTCACGGTACAAGACCGCGAGGTAACACTTGTCATGAGACAAGTTATCACAACCATGGGAACACTGAAAGGGACAAAACCACGTGATTGCGACCAATGCTGTCACGGTACAAAACTAGTTGCGGAACAAAGAAGGACGTGAAGTAACCGCCTAAGACTGCAAGAGCTACTTTTCCTATCTAGTTGGAGATAGAAACCATTGAAATTCCCTGGAATAGTATCTTAGGCATTTCCATGAATGGGAGAAAATAAGCACCCATTGTCCCTCATTATTGTAAGCTACCTTGGGTCCTTTTCCAAGGAGAAAGGTGATATAAAAATATTCAAACTAAATAAATAAACAAACACAGCTGAGGACTGTCCAGCGCCAGTCAATTCTGGGGATGTAGTAGAGGGGGTGTTTGTACTTCTAGCTACAAGTACCTTACTACTGTTGGCAAAAAGTACCTTACTAGGACCTTACTAGCAATGGCACAAAGGCCCTCAGACAGGAAAAAAGGCACAGGTGAGGAAAGATAGCCCCTTGCCCATAAATTTGACCTAATCAATCAAAGCCCATATGCAGGCATTCATCCCCAACTGCACATGCATTCACGTGCACAGTCAGAATCCCAGTAGGAGGCTGCAAGGAAACATAAAGCACTCAGACTGAGTCCTTCCTGATACCCCTGAAGTTCAAGTGTCCAGGAAGATCCAGGGCTTTCCTAGGAGGGTGGTAACACCACTTCTCTTCCAGTGCTATCAGCTCAGGCTACTGGGATCATTCTTGATTTCATTTCCCTAAGTTGCAACAGATTGACAATTTAAAAAAAATCTGCTGCTCAGCTCCGTAATTAAAACACACCAGCAGGTTTTGGCATAACACAACAGAAACTGAGCCGAAGGATAGTTCACCACTGTGCCTTCCTGACAAGGTGTAGACTCGATGATCCATAGGGTTCCTTCCCGCTAACATTATTATTATCCATGAAAACGGCATATGAATGACCAAGGACTGGTGGTGTGTGGCTCCACTTTGTGAGTGATTCTTTGCTCTGCCCATCTTACACAAGGACTTATCATTCGCTCCTCCAGCCCTGCCTCAACACACACCTTTGGGGAGAGGCAAGCCAAAGTTCTGTAGATAATGCATATCCCTATTTCTTTGCATTGCTTTTGGAAACACCTGATTTTCAAGACATTCAGCAAAGGTCTAGGTTACATTTACATTTGTTTTCATTAAAGGCTTTCACATAGACCTTTCCATTAGTGACCACACTGCACTTGGGAGTTTGTAGTCTGAAGAAATGAAAGAAGGTGGATCCTAAATTAAATTTGAAAGAAGGTGATACCTAAGTTAGTTTTTTAAAAGCTTGTAGTGTCTAAAGCTTGTAGAGAGGTGAAAAGCGGTGTGCCCCAGGGCTCTGTCCTGGGACCGGTGCTTTTCAATCTGTTCATAAATGACCTGGAGACAGGGATAAGCAGTGAGGTGGCCAAGTTTGCATATGACATGCAACTTTTCTGTGTGGTAAGAACCAGAGAAGATTGTGAAGAGCTCCAGAAGGATCGCTCCAAACTGGGGGAATGGGCTGCAAGATGGCAAATGCATTTCAATGTAGGAAAATGCTTTTTTCCCAATGTAAATATTTATTGATATTATCACAATACAAGAAATATGAAAAAGCAACAATATACAGAATAGACATGGGCACGACTCAGCGAAATTTTCATTTTCGTTTCCGTTTTTCGTTTCCGTTACATAATGGAAATGGTAATGATAATTAAGCCGACAGAGCTCGAACTCGAACCGAAAAAAGAAAAATTTGGTCGGGTTTTTCGTTTTCGTTTGTGGCATTGCGGCGATCGTGCAATGCGAAGCACAGAAAAAGTTTTTAAAAGTTTTTTTTTAAAAAAAGAACGGACTCACGGCCAAAAAAGCAGGCGAAAATATGCCTGCCTGAGGCTTTGCCACCTATCAGAGCGGTGGTTTCTGGGGGATCCCCGGCCTTTCCCCCCCTCTTCACCTGTCCTGGGCTGCTTGCACCAGGCTGGGGGGGGGGTCATCCTCGTTGTCTCGCCATGCCATGAGGTGGGGGGGGGATCCAAAATGGTGACCTCAATTTTTCTTTTGAAATCGTGGTCAAAAAACACACCAAATCACCACAGAAACATGTGAAATTTATTTATTTTAAATGCCTGAATTTTAATAGTAGCAGCAGTGGGTTTTTTAATAGCAATAAAACGTCATATTGATTTTATTTTATTTTATTTTATTTTTTATTTTTTTAGACCTGCCCATTTGGGCTGGGCATGGGATGGGACCATGCAAATATTTTGAACCATTCCATCAATGGCATCGCCAGGTTTTTGACTGACACTTCTGGATGTCTTGGAGGGCATAAAAAGCTGAGGCACCTTCCAGAAATCGCAGTCGTGTGTATGGATGTGGTTGAGGGAGGAGGGCTGGCTGCTGGTGCCGCCGCCCACCCGCCCCTCCCCCCACTGCCCGCCCCCAGCCCCGCCCGCCTCCTAGGGTGTTTTTAAAAGCTTGTAGTGTCTAAAGCTTGTAGAGAGGTGAAAAGCAGTGTGCCCCAGGGCGCTATCTCCACTCTCGCTGCCACCGTAGCATGTAACATAAATTTCCTATCCGTGACTTTTTATATCATCCCCCATAATGCTTAAAAGGAGACATTCCGGTTCTTTCTTAAATTGATATTTTAAAATTTTCTTTAGTTCCAAATAAATATTCTCCCAAAATAATTTAATTTAATTAGGCTGCAGGACCACCACATATGTATGAATGTTCCTATATCTTTCTTGCACCTCCAACATATGCTACTTTGGTTTCTGTAAAATTTCCCCAATTTCTGGGGGGTAAAATACCATTTATATAACATTTTCTAAACATTTTCCTTAATATCCATATTTGATGTTAATTTCAAAACAGTTTTCATAGTCTTTCCCATTTATTTAAATTAATGTTTCTTTCTTGAGCCCATTTTACCATGACTTCTTTTATCTGCTCTTCCTTAGTCTACCACTCCAGCAAAAGATCATAAAGATTTTTAATATATTTTTCTTTTCCCTGGAGTACTTCTTCAAATTTAGTAATTTGCTTTTCAAATCCAATTTTTAAATTTTCTTGAAATTTATGTTTAATTTGATAGCACTCCAACCAGACGTTTAAATACCTCTTTATCTTTTCATAGTTTTTAAGCTTTAATTCCCCTTTTTCTTCTTCCAGCAGCTGCTTGTAGGTGGGCCATCCTGTCTCCATATTGGTTTTTCTTAAAGTAAGGTATTCCAAAGGTGAGCACCACCACAGCATTTTTGGTTCCAGGATGCCTTTATATTTGTACCATACATTTAATAAAGATTGACGAATTATGTGTTTATTAAATTCCTTATTGTACTTCCTTTTTTTGCATAACATGTAATAATGCCAAGTCCAACCTGAATTTAGACCATATCCTTCCAAATCTAGCACTTCTTTATTGTCCAACTTTACCCACTCTCTCAACCACCAAAGGGCTGCTGCGTTATGATATAATTCCATGTCTGGAAGACCCATTCCTCCTCTATTCTTGTGATCTATTAATATTTTATGCTTTATCCTTGGTCTTTTTCCCCTCCACATGAACTTCGAAATTTCCTTCCTCCAATCCTTAAAGCTGCTGGCACCCCCCAAAATAAGTAAGTTTTTGAAACAAAAAAATTAACTTTGGAAGAACAGTCATTTTTATAATAGATATCCTCCCCAATAGAGAGAAATTCATCTTTCCCCAAAAGTCCATTTTTTTTATATCTTTCCAAACTTGTTGATTATTTTCTTGAACTAGATTTATGTTTTTATCCGCAATAATAACTCCTAAATACTTCATTTTTTTTACAATTTTAATTCCCGTATTTTCTTCCAAGTCTACTCTATCTTTAATTTCCATATTCTTAACTATTAAATTTGACTTTTGGTAGTTAATGTTTAATCCCGCAACTCTCCCAAATTGTCTAATTTCTTCTAACACCTTTGGTACACCTTCCAGTGTAAAAATTACACAATCTGCATATGCCCTTAGTTTATGCTGATGTTTACCAATCGTTATCCCTCTAATTTCGTGGTTTGATCTTATTCTTTGCAAGAGTGGTTCCAGGGTCAGAATAAAAAGTAATGGGGATAAAGGGCACCCCTGACGTGTGCCCCTCCCTATCTCTATTCGTTCACTGACTTTCCCATTAATTATAATGTTTGCCTTTTGTGTCGAATATATTGCTGTAATCGCATTCTGAAATTTTTGGCCCAATTGTAAAATTTCAATGGTTTTTTTTTTTTTTTTTTTTTAGGAATCTCCATGAGACCCGATCAAATGCCTTTTCAGCATCCACAGCTAACACCGCTGCTGTCTTACCCCTATTAAACTCAAGGCATTCCATAATATCTATGATATTCCTTATATTATCTTTTATCTGCCTGCCTTTTAAAAAGCCTGATTGGTTTTTATGTATAATTTCTTCTAATATTAATTTCAATCTTTTTGCCAATAAATTGTAAAAATTTTATAATCTGTATTTAATAAAGAGATTGGTCGAAAATCAGCAGGAGTTGGAGTTCCTTTCTTTTGCTTGGGGATTAATACTATATATGTCTCTTGCCATGAGATCAGGATTATGCCTGTTTCTAGACTATTATTTATAATATCTTTTAGAGTAATAAGAATTGTATTGTCCATAAGCTTATAGAATTCTATAGGAAGGCTGTCCGGGCCTGGAGCCTTACCCATCTTCATTTCTGAAACCACATCCTTAATTTCTGCTATATTAGTTGGTTCATTTAGTTTCTTGATCAATTCCTGCCTTATCTTTATCGTTTTCAAAATATCTTCATATATTTCTAAATTCACGAATTCTTCTTGATCTTCTGTATATAATTTTTGGTAGAAAATGCCAATTTCCTTGCTGATTTCTTTTTGGTTAATAATAATTTTCTCCCCTATCTTTAATTTCTTTATTATCTTTTCCAGTTTTCTCTCTTTTAGTTGCCAAGACAGAAATTTGCCAGGTTTATTGGCTTCATTAAAAAATTTGTACTTCCAAAAGATATTTTCTCGTTCCATTTCTTTATCTACTATAAATTCATATTCATTCCTCAATATTTTTAGTTCCTTTAATGTCTTATCTCTTTTTCTTTTTTTCCATAATTCCTTTTCCTTCCTTTTAATTTCCATTTCTAAATCTCTTTTTCTTTTCTCTCTTTGTTTCCTGTCCCAAGCATTCTTACCAATAAAAAACCCCCTCATCACGCATTTCTCCGCATCCCATACTATATTTTTCTCACATCCTTTATTTGCGTTAGCTTTCTGAAATTGAATCCATGTCTTTTTTGCTTCTTCAATAATATTTTTCTTTCTTCAAAAGAGATATATCTAACGCCCATTTTTTTCCTACTTAAATCTTTTGGGAGTATAAATAAAGTGACCGGATTATGGTCAGAGAAAATTTTTGGCCTAATCTCAGTTTTTCTGCCTCTTGTTGTTAACTGTTTGGCAATCCAAATCTGGTCTATTCTTGTTGCTGTTCTCTTTGACTGTGAATAAAACGTGAATTCTTTTCTAACTGGATTTTTGAATCTCCATATATCCACCAGGTTCAAATTCTCATATAATTCTACAAAACTTTTTGGAAAGATTTTTCTACTTTGAGGTTGTGTATCTGATAACTTGTCTATTTCCGGCTCCATCACCCCGTTAAAGTCCCCCATCATAATTACATTCGAATTGTTAAATTCTAACAGTTTCCTTTCCAAATCTCTAAAAATAATGCTTTTCCTCCATTAGGAGCATACACCCCCACTAGAATAATTTCTTCCCCTTCGTTAATAATTTTAATCATAATCAATTTTCCCTTATCGTCTGACCATAGAAATTTGGGTTCCCGCTTCGCCTTAACATATATCACTACCCCTCTTTTCTTTTTTTGATCGGCTGATATAAATTCCTCCTCTAATCTCGGATTCTTAAGGACTCTTACATATTTTTGATTTATGTGGGTCTCCTGCAAGCAGATTATATCCCATTGTTGTCTCCTTAGACTATATGTTACTCTATTTCTCTTCTTTTTGTTATTTAATCCGTTCACATTAAACGAAATCATTTTAATTTGTGACATTAAGAGCAAAATTTTATTATTATAAATGTTAAATCTAAAATGATTGAATCTAGACTCCTGGGACAAAAAGGGGAAACCAAAGGAGGGAGACTACTAAATTAGTCTGCTTAACCAAATACACTTAGCGAATACACTTAACAAATAAAGCAAGAAATACTTAAACTACAGTTCTTATGTTTGTTGTTTTGACAACACAGCTTCTTCCATCTCTTTTTGCTGAGTATCTTTGTCTTGTTCTTCTTCTGAACTCTCCGAAAGGCTGTCTTGTTCTCGCATGTCTATGTTCTTTGGGTTTCCCCCACCCCAGCTCCTGCCAGTACTTCCTCCAAAAAATCTTGGCATCTGTCTCTGTCTCCAGTCTCTCTTTTTTCCTTTATAGAAAAAGGATAAGCCTTCTGGGTATTCCCATCTAAAAGATATTTTTTTTCTCCTCAAAGCGTTGGTCAGAAAAGAGTAATTTTGTCTTTTTTTCAGTAGCCGGGGGGGGGGGGATTTCTTTTAGTATGTAAACTTCCATTTGGTCTATAACTAGTCTTTTTTTGGCCTTTATTTGTAGTATCTTCTCCTTCAACCAAGTTGAATAAAATGTGACCAAACAGTCCCCGGCCAGTTATTCATCTTTGCTTTTCTCGAGCTAACCCTAAAGGCCTTTTCTATTTGTTCTTCTACTTCTGCTTTTTCCATACTCAGCCATCTTGAAAGTTTCTCCACCAACAGTTTCTTTATGTCTTCATCTTCAGATTCAGGAATGTTTCTAAATCTCAAAAAATTTTCTTTAGACTTCATTTGTAATATTGCTAGAGCATCTAAGGAAGCTTCCTGGATAGCTTTATAGTCCTCCATTTCTTTTTTAGTCTTATCCAGATCTTTCTTTTTTCTATCCTTAGAAGCTTTTTTTAAAGTGTCCTCGATGTTCTTATTCTTCTTCTGAAAATCCTATATCTGGGCCTCCCCAAGTTGTTCTTTTTCTCTACTCACTAGCTCCTCCAATTTATTCTTTAGTTCTTTCTTTTCCTTTTCTTCACTGGCTGACCTTTCTTCTAATTTCCCCAACCTATCCTCCAGTTTTAGCATTCTCTCATTAAGATCGTTCTTTATTTCTGCCATGTCCTTTTTCAAATCTCCAATGTCCATTTTTAAGCTAAGTATTAAATCTTTCAAATATTTAAACTCTTTATTTTCCCTGGTGTCCAAATCAATTTCAGGCACAGAGCCTTTCCTGAGTTTTCCATCTAGCCCCATTGTTGGGGTTTTAATTTGGACGCCATTCTGAAATCTCTTCTCCGTCTCCAGTATCTCTGTATTACTTTCCTGTCCCCCAGCTTTATGACGCCTTTTTCTCAAAAGAGCTGGTAATCCTTTTCCAATTTCTTTAATATAGCTTTTATAATTCCCCCACTAGATGTCAGTAGTGGCTGTGCAAATGCTACTTCTCAATGCCTTTCCACAGCAAACAGTTCGTTTCCCTTTTCCTACTATCCACTTCCTTGGAGAAGTGCGGAATCATACCTCTGCTCGTGTAGCCACCATTGTTCTCAAAAGAACGCCAAAGCTCCAATCTATAACAGGTATTCTCTAGCGCTTTCTCAGTATCACGTACTTTCTTTCTCCCTCCACTTCTCTAAGTCTTTAACTTTGCCTCTTCCTACTTTTCTTCCCTTCGCCAATTTGAGACAGACAGAGCTTTTTAAAGTCACGTATATCTATCCACTCTTCCCCACTTGTCTGTTTCGGTCAGTTTTATTGAATTTATCTCCCATTCTCTCTATGTTATAACTTTAACTTTCAACCTTAAATCCGACTCTTGCGGCTGTGTTCTTCTTACCAGTACGCTATTTACCCTTCTTACTCGCCCCTGACTTCTGCTATTTTGCAAGAGATTGTAAGCGTCTCCACCAGCAGCAAGAGTATTTCTCCGTTTTGTATAGTTCTCAGGAATTTTACCTTGGTCAGTCATGTCTGCTCTTAGGCTTATTCCGCTGAGATTCTGTTGTAGATTGTGTCAGTGTTCTGGACCTCCCCCTGCTCAGTTTTCTCCGAAAACGAGTGGTACCGAAAGTCCACAAATACACTGCCAACGTCTGGTGCAGGATCACCTCCTGCACCTATTGAGGGGATTTTCGTAAGCCTTTCAAGTTCCCCCAAAGATTTTCTCAGTGGTAAACCCCCCAGGCTCTCAGAGCTTTGCGGGAGCGTGGCGTCCACAACTCAAGGCTCAACCGGAAGTCCCCCATGTAGGAAAATGTAAAGTAATGCATATTGGGGCAAAAACTCAAAACTTTATCTATCAATTCATGGGCTCTGAGTTATCCGTGACAGATCAGGAAAGAGATCTTGGTGTGCTGGTAGACAGCTCCGTCTACCCAATGTGTGGCAGCGGTGAAGAAGGCCAATTCCATGCTAGGGATTATCAAAAAGGGGATTGAAAATAAAACAGCCTCCATTATAATGCCATTATACAAAACGACAGTAAGGCCGCACCTGGAGTATTGTGTACAATTCTGGTCACCACATCTCAAGAAAGACATAGTGGAACTGGAAAAGGTGCAAAACTGAAAAAGGTGCAAGAAAGACATAGTGGAACTGAAAAAGGTGCAAAAGATGATTACTGGGCTGGGGCACCTCCCTTATGAGGAAAGGCTAAAACATTTGGGGCTCGTTAGTCTGGAAAAAGGCACCTGAGGGGGGATATGACTGAGACATAAAATATAATGCAGGGCATGAGTAAAGTGGATGCAGGGAAGCTTTTCTCCCTCTCACAAAATACCAGAACTAGGGGACATACACTCAAATTGTGGGCTGGGAGAGTAAGAATAGACAAAAGAAAATATTTTTCACCCAGCGCGTTGTTAGTCTGTAAAACTCCCTGCCACAGGATGTGGTGATGGCATCTGGCCTGGATGCCTTCAAAAGGGGATTGGACAGATTCCTGGAAGAAAAGTCCATCACAGATTACAAACCATGATGGAGATGTGTAATCTCCAGGCTTAAAACTGGGGTACTTCAAGGACCAGATGCAGGGGAGTGGTATCAGGAGACAGATATCTAGTCTCATGCGCTCCCAAACGCATCTGGTGGGGACACTGTGGGATACAGGAAGCTGGACTAGATGGGCCATTGGCCTGATCAAGCATGGCTCTTATGTTCTTATTTTCTTAACCCACACTATTTTTTTGTTTAGGTTTTCTAGTTAGTTGGAACACATCGAAGTTCATTTGTGGCCCTCAGCAGATAGATTTGATTTTACTTGCCTTTTCTAACTGTGACACTGTCAGTTATTAAGCATGCTAGGCCACACCGTCTTTAATTTGTTGGGACAGAATTATTTTGGTTGCACATCTGCCTGGACAACATCTGGAGTTTCAGGAAACTCAGATGCTCAGATCCTAGGGCTTCAATGAAACAGCTCCCCCTCCACTCCCCCCGGCACTTCTGAAGGGAATTCAGAGCATCTTTCTAACCAGGCAGGCACTGTTGTTCTACAGCAAATGTTTCTAATTAAATATGTCATCTCCTTGACAAATCCCCCTCATTTTTCCTGCAGCTGGGGCAGTCATTTTATTCAGAATCAGTGTTTAATGCAAACTTCCAGGGGAGTGGAAAACCTGAGTTAAAAAAAAAGTGCATTTGCACCATTGTGGTGGATTTCCATTTCTCACTGTGTAAAATGCCTGCCTGTCTCCCATTGCTGCCTTAAAGGTGGCATTCCATTTTCAAAATAAACAAATACTTGCATCTCTCTCTCTCTCTCTCTCTCTGTGTGTGTGTGTGTGTGTGTGTGTGTGTGTGTGTGTGTGTGTGTGTTTTATTGCGACAGTTTCTCTAAGCAAGTTCTCACAAGCAGAGGACAGAACATCTGTCCTCCCTGAGATAGCTTTTCAAACTAAAGAATAAATGTGGGGGCCTATGGAGGGTCAAGTTACTCTTGCTCCAGGGAAATGCACTGTGTTCATATTCAATTCCAATTTCTGAAGCAGGACAAGGAGAACCTGTTCTCAGAGGTATCCTCAGGTCGGAGAGCAGAACATTCAGCTCCATATATTGAGGAAGTTTTGCTCATCTAATGAAGTGGAAGTGGAAGACAAGAAACTTCCTATTGCCCATTTATGTTTGTGTAATCCTTGGCTCAGCAGGCTAAAGCACTGAAAACTACAAAGTTGGCAGATCAGCGGTTCGAGTCCCGGGTGCCACGCAGTGGAGTGAGCTCGCTCTGTTAACCCCAGCTCCTGCCAACTTAGCAGTTCGAAAGCATGTAAATACAAGTAGATATAAATACAAGTGCTGCCATAAAAAGAGGGAAGATAAAAACAGTGATTCCTTGTAGCTCTGCCAGCCACATGGCCACGGAATTGCACAACACTGGCTCTTCGGCTTGAATATGGAGATGAGCACCACTCCTAGTTTCAGACACTACTAGCACGCATTTGTCAGGAGAACCTTTATATGCACCTTTTAAAGCCTTGGCTCAATGCCCTGAGCACATCCGATCTCGCCTGATCTCGGAAGCTAAGCAGAGTTGGGCCTGGCTAGTACTTGAATGGGCGACCACTAGGGAATACCAGGTGCTGTAGGTACTGGAGTGGGAACTGGCAAGCTGCTCCAGCATTCCTGCCAAGAAAACTCCATGGACATGGGGTTGTGAAGAGCTGGTTATGACTGTAATAACTCAACAACAACAACAACAAGCCTTGGCAACAAATTGTCACTTGTTATACTCCTATAATGTGCCAATTGTCAAACATTCATGAGGTGCTGGCTGCCTTCCTCACAGTAGACCACAGTGGTTAAAAAGCTACATCAGTAGTTCCCAAACATATTTGACCTGCAGCTACCTGGACTTCCTAATACCTGGCTGTGGCTTCCTAATACAATTCTTTAAGGGGGGCGGGGGAGAAGGGAAGGGGACACCCAGCCTGGTTAGTACTTCCTGCCAGAGACAGGCAGTTACCACAGGTCAAAACTTTGGTGTGTCTCAGTGGTTTGAGCACACAGGCGTTGAGTGGGCATCCTGGATTACACACCTCCTCCTGGTGGCCTCATCTGTTGATCTGTGTCAAAGTGCCACACTGTGGTAAGAGCCCGCCTCTCCTTCGTTGAAGGATTAAAGGATTCTATGGTGCCCCTGGCTGGGTTTGGTTGCACTCTGGGGCACACTGGGGCACAGTTTGGGAACCTCTGGACTACATGAAACCCCAGAACTTAAAAATCCTAGAACTAAAATAGCATATATTGTCATGTGTCATCAAGTCACTCTCAACTCATGTCATAGCCTGACATGCTACCCAATATACCATGCTGTTAAAAAAAATCTAAAACAAAAACACAACCCAATAATACAATGCAATAATCCAATGCATAACACTAGGGACTGGGAAAAATGTAACTAAAACTGGTAAGAATTGCCTGTCCAGATCAAGACTTTCTTCTGTAACCTCTTTAAATGATGGCTTTCAATGCCTGAATTTTCAATCTGAGTTCTAGTCTTACTATTTCCCAACATAGTTCTATTCAATTGTGCTCTAATATGTGTGAATGGAGCCCACCAGTGTTTCAGGGAATGCGCTTGCCCCCCTCCTTCCATCATAAGTTTATTCATGGGGGTATAGCCAGCAGAAGAGAAGGAAGCTGCATGAACTGGGGCGTGTATGTGGACATGCACAGAACACCTGCATGCATGTGCATAAATCAGGATTCCCACTCACATGAACAATCTATCATTTGCGAGACTGATTTTGAACAAACTGTATAATGTTAAAATTGAGTAACCCATGAACATACAGTATTTTGCCTTATTTTTGTCTAAAAATTTTAGGCTACACATTGAGGGTCATTGGAATGTAAACCCAGGAGAGACCCACACGGTTGCAAAACTATAATTCTGGGTTGGAAAAATGGGAGTTGTCTTATCCATGTGGACGTCTTATAGATGGAAAGATATGGATAATTGCATAAAAGTGTGAGAACTGCTGTATTGTCTTTGGGGCTTTGTAAACTTAAAAGCATCGGATGAGGTGTTGCCATCTTGTTGATCAATCAATCAAGATGTGTTTCTGAACATATGCTGCCCATGCATTGTCCACCCAGGCTGCCGAAATAAAGAGTCGACACATCAGCATATGGGTTTTTTAACTGGGCCACAACTTTATTAATAACTTTATTAATAACTTTTGGTAATAACTTTATTTAACTGTAACTGTAGCAAATTAAATTTGATGGGCCTCCCTTAGTGCAAGTTAGGTTTTACTCTTATTTGGGGTTAGATTTTATTGCGTCATGTGCTTTATCAATAGGAGTGCCCCTCGTACAGTGTGGCACTCCAACTATTAAATGCTTGGGCCTGTAACTCCAGGCCGCCATGCACACCCTGCCAATTTTTGGCCAAATTCTGGTTAATGTCCTACTGGGCTATTCTGCTTGTTCTATAAGTTATTGCACGGCCGGCTGGTTCCCTTGTTGAGGGAACCTTGCACATGACGTCCCAGGATGGGATTTACTTGCACTACCTACCTACCGTGGCCAAGGTCTCCTGCCTGCCATGCCAGGAGAATGGAATGGGCGAAAACACGCTGGCACCATAGGCCAATCAGGAGCCAGCCAAAAATTCCCATTCGGCCCCGAAGCGACCAGATTAACTCATTCTCTGGACAATTAAGGGAGGGTGGGTGAGGTGCTGAAGAGAGGCCAAGGGGAGCATGGGAAGCCCTTATAAAGGCTTGCCATCCCGCACTCTCGCGAGGCTTCTCTCGTGCCTCTCTATGCTCTGAGGATGGAAGCTGGAGGGGACAAAGACGCCCCACTTGGACTAGCCTCATGGGGCTGGCATTTTGCTTCACCAAGGGAAATGACACTTATTTTGCACCAAGACATTTTGTACAAATTACAGACGCTCAAATGAAAGAGAAGAGGCATCTAGTCTTATTCTTGCACTGAAGGAGGAGAACCTGGCAGAGATCACAGATCTTTGGAAATGATCACAAAATAAACATTGTTTCCCTTTGTGAAGAAAAATCAATGGACACCATATGTTCAGAAAGACAACTTGATTGCCTGATCAACAAGATGGCAACGATTCATCAGAGGCTTCTGACTTTTGAAGGCCAAACAACAAGGCAAGGATTTGTGGGAAATGAGTGATTTGGGAAGGTTTCTTCATAGACATGCATCCACTGACACACCTGGAAATTTGTATGTGATTTCACTAGAACAGATTATTCACATTCTCTCATACTCAGGTTGCACCCTTTCTGTAGTGGTGATTTTTTTCCAAACTTATTTTTCAGTTTGAAATAAAGAAATGAGTGTTGTAGTGATAGGTGAAAGTGATAAAATAACAGACATTTAGAGAAATGCTGCCATTTATAGTTGGCACTCCCTGTAGGCATGTTTCTGAATCCTATGAAAGCACTTATATTCCCCATTTCCTGATTTATATCAAAAGCCTCTGCATGTTCCTGTGTATTGGAGAGGAAGAAATGATAACCAACAGCCCTCTAAATATGTGTGAATCTTGTAAAAAGCAGGATTCAATTGGCTGAGTCTTTCTTAAGAAGATATCATTTTTTAAAAAATGTTCAACATTCCTCCTCTTCAAGGTATCTATCTCTTTTAGCTCTTGGGGGAAATTTTATTTTACTAGTGGAAATGACCCTTACCGGTCTTCAGATATTGGCAGAAACATCATCATACAGAGCTTGTCTTGCATGGATTTCTCACCCTGTTTCCTCCACAGTCCTTCATGGGGTGTAAGGCCTTTTGTGATTTAGCTGAGAAGACAGAAGAAAACACAGCCATGTTGTGATGGTGGGAGAAGAAATAGCCTGGAAGAATCAACAGATGGGGAAGCAATGCTGACGAACAGGTTTGACAATAAGCAAACACTCCTGCTGGACCAGCCATGATGCAAAGGCATTTCCATCACAACAAAATGACTCATGTTCATCCAGAAATGTCAGGGCAGAACAATAGCCTGTTTAAGATGAACATTGCTTCAACATACCCAGGCCCCGGCCAGGTGCAAACGGCTAATCCCCTCAGCCTACACATCAATTCCAGCCCTAATTCCTAAGATAGGCCTCTTTCCCCAACATTAATGGGAAGCAGCTGCCTCCCATTAATAACCCAGAACAAGGAGAGGCAGGGAGGGGCAGCTCCCAAGTGAAGTCACTGGCCTTTTGGTGCTCTCCCTCTCTGGATGACATGCCACATTTTTACTCTGGGCCTAAGAACCTGCTGCAAAAGCTTTTAGGTTTAAGTATGCATGTTGGGATTGTTCTCTCTGTGCTCAGCAGGGAGCCTGGCTCATCTGAAGCCTTGCATATTTCAGCTGCAAGGTTAGGGAAAGGCTTTGGGTGTCTACTCGGGGTTGTCTTTCTTCCACAGAATCCTGTTCCTCCCAGCCTTCCTCTCTCGCTGGTCTCCTGCTGGGCTTTTGATCTGAAATCTGTTCTGCTTCTCCTTCCACATCTTCCCATCATATGCTTGCTGATTTCAAGATGCTTGTCTAGGTTGTAGCTAGAGATGGGCAGGAAATGAATAAAACATTCATTTTGTTATTCAATATTCATTCCGTTAGATAATGAAAGGAATAACGAACAGCCCCCTCTAAGAAAAATGAAACAAAATGAAACACAAATTTCCATTTCTTTCTCACCCCACTGGCATCTGTTACCTGACATCCAGGTCGGGAAGCTCTGAAGGCGGTAGTGAGGAGGTGCTGGCGCTCCGGACATGGTGGCGGCATGGTCCACCGCTGCTTGGCATGGCCGCTGCCGGGGCTCCGGAGGTGGCAGTAAGGCCTACCGCTGCCCGGCAAGGCCTCCTACAAACCTGGTGCAGCCCCTGCCAGGGCCTTCCTGGTCACCACCACTGCCAGGATTGCCGCCACTGCCGCCATCCAGGTAAGCCAAACCAGTTTGTTTTGGTTTGGTTTGTACAAATTTTTGTTTTAAAAATTCATACAAATGAAATGAAATGAACTGAGCCTCTCCTCCCCCCGAAAAACAGAACAAACCGAACCATTGGTTTTCTGTTTCGTGTCCACATCTAGTTATAACTCTATTGCTGCACCCTTCTTGGCACCCCTGTATCCTTATCACCACGCCACTGGGTAGACAGTTCAAATGTGAATCCATATTAAAGAAGTCGCCAGTGCATCCTGAAGGGGTTGTTCTTCACAGCCTCCGGATCAACAACCCTGAGATTCCAGGAGTGAAACCTGAGTCTAGGAGGGTAGGGTCCTCTCGAGTCCCAGGAGAAGAGCCTTGTGATGCCATGAGGTGGGGCCAGCAAGGCTTGGAAGACAGCCTGCAACTTCTCTGGGGCCTTCTATGTGCAAAAAGAGGGTGTGAGGCATTTTCCTCTCTGCCATGTTCCACGTAGCCCAAGGAGCTGAAGCAGATGGACTTTCAGATAGATCCGTGCTTTAGGGATCTGGTTGTAGAGCCCGGAGGTTGGGAGTTCAGTTCCCCACTGAGATGCCTCCTTGAGATGGGCTGGACAATTGTTCATAGGGTCCCTTATGGCTCTGCAGTTGGAAGAAGAAGAAGAGAAGAAGAAGAGGAAGATGTTAAAGATGACAATGGCTGCTTTCACATGACCACTAAAATCCGCTGCAAAGTGCTGGCCAATGTGGAGCATAAAATTGTTTTCCCACAAGCAGTGGACTTTTTAAAAAATTAAGTGCAACCATACCCACTTAAGTACCTGGCCTCAAGGTGGTAAAATCCTTGTCGCTGTTCCGATGAGGATTTTAAACCATTACTTGAGTCTGTGAGAACATGGAAAATCTGCACCAAAACCTTTTTGTGCCCCGTTATGGTATCTTTACTGCGGTTCTCAGTCGTGAGATCAGAACGGTTGCAGATTTTCAAAACACGACCATGGGAACATCCGATCCACGACATCAACCACATGACCACTCCAGGAGGGGAGTCCAGATCAAAGTTTGCTGCGGATTTTAGTGGTTGTGTGAAAGCAGACAATGATATACCTTCACCAGCTTGCCCCTCACAGAATCATAGAATCATAGAGCTGGAAGAATCCTCGAGGGCCATCCAGTCCAACCCCCTGCCATGCAGGAACCCCCATCACAATATTTCCGACAGATGGCCATCCAACCTCTGCTTAAAAACCTCTCTCCACTCTAATTGTTCTTAATATTTTGGTGCACCTCTGTCATGCAAATGCAAGACATCTACAAGTACCTTTACACTAAAGCATCAAGCCAGGAAGTCACATCATGTTGATAAAAAGGTTCTCCTCTTCCAGCAGCACTTATTGTGAGAGTTGCCTGCTGACCTGGCATCTCAGGGAAACAGTCTGATGCCTTGACATCTGGTAATGCAACCTCTGCCTTCTGGGAGGAATCAGAATCTGCTGACAGAACCACCACCTGCTGGTGACTTGGAGGCATGGAGCCCACAGCCTCATAGATCTCTTTCTATGCTTCAGCTGCTTCAAGTAATTCTGTTTCAAAACAGTTGGGAATAGTCACCCAGGAAGTATCACTTAAGGAATCGTGAGTAGCTGTTCATTGGCTAAGACCAGTCATACTCAACTACTAAGTAGTTAATTACTGTTACTTTTGGGCAGCACAAATTCAAATTCCCAGGAACATCAGAGCCACTTTGACTTAGTAGCAGCATACTGGGTAAAGTATTTGGCTAAATGGAGATCAATTAAAAGGATGCAAATACTAATGGATAGAATATGCCCCAAGGAAACCATGCCTGTGGTTGCAGCCAAATACCAGTGGTCTGTCAGTGTGTTCCTCTTCCCACTCTAAATCCCATATTTTGCCTTTCCATATAAAAAACAGATGCTGAATGTAAAAAAAAATCAAAAGAGCCACTGACTCAGCTTCTGTAGACATGGAGGCTGAATCAAGAAAAAGCCTGAAGAATCTACTCAACTGTCGTACACGGTGGCTTTGGCAGCAACTGATAAGCCTTACCGGACAGAGTGTTGGCATGGGACAAAATCTTTTGAGTGGTCCTATATCTAAGGCACCCTGGAGATGCCCATGATTTGACTCTCAAGGTAAGACTTGGCTGAAATCCGGCAAGAAGTCACAACTGGAGAGGGGATTCCACTCTTCTCTAAGGCCCATGGATTCAGTGATCCTGCTCTCATTGGGACTGCAACTGGACTGCAGTATTTGCAGGGGGATCAGCCCCAAGCTCTTCCTACAGATGCCAAAACCCTGTGGAGGGTAGGAACCCTAAGCACAGCACAGTGTCTGACTCCCTTGAGTGGTCAGATCTGGTAATTACCTTGTAGAAACTCACATTTCTGGGTTTTTGCATTTAATGTTTTCAGAGTGTGGATACCTGAAACTGTAGATAGTGATTTAAATTGGAGATTCAAGCTAGAAGGGACACTGTGGGATCATCAGGCCCAGCCTCTGCCATGGAAGCATGGGGGGGGGGGGGAATCCAACTCCAAGTCCTTTATTGCGGTCAGTTGACCCGAACACAATTTAAAGCATAACAATACAACAGTTTGAATCTATGACATAGCAATGCAAACAATAAATCCCTAGATCAATCTTCTGCCACTAGAACAGACCTTCTATGGATAGCAGCCATGAAAAAATTGGCCACCTGGGTTGTTACATAAGAATTCTGATCTGAAAGACAGTATGCAACCAACAGTTTGTCTCGATACCCTTGTAATTTATAAATCAGGGATTGAATCAAGTTTCTCCTAATTTCTTTATAAAAAGTACAGTATAAAAGGATATGTGATAAAATTCAGGTACCCCAGCTCCACAGGGGCAAACATTTTCATGGTGTGGAATTCCATTTAACCTACCCCAAAGTAGGGCTGAGGGAAGAACATTGAATCTTGCCAATATAAATGCTCTACGGGCTTGGGGGTGTTCCTAGTGTAGATAGATAGTTTGCTGACTTCCGAAACCCTGGAAGGATACCACGCACCTGAAGTGAGCAAGTTCTATTTGCTAATGCAAGCAATTCCTGCTCCTCAATATCATTACATTGCTGGCTAAGGGCTCGATAGGCCTGATGTTGACCAAATAGTAAGATTGACTCAAGGGGCACACCAATGGATCTAACTTTGTGTTGGATTGCCCGCGTCCACTTGCTCATATACTATACCAATTCCGAACCTCTGGCTCCATAGCCAGATTCTTGAACCACTCTGCTACACTAAGACTTGGTTTCTGGCATTAAGAGGGTTATGTCAAAGCATGCTGGTGGTTTTGTGGTCCCCTAGTACGGTGGTCCCCAACCCCCGGTCCGCGGACCGGTGCCGGTCCGTGGACCGGTCGGCACCGGGCCGCCTGGGGAGGCCGGGGAGGCTCCTCCCCTTTTCCTCCGCCGCCCTCCTTCTCCTCCTCTTCTCTCCCGCGGGCGGCCAGTGGAGGAGGAAGGCTGGAGGAGCGCAGGAGGAGCCGCAGCCGCCGCCGCCTTTGCCTCCCTCCTCCCCTCCCCTCCCCTCCTCCCGGGCCAGCCAGCCGGCGACTCCGCCCCAAAACGCCGGCGCCACAGCGGCGTTGGCGGCGGCCGCTTGGGCTCAGCCAGGAGGGACGCGGCGGCGTTGGCGGCAGCCCAGAAGACCGGGCTCTCCTCCGTCCGTTGCTCTCCTCTGGCGGTCGGACGGGGGTGGGAAACACCGCGAGCGAGCGAGCTAGCCCCGCGGCTTGCAGGCAATGCTCCTCCTCACTCGCCGCCTGGGTCGCCTCCCTCCTCCTCTCCTTCCCCTCCACCTCGACGCTTTTGTTCTCCCCACCGGTGCGGGGCAGAGGAGGAGCGCCGCCGCTCCAGCCACGCGCTCTCCGGCGCTCCAGACAGCAGCCTCCGCTGCGAAGGTCCTACAGGAGGAGGAGGAGGAGGAAGAGGAGGCGGAGGCGCCCATCCTCCTCCTCCTCCCCCCGGGATCCCGCTGCTGGCGCCCCGCTCGCTTTCCCCGGCGGAGGAAGAGGCCTACGGCAGCGGCGGCAGCAGCAGGAGCAGCTCCTGGCCTCGGCGCCCCGCGCGCGGCACCCGCCCGGCCGTGCCGGGAAGCGCCCTCGCGGCACCGACGAGCCGCCGCCACCGCCTCCTGCTCCTGTTCCTCCTCCTCCTCCTCCTCCCGCCGCCGCCGCCGAAGGAGCAGCAGCGAGGGCAAATGCGGAGGTGTGGCGGCGGGGGGGCGATTGCGGGGGGGGCGATTGCAGAGGTGCCCCACTGAGGCGGGCGGCGGCGGCAGCCGCGGGGCGCCCTCGCCGCCGGCCACGGAGCCACAGCCGAAACAGGGCGGCTGCCGTGGCCGCTGACAGGAGGAGGAGGCGGGGGCCTGCCTGCCCAGGAGCCCCGGGCTCCCCCCTACCCCGCCCGTGCGCGCGGGGAGGGAACGGCACGCCCGATGCCCCCAGCCGGCGAGCGCCGCCGCCGCCGCTCCCGTGGCCCCCCGCCACTCCCCCACCGGCCTCCCTCCCCTCCCCCTCCCGCTCGCCCGCCAGAAGGTCAGGCCCTCCAGCTGGGACCCCAGGGTGGGAGGAGAGGCTTGGCGTTCCCACGGGGGAGGGGGGCACCAAGGAGCGCCATGCTGAGGTGCCCCTGCTGCTGCCCAGGCTGGCGAGAAGGTCTGCCTTGCCAGCTGCAAGGAAGCCACCTCCGTGCACGGGCAGGCACAGGCTCGTGAGAACAGCCCACCACCACCACCTCCACACTGCTGGGCCTGGGGAATGGTTGCTGTGGGAACGGCTACCTGCCTCCGGAGCCTTTCCTCGTGGCGCCTGCGTGTGTGTGGCTGCTCGGGTCTTGACTCAATCTCTCCCCCCCCCGTCAAAAGTCCTGTTGCCAGGAGGCCCTGGGGAACCGGACCCTCTGCCCGGGGAGGGGTGTGCCTCCGACCCCCCCTCCTCCGCGCCTCTGGATGCCCACGGGCGACGCGAGGTCCTGCGCGAAAGGTTTCACGCGGGGCAGGGTCGGGGCGCAGTTGCCGCACCGCCCAGCCGCTCCCGTGCCCCCCCCACAAGGCACACACGTGAAGCCCCCCTCCCCCTCCCCC
>JAHTLZ010000102.1:1944291-1957730 GCA_023846285.1 Phrynocephalus versicolor
CCCCTGCCCCCCTCCCGACCCCCCCACCCCCCATTTCCCCACCCCACCCCAGCCCCGGGCCACGGAAAAATCATCAAATATTTTCCGGTCCGTGGGGACAAAAAGGTTGGGGAGCACTGCCCTAGTACATCCGATCTCACCTGATTTCGGAAGCTAAGCAGGGTCGGCCCTGGTTAGTACTTGGATGCGTGACCACCAGGGAATACCAGGTGCTGTAGCCACTTGGAGAAGGAACTGGCAAACCACTCCAGAATTCCTGCCAAGAAAACTCCATGGGCATGGGGTCACAAAGAGTCAGTCACAACTGTAATGACACAACACACACACAGAGAGAGAGGCATATGCCATTCATGCTTTGTTTTGTTTTTGGGGTTCCCTACCAGCACCAAATCAACTGCCTCTTCTAACATGGAGCTAGGCTGAACCTTGGCCTGTTCTGGGCCATGAGGGCTTCCAGCATGCCCTTTTCCCAGGTGAGCACAATTCAGAAGTAGGTCTAGCAGATGGAACTCCCAGAATTGAGAATTCTAGACTTTGGATTCCTCCCTCCCTGCACAAAAAAAGGAAGAAAAATAAACATAGCACATCCCTAGTGCCACTTCCTTTAGGTTTGGCCTGGATCCTGTGGGCTGGGCTCCCGTGAGCAGCTTAGCAGACCCTCTGTTCATCTGTAAACCCACACAGTACACTGAGCAGCATGATCAAGGCTTCTCCACTGTCAAGGTGACAGCCACCACCATTGAGAATCCCTGGGTGAAATATGTCAGGCATAAGGAGAATTAATCCACCCCACCCCTTTTTTTTTGGAAGCATAAATCTCCTTCCTGGTTTGGGGGTGGCTTGTGCCCCAAGCCTTAGGACAGAGTGGGTGGTGGATGGTGACTTTTGCCCTCGGTGCCATACTTGCTAGCTACCACTCTTCATATAACTTCCGGATTGCTTAGAAAGTGGGCAAATCTGGAAGACTCAGCAGACACAAAGGGGATGGAAGATAGGGTTTATTTATTCATTTATTTATTTGATTTATATACCGCAACCATCTAGCAAAAAAGCTACTCTGGGCGGTTTACATACATAGATGGGAAAGAGAGTGAATGATTTCCCCACCGTCCATGGCTGCACCTGGCTGCAAAGAGGTTCACTATTCCTTTGTAAGCAGAAAAGGAGGGAGAGATTTTAAATTGCCAAGTTGACCATATGTTGCCATGTCAACTCATAAGTTGATCCCACCCAATTCAACAGGCCTTGCTTCCAGAGAGTGGGTGCAGAATCGAAGCCATGGCTCTCATGATATGGCCTATAAAAACCTTCTCAGGCAAGAAATCTGTTTGCCTTTCAGGCGCCACTAGAGTTTCTCTTTGCTGCAACAGACTTAAGGCATTTTCCTCAGGAATTTATGAAGCCCTACGATCTTATGTATACTTAATTTGGAGAAAGCGCCATTGAGTGTGGCGAGTAAACTTGGGTTGTATAGGCAGGGAATAAGCTGAGTAATAAGTTCCTGCCCCATTATTCCTCTGTAAATATATTTCTTAAAATATCCATTATGGATGTTTTGGTCCAGTTAAAAAATTTCCAGCATCACAGTGAGGTACTATCTATACTAGGCGACCAACTGAAACACCACAAAAAGCAGTGTGCAAGCCTGTGAGTTTCAAAACGTCCTAGAGATATCTGGGTTTCAAGCGACACAAGCAGATTTATCAAGACCTGTTTTCTCAGAAAATGTTCTAAAATAAAAGAGGCCTCAAGAACCGATAATGCCTGGAAATGGGGATTCACAAACTCTTATGCTTCTAGGGCCATGATTTGCCATTTCTGGAACCACACATTTTCCCCCCTGAGATGTTGGTGAAGTAATGGGGAACCTGGCCCTTTATTATTATTATTTTAAAAATAGGGGATCCAGGAATCTCAAGTGTTACCCTGCCCTAAAGGGAATGGCCAGGTGAAGCCGGTAGCAAAACCCCCATTGTTATATGTCCAAGATGATAGAGAACAGCTCCTGTTCCTCCTCTGTATGACAGTCTTTCAAGTATTTGAAATGTACTATTGTATCTCCCCTCATAATCTTTTCTTCCTGAAGGCTAAACAGGTCCAGGGTTGATTTCTGCCCCACTAATAATCCTTGTGGCCTTCCTCTGAAGTCATTCCAATTCGTCACCATCCTTCTTGAAGTGTGGTGTCCAGAACTGGACACAGTACTCAAGATGAGGCTGAACCAGAGCCAGAACTAGCACCTTGTGAGATTTGTTGAGCACCCTTCTCCTAATGTAGCCTAAAATAACATTTGCTAATTTTTTAGCCATAATAGACTGTTGTTTTCAGCCTATCTAGATCATTTTGAATTTTGTTTCTGTCTTCCAGGGTAATTGAGTATTCCGTCCAATATTGTGTCATCTGCAAACTTGATTAGCAATCCCTGCACCCTGTGATCTAGCCATGAGTAAAAATGTTGACTAGCGCTAGACCCAGGACTGAGCCCAGTGCTCTTCAACATTCTAAGCAAACAAAACAAAAAGATGCAAATAACCTGCCCAATGCTTCTGATTTTTAAACATCAAGACAAGGCCGGTTTTTGTGCGCAACTTGTGCAGAAAATTACCTTTACAAGTATAAAATTCTTGTCAGGACAATAGAAAACATATGTTGCCTTCATCAGTCAACCAATAAATAAATAAATGAATAAATAAATAATCAAGCAGTGATTCACATCCTTAGCCTGTAAACCCAGTGGCTGGGCTTGTGTCTTTTTAAACAATAGGCATGGGATGCTCTAGGAGGTAGAAATGGCTTGAAGAGTAGGATTACTAGGCATAATCAGTCAGCCAATGCATAAATTTATTTATTTATTTATTTATTAAGTTTCTATACCACACCATATCTCAGAATCACTACTCCAGAGCCTAATAAGAAAGCAAGGAAGGACTTTTGCATGAAGAAGGTACAGAGACCTCCAAAAATTGTGAACAACTAAAAATCAGTAATTTGATGTCTTGAAACTGAGAGCACAGTGATGTTTGTTGATTTCCTCTGTGGCTTTCCAGGTTTTTTGTCCCTCCTGTTGATTTCATTATTTCATTATTTCCCACTCTCCCTGGTAGTCTGCAATAATTGGGTGTGTGTATGGAGGGGCAAGCATGATGGTGCTTCCCCTTATAGTTAATATCCCAATATCCACATCACTGCCTCGGAAGCTTTTAATAACCACCCATTCTCTTCCGTCACCCCCAAAGACTTCAGAAGAGAAGCTCAAGCATGAACATGATTTTCTAAAACATTTTTTCAAAGGATTTCTGTTCGTCTTTGAGAAGAAGAGATTTCCAAAGACATGACTTTTCAAAAGGCAGTTTGGATGTGAATCCCAAGAAGCCATGTTTCTTTGAGACCTTCTGGGAGAACAGGGAAGGGCGGAAAATTTGACCCAACTGGAAGAGCCCTTAATTGTCCAAGAGAGAGAGAGAGAGAGAGAGAGAGAATGTAGGCCACAAATTTGCATAATACTATATATGCCAATGAATATTTAGTGATGCAAAATTAGAAGGTTTTTTAAAAATGAACAGAACTACCATACATCTCTCAAGTTGACTGGAGAAGTCTGTTAACAGGCTGAGCAATGTAACTTTTGAGTCTGCTATCCATGTACCGACTATGGTATGTCAACATCAAGGCTCCGGTCTCCCTCCTTATCTTTAAGTAAAACTTTGACTACACAACCCTTCATGTGGAGGACATATTGCATACAAGGACAATACTATTGAGTTCTGAAAGCACAGAACAATAAAAAGGGACAGAAGACCAGCATAATGGACCGGCTCTCTGAGGTGGGCATCGGAGGCACTGTTCGCAGTTGGCTCCGGTCCTTCTTGGAGGGTCGGTTCCAGTATGTGCAGCATGGCGGAGAGTTGTTGACCCCGTGGACACTCCCTTGTGGAGTTCCGCAGGGGTCGTCTCTCTCCCCCATGCTGTTCAACATCTACGTAAGACCGCTGGCTGAGGTCATCAGGAGATTTGGGCTGCATTGTCATCAGTACGCTGATGACACACAGCTCTATCTCTGTTTTTCCACCTCTGCAGTGGAAGCTGTCCGGACCCTCGACCAGTGCCTGGAGGCGGTTTTGGCTTGGACCAGGGCCAACAGGCTCAAACTCAACCCTGGGAAGACCGAGGTGATGTTCTTTGGGAGTTCCCCGTCTGGTTATGGAGGCCCTCTCCCCAGATGGAGGGAGTTTCCCTCCAGCTGGCAGAGAGGGTTCGTAATCTGGGCGTGATCCTGGACCCGGCGCTGTCCCTGGAGGCCCAGGTGGCTGCCGTGGCCAGGACTGCTTTCTACCATCTCCGCCAGATTGCCCAGATTCGTCCCTACCTAGACGTGGACTCCTTGAGAACAGTGGTGCAGGCGCTGGTGATCTCGAGGCTGGACTACTGCAACGCTCTCTACATGGGGCTGCCCTTGACTCTCCTCCGGCGTCTGCAGCGGGTGCAAAATGCAGCAGCCAGACTGGTGGTGGGTGCGCGTCGCTATGACCGCATCACCCCGGTCTTGGCTCGGCTGCATTGGCTACCCGTTGCAGCCCGGATCAGATTCAAGGTCCTGGTTTTAGTTTATAAAACCCTCCATGGCTTGGGACCTGACTACCTGGCAGAGCGGATCGTCCAGCGGTCAACTTCGGCCCGACCGGTTCGGCAGTTGCGGGCGCACTCGCTGCGGGTTCCCACCCCCCGAGAGGCCAGGCGTTCACTTACACGGAACCGGGCCTTCTCGGCTGCTGCCCCTTCCCTTTGGAACAGCCTCCCCAGCGAAGTGCGCTCTGCAGAGTCCCTGCTGGCCTTTCGCAGAGCGATTAAAACCATCTTATTTCGCGAGGCCTTTGGTGACCTAGCCTAATAGTTTTTTTTTCCCTTCTCTTTTTTTTCGCCATCGACTCTCACACTATGAGCGTACTGACCTTGCAGCGAGGTTAGACTTTAACAAGGGCGCCTAAATCTATGCTGCAATTTTAATTATATGTTTTGATTGTCTTGTTGTGTGTTTTTATTGACTGTTATGCATTTGCTGATCTGTTTCAGCTCTGTAAGCCGCCCAGAGTTCCCGTGGGAAGATGGGCGGGGTATAAATTCAAAAATAAATAAATATAATAAAATAATGTACAGATTAGAGATGGGCATGAAATGCCAAAATGGTGTTTCTTGCTTGTTATTCGGGCCCTGGGGTCCGCTTTATTCCATTACCGCTTCATTTTTCGGGTGCCGCTTGTCGGGACCCGCCAGGAAATTGCCAGCGGCTCCAGTGCCTGAGGCTGGGGGGAGATTTTAAAAGCCCGCTCTTCCCCCACCCCATCAGGTGGGAGGAGAGAGCAGGCTTTTTAAATCTTCTCCCCTTCCGAAGCTAGCACCCAGCGGCTACTGGGCGCTGGCTCCGGGACGGGGGAAGTGGGGGAGAGAGCACGGGTGGGGAAGATCCCTTTCAGACCCCCCTTCACCCCTCTGCGTGCAGAGAGGAGAAGGGGGACTCGGCTTCCCTGCAAGGCTCAGCCCTCCCCGCGAGGCTCAGCCCCCGCAAGGCTCAGCCCTGCCCAGCTGCCACCCAGAGCCGGAGTCGAGAAGGAAGGGCCTCCGATCTGGTCCCTGCGTGCGGAGACCGGATCAAAGCCTCCTCTCGCTGCCCTCCGCCCCACAGCCTGACAACCTGGTGAGCTGCAGGCTCTGGGCAGAGTTGGGAAGGAAGGGGCTCGGATCTGGTCTCCGCGCACAGAGGCTGGATCCATCCTGCTGCCCTTTGCCCCAGAGCCTGCAGCCCACCGGGGAAGATCCACTTGGCAGAGACCCCTGTTCAGCCCCTCTGCATGCAGAGGGGCTGAATGGGGGTCCTGCCTTCTCCGTGCGGGTCATGACAGGCATGCCTGTCATGGACCACACGGGGAACATCCACTTGAGAGAGACCCCCGTTCAGCTCTTTTCCATGCAGAGAGGCTGAACGGGGGTCCCGCCTTCCCCACGCCGGCCATGACAGGCACGCCTGTCATGGCCCACACGGGGAACATCCACTTGAGAGAGACCCCAGTTCAGCTCTTTTCCATGCAGAGGGGCTGAACGGGGGTCCCGCCTTCCCCACGCCGGCCATGACAGCACCTGGTGCTGTCATCCGGTGCAGGGAAGGCGGAGGCTGATCGGGAGGGGGCTGTGATCCGTGTTCCACACTGCAGACACCGGATCACAGCCCCTTCCTTCTCGACTCCACCCCGGAGCCTGACAGCCCACCGGTGGGCTGTAAGGCTGTGGGGTGGAGGGCAACGAGAGGGGGCTCCGATCTGGGCTCTGCGCGGAGACCAGATCACGCAGCCCCTTGCTTCTCCACCCCAGAGCCTGATAGCCCAGTGGCCTGTCACACTGTGGGGCGGAGGGCGGCGAGAGGGGGCTGAGATCCGGCTTCCCTCGCAGAGTCTAGATCGCAGGCCCCTCTCCGGCAGCGATCCAATCTCCGCAGCGGGGATGTGACAGCTGAGCCGGCTGTCACCCCCTCGCTGCGGAGATCGGAGATTCAGATAGCCGTGGCCTGGCCTCCACTTGTGGAGGCAAGAACAGGGCTCTCTCAATCCTCCCCCGCTGCTGGCGATGACAGCTGGGCTCATTTTGTTCTGGTTCTGTTCAGTTCATTCCTAAATTACACCATTCTCTGTTAGTCATTCCGTTACATAACGGAACGAATAACGGAGAACAGTATCGAAAAAATGGTCGTTTTGTGCCCATCTCTAGTACAGATGTTACACCAGTGCTTCCCAACCTTGGGTCCACCAGGTGTTCTTGGTCTAAGTCCCATAGGGTAGCACGGCTAGCAGTGATGGCTTCTGAAATTTGTAGTCCAAGAACATCTGTGGACCCAAGGTGAGGAACCATTTTTTGTATGGACTACAGTTGTAATCAGCCACATAGAAGGTGACTGATGGTCAAGAAGTATGGGAGTTACACAAAATATTTGAATAGCACCAAGTGTAGAGGATGCAAAACCAAGTAGAATAATTGTGATGCAAAAACTTTTACAATTGTAGGAGACCTTTTCATATGAAAGGAGAACTGGAAGGAGGAAGGGATTTCTTTTGCTATTTATTCTATATTTCTCTTGCATTTCTCTCCTTGTGACAAGGCTTTTGCATGCTGTACTGCTGAAATACTGAAAAATGGAAAGCCCCGAGATGTTGACGTTATTGTTTTGAAACTAGGCAGATGTCTTATGTTTAGGGGTTGGCAGAATTAATGTTCTTGGCTGGCAGCTGTGCTGGACCTGTGTTTAGTTTGAGCTGGCCGCTATGTCAACACTGGAGATTCCAGGTAGGTCCTTTCTACAACTCCAAAATAAGTGGTGATGTTCTCATCACCTAGTTGGCCTTTTCCACAAACCCTTGCTATGAAAGTGCCGGTGGAGGATACTGCCCAAAGACAGCCTGTCCTTCACTGATCCTACCTGATAGGGTGACAAGCAGTTATGCTGGATCAGTACAAAAAGAACATAAGGACATAAGAACAACCTTTCTGGAACAGGCCACAACCCATCCAGTCCACCATTCTATCTCACACAGTGGCTCACCATTTGCTTCAGCGTCTTCCCAAGCAGATGTCTTCACCTGCTTACAATCCCCTGCAAATGGCATTGAGAGATATCCTGCCTATCTCTCCAACCTGGAGGTGGTCCTTAGGCATCCATAATGATAGCCATTGATATCCCTGTTCTCCATGAACTTGTCCAATCCTTTCTGAAAGCTGTCAAGGCTGACAACTGTCACCACTTCTTCTAGCAGGGAGTTCCACAGACCAGTGGTTCTCTGGGTGAAAAAGTACTTTCTCTTATTTGTTTGAGATCTAGCACCCAAAAGTTTCACGGAGTGCCCCCTAGTTCTAGTGTTGTGCAATAGGAAAAACAGTTTTTCCTTATCTACTTTGTCCATGAAGTAGATAAAGAAGACTAAGGTTCAGGTGCCCATCCCTCCTTGAATCTCACCATGTGATTTGGCCCAGCAGTACCCTACTCATAGTGGATTGTTGGCAAGTTGAAACTGATGATCCCCTTTGCAGTATATACAGAAGAGATATTGAAGGGATCTCAAAAAATCCTCCCAATTTTTGATATTTCACCCTAGTGGAAAATCCATCCAGTGTCCTATGGAGACAGAGAGATTTTCCAGGGCAGGAAGAATGAAAAGTCTCAGGAAACTTCAATGGATCCAAAATGCAGCGGTCAGATTGCTGACTGGGGTGGGTTACAGAGATCCCATTACATCCCTACTAAAGCAGCTCTGCTGGCTGACAATCAGCTATTGGGCCCAATTCAATGTGCTGACCTTAACCTACAAAGCACAAAATGACTTGGATCCAAGTTACCTCAAAGATTGAATCTCGCAGTATGAACCAGCTCGGGTGCTAAGGTCATCAGGAGAGGCCTTTCTTTCCATCCTGCCACCTTTATAGCTGCGCCTCAACACATGAAAGGGCCTTCTCTATTGCTGCTTCCAGACTCTGGAACTCCCTCCCGCTGGAGGCCAGGACTGCCCCATCTCTGCTCTCTTTCCGGAAGCAGGCAAAGACCTTCCTCTTCAGGCAAGCTTTCCCTGAATGAGGGACTTCCTGCTATATAACTTTATATGGATTACCATACATGATTGCGTTGACTGATTTCATAAGAACACCAGTGTTTTCCATGTCTACTTTCCACTCCTCATAATGGATTTTTCTTTTCTTTTTGCCTGCTCTTTGTAGCTTTAATGTTACCTTTTAATGTTCTAAGATTCCTCTTCTAATTCCCTGTTATTAACTTGAATATATCTTAAATGTTCTGGGCTGTATATTGTCCCTCCTTAATGTAAGCCACCTTGGGTCATTTTCCAAGGTGGGGTAAAAATAAAGTAAATAAGAGGAGCTCAACAAGGAACCATGGAGTGAATGGCATCACATCCTATGCAAAAAGATTTTATGGGAACAAATTGAGCATATTTTGCTGGTTGGGAAGTCCCAGGGAGGGGAGCAAAAAAGGCAGAAAAATGTAGAAAGATCTTGGACTGAGTAACACCTAGATTCACAAGCTGAACATTTACAGTCCTGAATGGCAGAAAGACACAAAGGACTCTGGTGGACCATCCTCCAATCCCCCTATGATTAAGTCAATTCTGACTTACAATGACTCCTTTTCAAGTTTTTCCAGCTAGAGAAGATTCAGAAGTGTCTTACCATTCCCCTTTCTTCACCTTGTTTGCCCAAGGTCACATAGGTTGGCTCTGCTGTGCTAGAAGCCCAGTGGAGAATCAAACTCTCAACTTCTGGCTCCATAGCCAGGTAACCTAAACCATTGAGCCACCCAGTCAGCTCAGCCATATGAATGGAGGACTTTAAAAAGGACATGTCATCAGCTCACTCTCTCCTCTTCTCCAAGCCAATATGGCTCCAGAGTCTACTTTAAAGCACATCACACGCGTATTTTAAGCATATTTCTTTTGTTTTAATAATATAATGAACTCTTTAAAAAAAGAATCCAGTGTTTTTCCCCCTCTAATTTTTCCATAGTAGGGTTATTTAGAATGGCACACAGCCCTGCTATTAATGACCCAGCTGTGATTTCTGCTCTCTCTTTTATGGGTAATAATTTAAACACGGTGCCCCTTAAATAAAATGGCCTGCCAAGGGAATGTTATACCCACTTAGTCAAATTGGGTGTCTTGTTCTTCAGTGGTGTCAGGTCCATGTTTGCCACAGCAGTGCATCTGGTGGTGGCAGCCAATTGTCCCTGGCATGGATTGGTCCCCTCTAGAGAATCTCCCATTTTAGAGGGACACTGTGTCTCCCAGTATGTGTGTGTGTTGTTCTGTGTTGCTGTAAGGGTTCGATTCTCTCTAGTACCGGTTCTGATCCATAAAAGAGTCCTGAATCAATCTTCTTGTAAGTTTCAAATGGATTTTTATTTAAAATAACATCAGTAGAATATGAACAAACATTGTTTTCAGGCACTTGAGGTAACTTTGTAAACTTGGATAAATTAACACTCTCAAATAAAGGCTCTTCTAATGTAAACACAAATGGACTGGCTTCTTTGGGTGTGGGATTTAGAATATGGGCGATTGTGGAAGCCGCGCCCCAGACACTGTGTGCCACAGCATGGGCATTTGACCCATTGGGCTACTGGATTCTTGTTCCTTCCCTGCTTCCATTCAGGAATACCTCTATCCGATTGCCCCGCCCACTTCACATTTTTCACCTGTACGGACCACTGGAATTCATCCTTCTTTACTCTGACTCATCATATCTTTGCCTCTGTTCCTCCATTTGGGTTCCTACTTCTTTTAACGTCTTCTCCCAACTGTCACTTTCTCCCTCGCACACCGCATAACCCCTGTCCGTGTTCTCGTGCTTTACCCGAACAACCACGTCCTCCTCTGACACCCATAATGCCTCTCTCTACTTCTTCCACTACCATCTCATGTTCTTTATTCATCTCCTTGTTCTGTTCTTTTACTCCCAATTTCTCTACTTTCCCCGATACAATATTAATATCACGCCTTTCCACTTCCTCTTCATCCCGACACTTTACTTCAGACAGCTCACACTTTACATCTCCTTCACAGTTGCATCCACAGGAACCATTTCTGTGCCCTGAACAAACCTTTGGTAGGCACAGGGCTGAAAGGATTTACATGGTTTTAAAAAAAAGACCTGCCCGTGTTTTTATATGTTATAAAAGGTTGCCATGTTTCTTCTCAAAGTGAAAGGGCTGTAAACAGAATGCACATTAGGAAATCAAAAAAGAATCTGGATCCCTGGATTGGAATAACCCCTAAGCAGCTTAGTTATCACCGACTGCTCAGCTGTATGGTAAATATTTGAAATGCATAGCAGGGGTAGCATTAAACAACCCTCCTTCCAAGAAAAAACAACACATTTTAACTCTAGTTAAAACAAAACGTACTGGCTATTCTCAATTGAGCATGATGGGCCCTGCTGCTTACTTTATGTTAATTGCATAAATCATCCTTGTTAGTTTCCAGCTGATTTTAGACCAGTTACCCATAACACAGGAGGGAGCAACAAAGAACAGTGCATCACACTTTTATGACAAGCTACAATGACAAGCTCAGGTATACAGCGAATTTAAAAATCGGATAGGTTCAGTTTCATATGGATGGGGGAGAATTTTCATTCAGTTAGTTTTCATGTCCAAACAGATCCCATCTAGAGTACTGTGTCCAGTTCTGTGCACCTCAGTTTAAAAAGGATGTTGACAATATTGAACAGGTCCAGAAGAGGGTGACCAAGAGGACTGAGGGTATGGAAGAAATGTCTTACAAAGAGTGGCTTAGGGAGCTGGGAATGTTTAACCTTACAAAAAGAAGGCTGAGAGGGGATGTGATAGCTAGGTTTAAATATTTGAAAGGATGTCATATTGAAGAAGGGACTGCTTTGTTTTCCATGGCTTCAGAGATTATGACTTGGGGCAATGGTTTCAAACTACAGGAAAAGAGATTCCATTTGAACATCACGAAGAACTTCATGACAGTTAGAGCTGTTCGGCAGTGGAATATGTTGCCACAAAGGGTGGTGGAATCTCCTTTGGAGGTTGTTAAGCAGGGGCTGGATGGCCATCTGTCAGAAATACTATGATGGGGGTTCCTGCATGGCAGGGGGTTGGACTGGATGGCCCTTGAGGTCTCTTTCAACTCTGTGATTCTATGATTCTAGAGGAAACTGCAACTCAATCTCTCCAGAATCAGTGTTTGACTGCTGAATAATTCTGGTTCTGAATGCCTTCAGATGGGCCAATGCAGAAATGAGAGAAACCACTTTGCTTTTCATCTTTAATGAGAATGAGTATAACAGGAATCTCTTTGTGCTGGAAGCAGCCCTCCTTGTGGAGTTTGGCTAGTGCAGATGGGCGAAGAGTTTGTTTCCATTCGTCAGCTAACATTTACAGATCACGTGCCCAAAGGGGGGGGGATATGATTTTTAAATTTATTTATTATTTCCTCCCTGACTTTCCCATACTTATCCAAAGTGATGTCCTCTCTGGAGGGCTGCCTTTTTTGAGAGTAGATCCTGATTAGAGATGGGCACATTCATGCTGGTTTGTCTTTTGGATGAATAGGTGTTCAGCACCTCCCTGCCTGACATCCTCTGGCAGACACCTGCTCAGAGGCAGTGCCTGTAGAAGGTGGGGCAGGGAAACTGGGAACCACCTAACATCTGTTCATCCGAAGGACGAAACAGTACGAACTGCAGTTCATGCCCATCTCTCATCCTGCTCAGACATGGCAAATGTTACTCTTTGGGGCAGTAACTCCAAAAGCATATAGCTGGCTGAGGAATTTGGAGTTGCAACACAAAAAATGTAACTTTTCCCACCTCTGTTCCTGGAGGTCTCATATTACAACACAATAAGCTGTCTGTGAAGATTCATAGTCATCCAGGTGAGTTTAATCTAGAAGTTGAGTCATGGCAACTGGACTTCTTTTCTTGTGAGATTGAAACATTTTGCTGCTCATCCAAGCAGCTTCACTGATGAAGCTGCTTGGATGAGCAGCAAAATGTTTCGATCTCACACTAAAAGAAGTCCAGTTGCCAGGACTCTACTTCCAGAACAAAAGAAGCTATGCTTACTCGTGAAAAGGAGAAAGCTGCAATCCACAGTTTTATGGAATCCTATTCAGCTCTGAGATTTTTTTGTCTTCATTTTTTTTCTAGCCAGTCATATGATTTAATATACAAAGATGGTTACACTTTAACTTTTAAAGAAGTTTCTTTTGAATCTTCGATTTGCAGACTCCCATCATGCTAGTCCAAACAGGCATATATCCTGCCAGATCAATACTGCTTCTTTTAATTTAGGTCTTGAAACTACAATTAAAATCTCTGTCCAAGCAGCAAACTAATGCTGATATATATATTCAACCCTGGGGCCATTATTTTTTTAAAAAAATAATATAATCCTAATTATCTCTTGTTAGGAAGGCGTAATTAAAGAGCCCTGTGGCAGATGATGAGTGTCTAGAAAGCTTCTCCTTTGTAACCTGGCAGCATTAGGACCAAGGCTCTTAAGAGCAGGAGACAGGAGAATAAATTGCCTGTCAGTGCAACATCACCAGTACAATGGACATCTAGCAGATACAATGTCTGCTTGCGGTGAAAAAGTACAGAGAAAGTAGAGAGAGGTGGGGGCAGGCAGGCAGGCAGGCAGGCAGGCAGGCAGGCAGGCAGGCAGGCAGGCAGGCAGGGGAAGAGAGGAGGAGGAGGAGGAGGAGGAGAAGGAGAAGGAGGAGGAGGAGGAGAAGAAGGAGGAGGAGGAGGAGGAGGAGGAGGAGGAGGAGGAGAAGGAGAAGGAGAAGGAGAAGAAGGAGAAGAAGAAGGAGAAGGAGAAGGAGAAGAAGAAGAAGAAGAAGAAGAAGAAGAAGAAGAAGAAGAAGAAG
>JAHTLZ010000102.1:1958611-1971537 GCA_023846285.1 Phrynocephalus versicolor
GAAAGAAAGAAAGAAAGAAAGAAAGAAAGAAAGAAAGAAAGAAAGAAAGAAAGAAAGAAAGAAAGAAGATGCTTATTGGTCTGCTTATTGATTTTAATTGCTGTTTATTTGATTGGCTTTTGGGGAACCCACCCAGAGTTCCTTTGGGAAAATCAGTTCAGTCTAGAAATGCAAAAATAAATAAAGGAAGGAAGGAAGGAAGGAAGGAAGGAAGGAAGGAGGAGGAGGAGGAGGAGGAGGAGGAGTCCTCTTCTATGGAAAGAGCAGCTAGACTGATCTGAAATCTCAGCCACTGAAATGTGACAGTTGCTTCAAAAATGAAAATGGAGTCTGACAACTGGAGCCTGAAGTCCACCACCCGTCAAGGAGGCCTGGTGGAGGATTTCAACTCCCAACCCATGGTTCTGCAACCAGATGCCTAAGCCCCTGAGCTCACCCAACAGCTCTGTTTTTCCTGAAAGGTACATGCCATAAAGGAGCCTCGTGGCATAGTGGTTAAACTGTTCTACTGCAGCCAAAACTGTGCTCACAACCTGGGGTTCAATCCCAGATAGGCAGCTCATGGTTGACTCAGCCTTCTATCCTCCCAGGACTAGTTAAAGTGTAGCCTGCATAAATAAATTGCAAACCACCCAGAGAGTCCTTGAAGCACCATGGGGTTGTATATAAGCAGAATACTTTGCTTTTTTCTTTTATAAGTCAGACGTGAGCATTCAGCCCTTGCTTCCCTGCCAGGGAGCAAAAGAAAACAAACCAAAAGCTGGATGATAAGGTGCTTCTCCCTCCTCCCTACAGTCACAGGATATCAACGCAGGCATTCTGCGCTCTGTCATTCCTGAAACAGTATGTCATATATGGAGGGACAAGGTGTCTCAAATGATAAATCTTAGATTATCTTGGTTTTCCACTCTGTGCAAGATTATTTCTTCCAGTGGAAAGACCAACCTGTTCCACTTTAACCCAGAAATCTTAAACAGCCAAGAGAGGTACATGATATTCTTGGCTGCCTTCCCAAAGCAGTAACTGTTGCCTGATCTAAGGTGTGACAAATTAGCAGCTGTCTCCTGCATGGACACTAGCAAACAAGTACATACCTGTGTCATTTCCTCTGTGTATTGGTAGGCCAAATTCTTTGTGACTGCACGTAGGGAGGTGGGAAAGGGAGCAGCAGAGAGCTGCTGGTTGTCAACATGAACAACATCCAACCTGCAAATTCCGAACAAGAACTTTGCTCAGCAGCTGGAGGGGGAAAACTATGCCTCAGTACATCTGCCCCTCAATAAACAATGCAACCCTCACAGGCTCAAGAATAGACTTGCAAGATGTCAACAGATGTACATTCTCAAATTCACCTTTGCCCATGCTGTTGAATCTTGGGGCTCAGTTACAAATGGCTCATCAGGACAATTTGTCTTAAAATTAAAATAGAGCATTTCCCCCCTCCAAGCATTAAAAATATTTACCATTGCACTCTAAGAAGTTTCAGGGGTCTTTCTGCTTCAGATGTGACTCTCCATGGGGCCATTTCAAGCAGATGTCTGGAATAATGTGGGGCATAGGTGGAGAAGAAGAAGGAGCGGGTGTTAGATACATTGTCCATCCTTCATTTCTGAAAAAGGTCTATCTCCATCTGAGCCACCATTTTGGTGTGATTTAAAGGAGAGACTCTTTAGGAAACTGGATGCTCAAGTGAATCAAGATTCAGTCTGCTTTACGGAAGTGAGAGCTGGACTATAAAGAAGGCTAATCACCACAGAATTGACACTTTTGTGCTGTGGTGCTGGAGGAGAATCTTGAGACTCCCCTGGACTGCAAGGAGATCAAACCTATCCATCCTGAAAGAAATCAACCCCGAATGTTCACTGGAAGGACAGATTTTGAAGCTGAAGCTCCAGTACTTTGGCCACCTCATGAGGAGAGAGGAGTCCTTAGAAAAGTCCCTGATGTTGGGAAAGATTGAATCATAGAATCATAGAGTTGGAAGAGACCTCAAGGGCCATCCAGTCCAACCCCCTGCCATGCAGGAACCCCCATCAGAGTATTTCCAACAGATGGCCATCCAGCCTCTGCTTAAAAACCACCAAAGAAGGAGACTCCACCACCCTCCGTGGCAGCATATTCCACTGCCAAACTGTCATGAAGTTCTTCCAAATGTTCAAATGGAATCTCTTTTCCTGTAGTTTGAAACCATTGCCCCGAGTCCTAGTCTCTGAAGCCATGGAAAACAAACCTGTTCCCTCTTCAATATGACATCCTTTCAAATATTTAAACATAGCTATCATATCCCCTCTCAGTCTTCTTTTTGAAGGGCTAAACATTCCCAGTTCCCTAAGCCGTTCCTCATAAGACATTTCCTCCAGATCCTCAACCATCCTGGTCACCCTCCTCTGCACCCGCTCGAAGTTGTCAGCATCCTTTTTAAACTGAGGCGCACAGAACTGGACACAGTACTCCAGGTGGGGTCTGACCAGAGCAGAATAGAGTGGCACTATCACTTCCCTTGATCTAGACAATATGGTTCTGTTGATGCAACCAAGAATCGCATTGGCTTTCCTGGCCGCCGCATCACACTGCTGGCTCATGTTCAATTTGTGGTCCACCAAGACCCCCAAATCCCTTTCACAGGTACTATTCTCTAGCCAAGTGTCCCCCATCCTATATCTGTGCAATTCATTCTTTTTACCTAGATGTAGCACCCTACATTTCCCTCTGTTGAAATCCATTCCATTAGCTTTGGCCCAGCATTCTAATTTGTCAGGGTCCTTTTGGATTTTCATCCTATCCTCTAGGGAAGTAGCAACCCCTCCCAATTTGGTATAATCTGCAAATTTAATTAGCATACTCTCTATTCCTTCCTCCAAGTCATTAATAAAGATATTGAACAGCACTGGACCCAGAACAGAACCTGGGGGTCTCTCCAAGCTGAAGAGAGGCCATTTATGGTCACCCTTTGCGTGTGAAGGCAAAAGCAAAGGGGGCCGGCAGAGAATGAGATGGTTGGATTGTGTTATTGATGGAAACAAGATGGATTTGTCCGAACTCCAGGAGGCAGTGGAAGACAGAAGGGCCTGGCATGCTCTGGTCCATGGGGTCACGAAGAGTCGGACATGATTGGATGACTGAACAATAATAACCAGGGCCTTTTCTGAGGTCTTGCCAAAGGATTTGATCCAAAAGAATGAAGTCCTTCTAAAATGATTCCGCAAGAACACATTTCACCTGCAAACATCCTGAAACCCATCTCCTCTGGGTTCAGCAAGTTACTTGCCCAGAAGGAAAACTGATTTGAATGCAGCTGTAAATCTGTCACTAACCTTGATTGGTTAGCTAGGGAATCTATGTTAGTTTTTCATTCTTTCCCTCCCTCCTCCTTCATTTGCATCTCTTCCGTGAAGCATAAGAGAAACTGCCTGAAGGCCAAATGAGGGGAGTAAATCCCAAAAGATAGATCAATAAGCCCAAACATTCTTGAAAAACCTACTGGAAAGATCTAATATGATTTTCTACTCTAGCATTCTAATTTACTGGACATTTCAATTCTAGTGTCTTTTTAACTGCCCTTGAGCTTTTTAGACATGACAGTGAATCACACAACAACAGACTTGCAAGGGCTCTATAAGGCCACCGAGTCCAGATATAAGCAGATCTGACAGAGGGGTGTCCAAATTTCTCTTGAATGCCTCCCGTAATAGAGCATTCACTACTTCCTGAGGTAAACGGTTCCATTGTCATACTGCTCTAACAGGTAAGACATTCTTCCTAATTTTCAGCCTAAATCTAGCTTCCTGTAGCTTGAGCCCATTGTCACATGTCCTGCACTCTGGGATCATAGAAAACAGATTCCGCTCCTCCTTTGTATGACTACAAGTGCTATCGTACCTCCCCTCCGTCTTCTTTTCTGGGTATTCTTTTTTTTCCATCTCAAAGTCAGTTGCTGCAAATCTGGAGCAAGCTGGTTGGTGGAATATATCCTGAAATGAAGGGTGGGGTCACAGGTAATCATATCCCTTTCTTTGCATTGGGTTTAGCTTTAGCACATTTGAAATTTCAGCATACATGATCCACAGCTAAGAGCCTTTTCACACGACCCCTAAGATCCGCTGGCCACTTAAATTCGGACCAGAGATCTTGGGGGTTCGTTGCTCTTCCTGCGTCCCCACCCCTCAGCACTTCCTTGATCCTGTCTGCGTGAGGGGAGTGAGAAAAAAGGGGACAAAAGAATGCAGGCTCACCTCCGTTTGCCGGTCCAAGCCTCCCCGCCCCATCATCGTCCTGATTCCTTCTCTTAAAGGGGCGGGAGGCAAAAAACAACAACAAACAGAAGCGAGGAGAGCCGGGCACTCACTCCTTTACATCCAGATCTGGGATTTATCACCCTCCAAGAGCAGGTAGCTGAAAAGTGCGCTGGGACGCGCTTAGGTGGGCGTGGCCGCACTTAATTTTCTGTAAACTCCGGAGCTGGTGGGGAAACAATTTTAAGCTCTGGAGCTGGGAGCCATTTGCGGCGGAGTTTAGGGGTCGTGTACAAATACCCTAAGTGCATGTTGTTTTGTCTGTCTGTCTGTCTGTCTGTCTGTCTGTTTTGGGCTGGAAAACAAAGTTATATCAAACCACCACAAAAGGATCATTTATTTAAACTCAATAGTGAATATGAATTATTTTGAAATATTCTGACTAGAGATGGCAACGAAACAATTTTTTTTTGTTCCATTCGGCAACGGAATGAATAATGACCATGGTGATGGTTTAGAAACGAAACGAACAGAACCAAAAAAATTACCTTCGTTACTGTTTGTTTCGTTAATGGTGGCACGTGATGAATGAGCTCATATATGAACCTTTCTGTTGGGGTAAATAGAATTGTGGGGTCTGTAGAAATGGGTGACAGGTCCAACAGAGGGTAGTGATGGATTGTTTTACCACTTACATTTTACTTTTTTTTTTTTTTTGACCAGGCAAGGATACAAACCAGAGCCTGGCATGGTGGAGGAAGGGAGGCAAGGCAAGCAGCCATGAAAAAAGCTGCTCCAGGAGGTGACACAGAGAAGCTGTAGGAAAGGACAAGGTAGAAATCCAGGAGCGTTCAGGCAGGAGCATGTGTGTGTGTGTGTGTGTGTGTGTGTGTGTGTGTGTGTGTGTGTGTTTGTGCATGCATCACACACCAATGGGGAGGAGGAAGACCTAAAAATCATGCATGGTGTGAAAGGGCAGCTTGACATCATTCTTATACCTACTTTGTGCCCCTCTCTAATTGCTGCTATGGAGTTAGAACCGTAATTGCAGTTGCTGCTATTGAGGAGCGTCTGGACATAATCGTCCAGCAAATCAACAGGCCACGCCGTCGGAGACGATAAACAACCCCAACTGTTCTGTGTCCTCCCTGTTGTGGTCGATATCTTTCTCTATGTTAAAAGTTTATTTGTTGAAGTCGTTGGCATTATTGTTTCTGCTGTGTAGGAACAAGGACCAACCATTGTTATATTTATAATTATTATATGTGTTCTCATTTTCTATTTCTGCAATGGCTGAAGTAAAGCCTTATGCACTGCTGTTATTTACAAAAACACAAGTTTTATTTTAAATAGAAATTTGGAAATAAAAAAATATTTTCCTATACACTTGTCAGGCTATTAATTAAGAGTAGACCACAATAAAATACTACATCTGTTAATGCATATTAATTTTTGGATGGTGAAGAGTAGTAAAGTAGTTCAATTTCAAGGAGTATATATCTGCCTCTTCTTCCTCAAGCGCTTAACAGGGGTCCTTACTAATCCCCTAGATGTGCCCGCTTCCTCGGACTTTACAATTAGATACGGAGAGGGTGCAGCATTGCCAGTGGAGCTCAGATTGCACCTGGCCTGTATCGATGCAAACTCTTTGTTTCCATTCATGCAATCAGGGGTAATTTTTTTCTTGGGGGCCTCGCCAGTAGGTGTGCTGTGAGTAACCCCAGAATCCCCTCCCCCAGCGCACAGCAATGATTCTGTTTCAAGGAGGGACTGAGAGCAGTTCACCTCAAGATCACTGTCTGTGTCATTGTTGGACTCATGGTTATGGACAGAATCAGAATCTGAGTCACTGGTCATGGCCCCACCTATACCTTTGTTGGTCTCAGTGCCAGAGGGTAGGCATGACGGGGTTTTTGATGCCTTTGCAACCCCTTTCCCTTTTACTCCCTTTGAGTCACATTTCTTGGAGCACCTTTCAGAGCAGTCACAAGAACTAGAAGTAATGTAATCTGTTAGTTTCTCCAGTGACCTAGATGCAACCCTAAGGTTGGAAATAACCTCGTTTTGAAACCATTTCTCCGCCTCATCTCGTGCATTCCTTCTTATGTTGTTAGTTTCAGTGTTTCTCTGCACCCATTTAACAAATACAGATAGTGTGCTATCAAGGCGAGCTGAAGCCGTAGCTCTCTGTTTCCACTTACGCAGCATCGCAAGTCTTCTTGCAAGATCTAAGGTTGCCTCATAGTTCGTGGTTTCAGATGGATCTGTTAGGAAAATCGAACAAGAAAATTACTAGGTGGACAGGATAGGTTAATAGGGGCAAAGGGAACAGTATAATAAAATAGGTTGCAGAAATCATGCCTATCAGGTACTCCTTATAAGTAGGTGTGGTCTATCGTTACATGGAAATAAATGGTATTAGTAACTATTTTGGGCCTTAATGTAATGATAGGAAATAGAATGATTACAGTACAAGTATTTACTACTCCAGGTTGGTTGTAGTTACTGCTGCACATAACAGCAATGTGGGATTCTAATTTCAAGACACAATCATATATGCTTCAGAAAGAAAGCACTCACTCTTCCTTTAGCTGCCTGCTGTCTGCATCTGAGCAGTTCCGGAGAATACCTCTTTGCTGTTATCACATAGGCGTTAACATAGATCTGCAAACAAGGGTTTTTGTATGACCAAAGCCCTGTGTGGCGTTGCATGGAGACATGCATGTTGCTTTACCTAACGACTTACCCTTCCTCCTGGAGGTATCTGTGTTGGAAGCCACAGTACTTAAAGCAGTTGAACACCCCGAGGTTGATGGCTCACAAACATCTGTGGTCTGTGTATCTAGGAAGGAAACATGTTAACCAAGTAATCTTTCCATCACTTGTACTTCCGTTCCAAAACAGTTATATATATATATATTTGCAGCAAAGTCATCGACCAGGAGAAATATCAACTGTGCAGGTGTGTTACATCTGCAACTGGGTCAATAGTCCCTACGGCATACTTCACTCCCCCACCCACCCACCGTATGTCCGCAATGGACTGAGTGCTGGATTTAAAACATCAGTTCCACTACTAATAAATCCCATGGGCAACAAAATAGAGAAAGGGAACCCAAAAACACAGCAGAACTGCATACCTGTGCCTGAGACGTCAGACCCCCCCGAGAATAGGACATCATTCGATTCGAACAGGTCTAGTGTTACAAGCACATTTCTTGCCCCTTCCATTGTCTCCATTCCTGCGGATGAAAATGCCAAAGGTAATAAGTACATATAGAGGGTGTACTTTGGAATCCGAACTAGTCTCTGGGCTAGTTGTGCATTCACAGTCAGGCAGCCCGCGTTAAAATTAATGGTCCACTCTCCTCCATCCGATAATAGCACTTCCGGGTGCTCTTTGGGTTCCTGGTTGGTAGGGTTGAACAGAAGATGGAATGTTGCAAAGCATTGTGGGAAAATATCCCTTATTTACAAAGCGGGAAAACCATCTGTAGAATACCCAGGACTTATAAAATAAAGGAATACAGGAATATCGCCAAACCGCTTTTTCGATATTCTTAAGCGACAACCCGCACAATGGAGATGGTCCTTAAATACACCCTGTAAAGAGCCGTTGCATAGGGAATGAGATCAGGCCGGAGTTACCCTAACACAGTAAAATTGTACTACATTCCTGTAAAGCCTTCTTGATTAAACGTTCACCGCGGGATTGCAGAAATTTAGAAAAGTTGTAGATCAAAAGCTAAATATGTAAGTTTTAAAACGGGTGTCTAACAGAACGAGAATTTTTCATGCGGAACATTAGGTACTGTAATATCAAGTACTTCAGTGTACCACATTTTTACATGATACCAGAAAGCAGATTTCATGGTACAAGAGACTGGAGCGGTGTCTGAATTCTGTGGGGAGAGGTAGCAAGCAGGGGAAAAGCGAGGACTACGAAGCAGAAAGTCAAGCACGCATAGTCACCATTAATTATTGGGAAATGGGAGTCACCAAAATAAAAGTGGGGAAATACAGAGGTTTCTTTCTGAGTGTCTACTTACCTGTGTCTCCGGCAGACTCGCTTTCAGTTGTTCTTAGAGGATGGATAGAGGTGTCCATCCTGAAAATCTGGGCCATCTCATGAACTTCGAATGACCAGACCCAGATGTGTTATTCTGTAGTACAGCCTGCTTATAAAGTTTCCTTAACGATTTAGTCTTGGTCCGACATTCCTCAGCGCTTCTGTTGAACCCAATCTTACTAAGCTCAGTGAAAATCATTTCAAAAATCTCGTAGTTATGTTTAAGAGATAATAGTGCATACTTTATTTCAGCCTCATCCCATATTTTAATTAGTGCAGAGGTTTCAGCGTTTCAACATATTATCCCTCTCTTTCCTTTTACAGTTTGTACTGCCCTGGCTTTCGTCTAGGCTGTCGTGGTTGTCCATCCCAATAACCTTTGTCGAAAAAACGATTTGTGCCTTTCAGCAGCAGCCAATTACAATGGGATAGGCTGCTGCCGACAGTTTCTGGGGGTAGAAGAGAAATGGCTTACTTCCTGTCCTTCCAAACTTGCCAGGAGTGAATTAGCATTTCAAAAGGCAAGGTAGATGTAGCAAGAGGCAGAGCCATTGGTCCTGGGGGAAACCTGTTTCTCAAAAAAAGGGGCTGATAAACAGCTTTACAGTTGCAAGTCCCCTATAATGGTAATGATGGCTCACCAAATGACTCAAGGTTTGGGAAGGGGAACAAATGGTGCCACGGAGGTAGGTTTGTAAAGCAGTAGTCAGGCGCAATGGAATTTATTTTAAAATTACAAAGTGCTATGCTGCCTAATTCAACCATACTTTTTACTGATAGCTGCCTAACCCCCATTAGATCAATTACACCTGCATTGGAGTGATTGATTCACAAATTTATTATCTGTACTGATAATGTACACAAAGCCAGTTAAACAAAAGGCGGATGCTGATGAAGTTTGTACAGTGAAGTGGATTTTTACACAGCATAGACGCAGATATTTAACACGGCCCGGGGAGATATGCCACTGGGAACCAGATGAGTGGCTGCTTGTGACAGTTCATTCATTTTTACATGTGTAAACAGGTAATCTGCAATAGCCGTTCTAATTGCTTCAGCCTCTGTTCTTTCCCTACTCCCCCTAGTGGGCTCCAGGTCAGGCACATCTACTTCTGCCGTGGTAGGCGTGTTTTGCAACTCTGTATCCTCATCTGGTATAAAGTGTTTCTTTTTCTCGCAAATGTTATGAAGAATAACTGCAGAGGCTATTATAGAGTTCACATTTTGAATATGAGCCTCCATGCACACAGACAGTCTGCGGAATGGAATGGAATGGAATGCAATTTATTGTCATTGTATAAATACGAGATTAAAAGTGCCATCCAGTCAGTCATTCACACAACCCAGCATAAAAATCCAAGACGTAAAATCTACAATTTAAGAACAAACCATCTATACACATACTCCAACATTCACATGCCGAACATCACTTACACTCATTTAAAACTGTCATAAAAACCAAACATACACACACAGCCCTACACTCTTTCACCTGGTAACATTCATACCCAATCCATAAAAACTACAATTAAAAAAACTACAACCCCCATACACAATCCCCCATACAATATATGTGTAACACATTCAACACTAATATTACCCGTCAACTTAATTTTTAGCAGAATTTAGCATGGTTACTGCTATTGGGTAAAAACTGTTTCTGAATCTTTCTGTCCTTGTTCTAATAGATCTATACCTTCTGCCTGATGGTAATAGTACAAACAGAGAGTGTCCAGGATGAGAAATATCTCCTACAATATTCTGAGCTTTCTTAAGACAGCAGGACCTGTGTAATTCCTCCAATGTGAGGAGTGGGCATCTGATGATGTTCTGTGCCATATTGATAACGCTTTGGAGCAATTTCCTCTGAGCCACCATGCAACTGGCATACCACACACATATGCAATACGTCAGTACACTTTCTAATACACAATGATAAAAAGGCACCAATAGTCTCTGAGTGAAGTTATTCTTTCTGAGCACTCTCAGAAAGTACAGTTTCTGTTGGGCCTTTTTCAGCAGCTCAGAGGGGTTTACACTCCAGGTTAAATTCTCCTCAATATGGACTCCCAACAAACAGAAGTCGGTCACCCTTTCTACACAGTCCCCACTGATGATTAGTGGTTGAAGATCTGTTTTCTTCTTCCTATAATATATTATGAGCTCCTTAGTTTTTAATGTGTTCAGAAGCAAGTTATTCTCTCTACACCACTTAATCAACCGCTCCACCTCATCCCTATAAGCAGACTCATCTCCTGCTGAGATAAGCCCCACTACCGTGGTGTCATCCGCAAACTTAACTATAATGTTGTTATGATAGGCGGGAATACAATCATAAGTATAAAGCGTAAAGAGCAGTGGACTCAGCACACAGCCCTGTGGAGAGCCAGTACTAAGACTCAGATCCGTAGATGTACATTGACCTACTCTAACCCTCTGACTACGTCCGGACAAAAAACTATTTATCCACATACATATAGAATGTGGAAATCCCAAATCCCCTAATTTAACCACCAGTCTGTGAGGGAGGATGGTATTAAATGCTGAGCTAAAGTCCACGAAAAGCAGTCTTGCATAGCTTCCCCGCTGTTCCAGATGTGACAATGCAGCATGAAGGACTGTAGCTACAGCATCCTCTGCAGATTTATTTGCTCGATATGCAAACTGGTGGGGATCAAAACTCTGGGGGAGAAGTGATGTGATGCAATTCCGGACCAGTATTTGCATTGTTGTTTTCCTGTATTGACCCTTTGTTTGATTTACTTTAAACATCTCCCTGTTCTTAACCTCCAATTATGCTGGCTCCATACAATTTTTTACATAACCTGCCAATGCATGTTTCTCTTCTTCAACTGTCTGCTTCACTTGCAGAAGACCTCTTCCACCTAATTTTCTAGGTAAATACAGCCTGTCAACATCACTGCGTGGATGTAATGCATAGTGAATGGTCATAAGTTTTTTGTTTTCCTATCTAGAATATCTAGCTCCGTCTGAGTCCAGTTTGTAATGCCAGCGGTACATCTGATGACTGGTATGGCCCAGCTATTAATGGCCTTGATGGTGTTACCACCATTCAGCTTACTTTTTAATACTTTTCTGACCCTTTGGATATATCCTTTACTGACCACATTTTTCACTTGCCCATGCTTGATATTATCTAATTCCAGTATGTCCAGATATTTATAGGCTTCAGACTGATTATACTTAATAGCTTGTCCATATGGCATTTCAATTCCTTCACTCGAAAAGATTTTTCCTTTTCTCAGTGCCACTGTGGCACATTTGGTTAGTCCAAACTCAATACTAACATCAGTACTGAAAATTCTGGCTGTGTTGGTTAGTGAGTGTATTTCAGTTTCTGGTTTTCCATACAACTTTAAGTCATCCATATACAATAGATGAGAAATTTTCCCTGAATTAGCAGTTTTGTACCCTAAATTTGTGTTCTGCAAAATTATTGAGAGGGAAATCAGGACAATAGTAAATAGCAGAGATGACAAAGAGTCACTTTGAAAAGTCCCTCATTTTTGTTTTCCTGGAAACCGGTTTGAAGGAACGGAACCTCACGTCCTTGTGGGGTCAATCCGAGTTAACCCTCATCACGCCCCCTGAACTGTACTCCAAGCGGGGTGAGAGATTCCCATCCTGGAGCTCGGGAATCTTTTCAATCCACTTCTCGATCTGTCCCCCAGGGGATGTGCAGTTCTTTTTAACCCGCATCGAGAAAATACTTAGTGCGATTACTTTTTTTTTTTTTTTTTGGTTGAGAAGGGAGGAGGAACATCGGTATTTCGATGTATCGAACAACCGGAATTATAACTCCTTCTTATGAATCCATTTCCCCTGCTTATCAACCAAGATTCTTCCTCGAACAGTTCACCCTGGTTTGTGTTTGTTCCTTCACCGCCAGGTAAGGATTGAGGACGTGTGGTTAAAGTACTTCCGGTTTCAATCAGCATGCCCGTGAGTACAGAGAAACAGGGGCAGAACCAGCATTAGGTCATGTGACTAAAACTGATTTCAACACGGAGGCAAGTTCACCTTGGCTCGAGGAAGGACGTGACGTAACCGTGAAAGGCTTTTTTATAGTCAATCCAAGTCATATATAAATCAGTTTTCCGGGCTTTACAATTCTCTAGGATCATTTTATCAATGAGTAACTGATCTTTTGTGCCTCTACTTCCCCGTTTGTTCCCTTTCTGCTCTACTGGCATGATTTTATTTGCTTCCAAATAATCCTGGACTCTATCAGCTATGATGCCTGTTAACAGTTTATACATAGTTGGTAAACATGTTATTGGCCTGTAATTTTCAGGTATTGCTCCTTTTGTTGGATCCTTCTGAAACAAATAGGTTTTGCCAGTTGTTAACCACTCATTAATATAACCTGTCCTCAACATTTCATTAAATTGTTGGCCATTTTTCCATGCAGACGGGTCAGGTGTTTAAGCCAAAACCCATATAGTTGATCATTGCCAGGTGATGTCCAGTTTTTGACTCTTTGTACTCTTTTGGTGATCATATCACTATTATTATGATCACTATCATATAATAATAATAATAATAATAATAATAATAATAATAATAATAATAATAATAATAATAATAATAATAATAATAATAAT
>JAHTLZ010000102.1:1971547-1982683 GCA_023846285.1 Phrynocephalus versicolor
ATAATAATAATAATAATAATAATAATAATAATAATAATAATAATAATGCATTTTCCTTAAGAAAGACCAGTTAAGTCTGCATTGCCTTATCTAAAAGGGATATTCTTTGACAAGCAGCCATGTCCATGTGAGCACATGTGAGTGTGGATAGGTGTAGTCCAAGTCTTTGGCTACTCTGAGGAGCGCGGATGGATGCTCCTAATAATGAGAGAAGGGAAACAGAATCAAAATCTTATTGCTGTAAGTTATGAGAACCTTGGGGATCAGCTAATTCTGCCTTCTCACAGCTGGTAGAACAGATATGGATGAAAGATCTGTAGAATTACTCCCTGTCCATTTTGTTGAATTGGGAAATGGGCAAAATACCATAGCCATTTCAGAACATAATTCCTATGTCAGTCTCTCTCTCTCTCTCTCTCTCTCTCTCACACACACACACACACACACACAGAGAGAGAGAGAGAGAGAGAGAGAAATTCACACATATTTCATGCACCACTTTCCCTAACATATGTATTTTATATGCACCTATCCCTACTATATGCATCTTAAGCACCGTTTCCATAGATGTGCATGTTTTAGAACAACTTTCTCATGCAACACATTGAGCCTTTTCACACGACCCCTAAGATCCGCTGGCCACTTAAATTCGGACCAGAGATCTTGGGAGTTCCCACCCCCTCCGCACTTCCTTGCTCCTGTCTGTGTGAGGGGAGGGAGAAAAAAAGGGAGAAAAAACGCAGGCTCACCTCCGTCTGCCGGTGGAAGCTGCCCCGAGCCCCATCGTCGTCATGATTCCTGTCTCTTAAAGGGGCGGCGGGGACAAAAAAGGAAACACAAGGCGAGGAGAGCCCGGCACTCACTACTTCACATCCGCATCAGAAATTTTTCAGCTCCAGAAACCAGGTACTTGAAGAGTGTGTTGAGACGCGCTTAGGTGGGCGTGGTCGCACTTAATTTTTTGTAAACTCCGGAGCTGGTGGGGAAACAATTTTAAGCTCCGGATCTGGGAGTCATTTGCCACGGATTTTAGGGGTTGTGTGAAAAGGCCCTTGGAGTTGAAGACTCAAAGATTTCAGCAGTGTGAACAATTGGAAGAATAACGACTGTGTTCTCCCAAATTAGTGTGGGAGGTATACATTAGATCAGCTTGATTAATCTGTCTAATATTGCCAGGTTCTTCCTGTTGTCTTATTAAATTAGCTTTTTTGTCCCACCTAAACAAATAACAACAGATTCTGATTAGGTTGCTTGGATATGATTAAAGAAAGAAAGAAATCACTCTCCAAGATGTTTCGACTTCATGCCTCAAGGTCTGGAAGCCTATTTTTCAGACTGTCTGAATTTGTCATTCATGGTGCATCTGGTCAAATAAGATGCAGAGAAAAAAATAAATGAAAAATATTGCCCATGGGCTTTTGGATTTATCAGACGAGCCTTTGAAGGAAAGGCAGGCGAGGGAAGGAAGCCTCATTCAGGAGCCCCCCCCCCTCTCTGCTGATATGAAATTAAAAAGTGTCAGAGGCTAAACAAATTCAAACAGAATAAGGATAACTAAAATGACAAAGCCTGCAGTTGACTCCGGAGACTGAAACAAAGGCAACCTGTGAGAACAGAGCTGGGTAAGAAAAGCCTCCCAGTTCAAGAAAAGTTCAGCAGAACTTCTGCTTCCCATTTTTGTTACTCTAGATCTACTGCTTTAGTTCCCTAAGATATCCAGGCCAAAGCCTGGCATCTGGATGAGGTGATGTTGTTTCCTTGTGGTTGCTCAAGGTCCTTGATTATAGGTGCAATGTTTAGACTTCCCGGCCTACACATGCCACAGTTCTCTACTCTGGAAGCTTGACCTATCTTGTAGGCAACTTTTGGATGTGGAACATCGGGAGAAAGGCTTAAATTAGAAGGCTTAGCTAGGCTAAGTGTTGTGTATTGATCTGTATTCCTATTATCTGTTGAAGTAATGTTGAAGTAACTGCCTTCCTGTTCCAAAGGGAACAGGCCTATTGGTTTATTCAAGTTGCTGCATTTGGATCCTCAATCCTATTGGTTTCTGCCAAAAGGCAGCTTTGTGATTGGTTGTAATTGTTCCCTCCAAAATGTATCTTTTCCTAGCCAGTCCTCGCCCTATAAATGTAGCTCCCTCTCCCCAGTCCCCAGTCTTTTTCTCTCCCTGAATAAAGAGCTGTTACCCTAGAAGCTGTCTCCAGCCTGCTATGTCAAAGAGCTGAAATCACTTGCTGAAATCACTAAACCCCACGTCACAACACCAAGCACCACCTAATTCTCCTTCTCAGAAAAAAGCTACCAGGTAGCATTGAAGTAAGAACAGAAAATAAAACCTCATAGGCTTTATGTTCGGCCTTTTGCCCGGATGCATCACACTGAAGTGTTTGAGAGCTGCCTACAAGGTCAGTAAAACTCCTAGAGAGTTATGGTATTTGTAGTTCTGAAAAATCTCAAAGTCTTCCCTGCTGATGGGACTGAGTGATGTCCTCCTATCGAGGCAATCTGGGAACCTAGACCTGGTTCAACCACAGATATGTGCTTACCCAGCATCCAGCAACTGTGGTGGTTGTCACCATTTCTGCTGAAGCGTTCATTCTGTCAAGCCTTTTCGTAATTCTAGCACGCATGTCAAATACTGGTGGTGTTTTAGTCCTCCTGGGCCTCCTGCTGCTGTTGCTGGGAGCACAGCGTGGTTCCTGCAGCTCTGCTCACCCTGGCACTTGTCTTCGTCGTGCCTCCTCTTGCCAAGTCAGTTCCAGAATGGGCGGACCTTCTTAGGTAACAGAGGGAGGCAGGTGAAGAGCAGGGATTTATCATCCCCATGGCCAGCGTTGTTTTCTATGTTTCAGGAAGCAGCACATTTGACAAGAATATGAAAGCATGGAGAGAATTGGGCCTTATCTCTCCCAGCCATAGGCAAAGGCTAAAAAGTTGAAAACAAATGCATAGCCAGCATCTCCTTGAGTGTTAATTGGAAGCAGATGGAAACCAGGAAGAGACTGACCGGCAGCTAGAAATGCTGTATGCTCAATCAAAAACCATTTATGGGAGATAATGTGGAAGTTTACCTGTCACCTGCTATAATGTGCCCCCTGTCTAGATTTCCAGAACCTTCAAAGAACAAACTGCTGATGTCTTCACCCCCGTTTGCTCCCTGTTTGTAAAGGTGACGGATCTATTCAGATCGAATGAATGGGTGGAATCATAGAGAATTGTAGTCTCCTGTAGAGATGGTAGGTAGATAGGTAATAGTTTATTGCTAAAAACCATTGGTCACCGCAATCTTAATTTACAACAGAGAGAGGGGAAAAAAACTTATGAGGTTACATCTACGACAAATATAATTAAAACATTAAAAAAAAGTGTGACACTTGCAGAGCAATACAGTCCTCCCAAAGTTAGAGATTGACCCGGATTTTCATAGCTGCCAGCACAAACTTTGCAACTTGCTGTGTAACAAACCTGTCTGTACCAACAAGTAGCATACTAAGTTGGGCTCCAGGGGACCTGTCGGCCAGTGAACCAATAATCTCACCAAGGAATTTGCCTCTGGGTTGGTCATGAAGGGGGCACGTGAGCAAGTAGTGGAGCACGTCATCAACTTCACCTGAGCCACAAGGGCAAATTCTGTCCGAAACAGGGATGTTGTCACGTCTCCCCTCTAAAAAAGCAGAAGGCATGGTCTGAAAGCGCAGGGCTGTGAAAGCTTTCCTCAGGGGAGCAGAGGTTAAATTGTGAAAATAGCTCTCCAGCCCAAAGGATGTTTTAAACAAAGGATAATAAAGAGAGAATGGCGATAGTGAAGCCACAGCCAATTCCTTCCATTTGGAGTATAAATAAATCTTGTCTTTGACCAATTGTTTGATACTGGGGGAGACAAAAGAGGGGATAAATTCAGTATTGATCCCATAAAGGTGTAATATGGGTCTGACATGCTTTGCCCAGGACTCCTGCAAGGGGTGCTGGAGTCCTGTAGAGATGGGCACAAAACGAAAAAAAAATTCGTTCCATTATTCATTATTTGTTTCTTTACGTAACAAAACGAATAACAAAAATTGTGATGAAATTAGAATGAACCGAACAGAACCACAAAAATTAGGTTTGTTACGTTTCATTTTCATTAATGAAATGAGCTGTTTTTAAATGTTAAAAAACGTCCTGAATATCTGGAAAAACCCAGCGATAATTATTTATTTTGCCTGATAATATCTACCAGGGGCGTTGGGGTCCTTAAAACGTGCATTTATGTCTTTTCTCAGATGGCTGTATTTTTTTTTCCTTTAAGGGGAGTTAGAGGACATCGACCCAAAATGGCTCCCAGATGCCTAATGTTGATTTCTTGGTATTAAAACACCCTGCACATCTGTAAAAACACAGTGATAATTATTTGAAATTATTGCCTACCAGGGGGTTGCGGTCCTTAAAACGTTTGTTTTTGTCTTTCTCCCATCACAATATATTTTTTCTTTTCCCTTTAAGGATGACACAAAATGGATTCCAGCCACAAGATGGATGCAAGCCATGTGATGGGATCATGTAAATTCTTGGACAATTTCAACCAATAGCATGCCCAGGTTGCAGACTGGGTAGGTGTGGCAGCCACAGAGGGCATAAAAAGCTTTGGCAGCCCCCGTCCTCCTTGCAGTCTGCGGTGGGAGTTAGGGTGGGATTGCTGTCTCTGTGACTCGTTACTTTAGGCCAGCCAGGCAGGTGTGTGTCTCTGTGTTCCTGCTGGCTGCAGCCTGGCTCTTAGGGGAGAGAAAGAAGAGATTTCTCTTGCAGCCTCCCTGTGTGCGTGCGTGCATACCTCTCGGTGAGTACCCTCCCCTGCCCCACAGTGCACTCACTCTGCTTCTGCCTTACGCCCTGGGCAACGCTCGCCGCTGCCTTTGCAGCCTCCCTGCATACCTAGTCTATACTGTGTCTCTGCCAGCATCATTTTTTTAGTGTTTTCCCTCTGGTCTGGGGCATTGGGGGACGTCCGCGTGCAGAAATGCTTTAAGTTACGCAAAGAGCGGGTAAAAACAAAAAATGAAAAACGAAAAATGAAAAAACGAAACTTTTTTTTCCAAAAAATTCACAAAAAATGAAAACGAACCAAAATGGACCCACAACGAAAAATGAAAAACCGAAACATAATTTTTTTCAATTTGTGCCCATCTCTAGTCTCTTGTATTGTGCATATGGACTACTCCAGCACTTGCTGCCTGGCACAGTACAGTCTTTCTACCCGGAGAAATGGGGGAAGCATGGCAATTCCCTTGAGACTTTAGCTGGCAGCCTGACACCCAGCAACCTCACTCCAAAGCAGCCTGCCTGAGTACCAGATCTCTGCTCCAAGTTCCAGAGCATGCAAGAGGCAAAACCAATGAGAAATGCTTGCCCTTCCAAGGTTAGAATGTTGTCTTTGGACTACAGCACCCAGGATTCCCAATTGGCTATGCTGGTTATGGCATTCTCTGATTTTTTTTAAAAAAAAATCTAAAACAGAAATCATTCTAAATCCTGCAGTTTGGATGGCAAGAAGGTCTCTAGGTCTAGTGATGGGAAGGCATCAGCAAGCTCATATCAAGGTTCTATTGCAGTGGTTCTCAAATTCAGTGCCAAAGCACCCAGGCAAAAGCACTATGCTATCCTTTCATCTCCCCCCCCCTCTAATCTCTCATTCATCACCCTAAGTATCATATAGGGAAACCATGACCAGTGGCCAGTAAGTTAAGGGAGCTGAAAGCTGAAAAAGTTTCGGGACCACTGGTTTCTTGAAAATTGGTACTAACCCTGTGTGAAGGTCATCTTTGGTTCTCCCACAAGTAGTCCACCAGACACAACCTTTTCATTTTATTCCACACCTCTTTGCATTGTGTCATTGCTTCACCTCCTTCAAGGCTGGCACAGATTTTTCCGGCCAATGTCCAATTCTTGTTTTAGATAAGTTCTTGGCGGCCAAACATACTTAAGTGGGCAGGATAAGACCAAATATCTGTAAATTTGTTTTTACTCCAAGTGACTAAACCACAGGAAAGGGTAGTCAACCTTTTAGAACAGGACGGGAACTACACGCCAGCTGAGAAACTGCTCTAAGTCATGGGACAGAGGGTGTGAACATTCAAGGAAGCCCAGATGGGTAGATTGGGTCCCCAGTGGGGCAGGTTTTCCCCCCCAAGGTTGGTCCTGTGTCCTAAATTTCTGTGGTTCCTTCTTCCATTTCAGTTCCTTTCTAAATGTAACAGGATTCTGGGAACTGGAAGTCTGACCCTTCAGAAATTCATAGTTGATTAAATATCTTTCTTTTGCAGCCCTCTGTGTTCTGCAGATCTGTTCTCTGGTCATGACAGGGGGGTTTGTGTCAAGGAATTTCTGGCCAACTGTAAAAGTGACTTCCTCCCCACCTCTGGTTCACAGGACTCATTTGGGGGTCCCTTGCTCAAATAGGTTCAAATGTCCTGGGTCCGTATGTGCATGCTAGTCTAACAGGTTTAAGAAAACAAATCACTTCATTGACCTCTACAGGAAATTCTTTGCATTGCATGTTGACATTTTTAAGCCACACAGCATTCCTTTCAATAATAATCTTATGCTGTCAAGATGATTCTGAGTTACACTAACCCTTCTCAGGGTTTTCTAGGCAGAGAGTCCTCCCTTCTTCTGGGGTTACCCTTGGATTGCACTTCTTGGCCAGGCCTCACAGATTGGGAAGACAAATTTAAGACCAGCAGCACTGCTCTTCTGACTCCCATCCCCTTCTGCACTTGCTCTTTCAGAGTGTTTTTTCTGGAAAACTCATTGGTTGTTGGTTTGTATTAGAAGAGCCTTTAGCCTTCTTTTCTGATTGCAAAGGTGCTCAGTTAAATGTTCCTGGAAAATTCACAGGTAAGAAAGATGAAATCTCATTTGGTCCCTAGTGTAATTCCATCTGAATGAAAAGATACAACCAACATTGGCTCCCTATTACACTGTGAGTTTCAGATAAGCTTCTTCAATGGCCAACATGCACGAGCGCCATGAGGGTCACAGCATCTAAGCCCTAACATGTGAAAAACTGCAACTCAATTTGAACATATCAAAACATTCCTTGGAACTTCTCTTTCTTCTCCAGTACAAACTAGAATACTTGAAAACTTGGACATGCAGTGAGAAGAGATAGTAATGCCCACTTTATCCAATCCACATAGGTTTCCAAGCCCTGCCTTTGGACTGTTGAGTATGGATTAACTCTTCAGCATAAAGCAGTGGTTTGCAGAGCCAGAGTTTGAGAGTTCAGTTCCCCTCTGGGCCCCCTTGACAGGGACTAGACTTGATGATCCTTCCAGTTCTACAGTTCAATGATGATGATGATGATGATGATAATGATGATGATGATGATGATGATGACAATGATGACAATGACAGCTTGTCCATGCACACACACACACAGCTCTGGTTTTGAAAACACAAGGAATATTTAGATATCTTATACAGTATTTCTTTGTAGATTTGTCTGGTCTTTTGCTTGGTCCCAGCAGTGCTTCCAAATGTGGAGGTCGATCATCTATTTGGGACTGATTCCCATCATCCTTAGCCCAACACCAAATTATACATGTTCATCTTCCCCAGATTTATTTGTCTCTCTTGCTAATTAACTGGCAGTAAGAATCATCTTTTTCTTCTTTTTCCCTAGCCTCATACAATGCAGTGCAGCCTTTGAAATATCTCGAGATGGCTTAAAACCAGTATGTGAACAATTCAAATACTGTATGAACCATGGGTGGCTGGACTTCTGTTGGACATTGCCATCTAGAGGAGAGAATGAGAATGCCCGTTTTTAGCCTCAGCTGAGCAGAAAGGATCCATAATGGATACACAAGTGTTCTTTCTTTTAGATATGAAGGCTTTATTAATCTATACAACTTGATATCTCTTGGGCACAATATTATGTGAATTATCAATGGATAGCCTTGAAGAAACACATGCTTGTCGCTTAGCTTTGTTTCTAGAAGATGCTTTGTGACTACGTCAAGTGCAGTATGCTGCCTAGAAGATGCTTTGTGACTACATCAGTGAAATATGCTGCCACGGAGAGTGGTGGGGTCTCCTTCTTTGGAAGTTTTAAAGCAGAGGTTGGATGGACATATGTCAGGAGTACCGTATTGGGGGTTCCTGCATGGCAGGGGGTTGGACTGGATGGCCCTTGAGGTCTCTTCGAACTCTATTCTATTCTATTCTATTCTATTCTATTCTATTCTATTCTATTCTATTCTAATCAAGTACTTTTGAATGTTCATTTCATAGATGACAGAATCATCATAGGGTTGGAATGGACCGTGGTCTTCTAGTCCAACCCCTTGCACAAGGCAGGAGATCTCATGCCATCCTGGAGAGATGGCTGCCAGGGACCAACAAAGAGCTCGTATTTTTGGATTCTTTCCTGTTTTATTTGAAATAATTTAGTCATGTAGCCAATGAAGGACTTTTTGTCTCTTGAGTCCTTGACAGCTCTGCACTCGATAATAATTTGATGCCATCATGTCAGTTCTGATTTATAGTGACCCTTGCAAAGGTTTCCTAGTTAGAATGCATTCAGAAGTGTTTTGCTGTTCCCTTCTTCTGGGGGTGCTCTAAAACCTGTGCATACTTGACCAAGCTGCTTCAGAGATTCTGAGATGGTGCAATCTAAAAAAGTAATTTTATTAATTTATGCCAACTGAAAAGGTGAGACAATCCTGAAAGACAGAGCTTGATCAGCTCCTGTTCTGTCACAGGCTTAATTACAAATACAAAAGGGGTACAAGTGATACCTTTGGGCTACAATAAAAATAACAAAGCATTGCTAATATTTTGGGGGCAAAACCTCCTTCATCAGAGCAGTATCAATAGGTTTTAGCATGGCAAAAGATGGATTTGCTAGGAGTTATTTCTTAGATGTAAGGTCCTTGGCAAGATGGGAAAAAAGCCAGGCAGTTTCTTCGTTGAGGCTCAGAGCTTGGATGTTCTTAGGCTGCATCCGAGATGAAGGGAGGGAGGTGTTTTTATTGTCCCAGCCCCTCCAAAGACATGTAACGGCTCTTACGTACACACTAGAGATGGACACGACCAGAAAAAATGAAATTTCAAGTTGTCGTTTGTCAGAACCGGTCCGTTTCGGGTCGTTTCTGTTTGTCGCGGAAAATTTCAAAAATTTGTCATTTCCGTTTGTCATCTGTTGTTTAGGGTTGGGGTTGGGGTTGGGGTAAGTGGGCTCTGGGAGGCACCTCTCTGGGTGCCTCTGACCCACTAAGAAGGGAAGTGTTTAGTGATTAGCGTGTACTGTACATGTTAGGGTTGGGATAAGTGGCAGAGGCACCTCTCTGGGTGCCTCTGACTCACTAAGAAGGGAAACGTACTGGCGTACAGGTTATACTTAGGGTTGGGGGTTAGGGTAAGGGCTAGGCTTAGGGTTACAGTTAGGGTTAGGGTGGGTTAGTGGGCTGCACCTCTGGGTGCCTCTGACCCACTAAGAAGGACAGTGTACTGGCATATGGGTTAAGGTTAGGGTTAGGGTTAGAGTTAGGGTTAGGATTAGGGTTGGTGGGCTTTTAATGCCCTCTCTGGCACATCCAGAAGTCTCAGTCAAAACCTGGCCATGTGATTGGTGGAATGGGTCAAAAAAATTGCATGGTCCCATCCCATGGCCAGCCCATCATTGCGCATGCGCAGGTGTAAAAAAATAAAAATAAAAATAAAATAAGATAAAATCAATGGGGATGTTTTATTGCAAGAAAAACCCACTGCTGCTACTATAAAAATTCAGGCAGTTAAAAGAACTAATTTTCACATGTTTCTGTTGTGCTTTAGTGGGTTTTTTGACCACGATTTAAAAATAAATATTGCGGTTGCCATTTTGGATCCCCCCACCACCACCGCATGGCGTAGAGACAGCCCAGGAAAGGAGGGGGGAGGCCGGGGACCCCCCCCCCAGAAAACACCCCTCAGGTAGGTGCCCTCACTCAGGCAGGCATATTTTCGCCTGCGTTTTTGGGCGGGAATTGGGTTAGTACTCAAGAAAGCACTTCAGACTCCCTTACTTTCCTGCCCCTGCTTTTGTGGGGCAGCGTGTATAAGACCACAGAGGGTTATTTATTTATTTATCAGGGCTAGGCACCCACATTTCTAACAAAATGGGTAACTTAGATTCATGTACCTGGAGCCCAGTTTGAGGTGGAATTATTGTGGGCAACAATGGTAAAGGTAAAGGTAAAGGTTCCCATGCACATGCATGCTAGTCATGTCCAACTCTAGGGGTGATGCTCATCTCCATTGTTGAGCCAAAGAGCCAGTGTTCTGCAAGTCCGTGGCCATGTGGTCAGCATGGCTGCACAGAACAGTTTACCTTCCTGTTATTTATGCCAGTGCCTATTTATCTACTTGCATTTACATGCTTCCGAACTGCTAGGTTGGCAGGAGCTGGGGTTAACAGTGGGAGCTCACTCCACTGCATGGCGCACAGGATTTAAATGCTGAGCTGTTGACTTTGTAGCCGACTGTTTCAGCACTCTAGTGCACTAAGCCACCACCACTCGAGCCCAGATTGAGGTGGAATTATTGCAGGCAACAATGGTGCCTAGATGCATTTTGATTAGAGATGGGCACGACTTAGCGGTATTTCCGTTTCCGTTTCCGTTACTCGGTTCTGTTACTCTACGGAAACGGTAACGGGAATTACTCCGCCAGACTTCGAGCTCGAACCGACAAACGAACAATTTGGTCTGATTTGTAGTGCTCGTTACTTGCATCGCGCGATCGCGCGCGATGCCAAGTGGCACAGAAAAAAAGTTTTTAAAAGTTAAAAAACCCGGTTCCCGGCCAAAAAGCAGGCGGAAATATGCCTGCCGTGCCTCAGGGCACCTACCAGAGGGGTGGTTTCTGGAGGTCCCCGGCCTCCCCCCCCTCCTCCCTCCTGGGCTGCTCTGGTGGGACTCGCCGCAGGCTCTCAGCAGCAACAAGCCGCACGGCACGAGTCTCGCCGCCGGCTCAAGCGGCACGGACGGCACAGGAAAAAACTTTTAAACTCTCCCCCCACCCATTCCCGCACGGCATGAGTCTCGCCGCCGGCTCAAGCGGCACGGATGGCACAGGAAAAAACTTTTAAACTCTCCCCCCACCCATTCCCGCACG
>JAHTLZ010000102.1:1982693-1997414 GCA_023846285.1 Phrynocephalus versicolor
CCCCCCACCCATTCCCGCACGGCACGAGTCTCGCCGCCGGCTCAAGCAGCACGGATGGCACAGGAAAAAACTTTTAAACTCTCCCCCCACCCATTCCCGGGCCAAAAAGCAGGCGGAAAATGCCTGCCGTGCCTCAGGGCACCTACCGGAGGGGGGTTTCTGGTCTGGAGGGGGGGTCCCGGCCTCCCCCCCCTCCGTCCTGGGATGCTCTGGTCTGGTGGGACTCGCCGCAGGCTCGCCCGCCGCAAAAAGCCCAGTCTCACCGCCGGCCGCCAAAGCGCAAGCAAGCGGCACGGACGGCACAGGAAAAAACTTTTTAAAACTCTCCCGGGTCTCCCCCCCACCCATTCCCGGGCCAAAAAGCAGGCAGAAAAATGCCTGCTTGACTAAGGGCGCAGGGCACCTACCGGAGGGATTGTTTCTGGAGGGGTGGTCCCGCCTCCCCCCCATCCTGGGCAGCTGGACTCGAGTTGCCATGCCATGCGGTGCGGGCGGGGGATCCAAAATGGGGCGGCGAACGCAATATTGTTTTTGAAATCGTGGTCCAAAAACACACAAGCACAACAGAAACACGCGGAAATTTATAAACTGCCAGATTTTTCACAGCAGCAGTGGGTTTTTTCTTGCAACAAAATGTCTCTCCTCTCCTCCTCTGTCCTCCATTTATTTTATTTTATTTTATTTTATTTACACCTGCGCAGTGCGCAATGATGGGCTGGCCCAGTGGCCTGGCCAGCCATATGGGAGGGGACGACCATGCAAATTTTTGGAGCCATCCCACCAATCGCATGGCCACTTGGCCACGGAAACTTCTGGGATGTGCCAAAAAGCCCCCTAAAACCTGCCCTAGCCCCCTAACCCCCTAACCCTAATCCTTGACTCCTTACCCATACGTCACAGACTGTCTTCTTAGTGGGTCAGAGAGGCACCCAGAGGTGCAACCCAATAGCCCACCGTAACCTTACCCGTCATTAGCCTAACCCTAGCCCTTGCACTAAGCCACCTTAGCCCATAGCCAGATCTACTTGCATTGCACTACACACGCAAGTACGATTCCCTTCTTTGTGGGACATGGCAGGTGCGACACGCTCGTACCAGGGGATCAGGTACTTGAGCAGGTCTCACTGTCTGCAAATGGTATGCATATCCATATGGTTATGCATGCCATTTTGCAGCAGCAGCAGGTGAGGAGGGGAGACCCCCATGTTGAGGGGTCTCTTGGAGCCTGCTGCTGCTGTCCCTTCCTAGTGGGTGAGGATAGGAGGCACCCACGGGTGCCTCCAGGAGCCCACTTTCCCTTTATAGTGGGCCAGAGGAGGCACCCACCCCACAGAGGTGCCTCCAGGAGCCCGCTACCCCCCCCCAAAAAACCAGTATAACGAAAACGAAAAAACGAAAAAACGAACCGACTAATTTTTGCGAAGTTTCGCGAAAAACAGAAACGAGCCGAAACGGGCTGCCTCCGACACACGACAACTCGAAAACGTCATTTTCCCGAGTCGTGCCCATCTCTAATTTTGATATGTTTGGAAATGGCTATCTGGTAGAATTCTGGAATTAACCCTGAATGGGATAAATGGCAGCTGTAAGGAGCACAGGCTTCTGGCCTTTCCCAGAAGTCTACAAATGTTGATAGGGCTATTGTGAAGTTGCCCGTGTGTCAGACATCCTGGGGAAGCAAACTGATTGATCAGTATGAACCCCAAATCCAATTTGATTTCAGGGAGCACAAATCAATTCATTCCCCTGGGGTTTTGTGTGTGTTTCTAAAAACACAATCTGTAAAGCTGCCTCTAATATGGACATCCTGAAGCCCCCTGCCTCACATCTGGTGTTGGGATACCCTTCTTTAAAATCTATTTCCCAATATCATACACTTAGCTTAAAACCCCAACTGCTCCAGCTGTTTGGGATTTCCAGGGCATGTCAATGGGAAGCTTAAGCACTGATTCTGAGCCAGGGCAGAACTCAAACTGGATGGTGCAAACTTTATGGATGGCAGGCCTAGAATAAGTGCCAAGCCTTGAACTGGCTTCGTATGGTACCTGGAGCCCTGCTGCACAGCCTTATATAGGGGAAAGACCCCAAAACAGCTTGGTTCCTAAAGCAACATTGCCATCTACTGGACATTCTGTAGAAGATGGACACTAGTTCAAGGAAAAGAATATTCATTTCTTCATCAAGTAATTCTGCTTTGCTATCAAAGACCTTTGATCTTTCCAGAGTCCTGCTTTTCTGCCTAGTACCAGGATAAAGAGGAGAGAGGACTGATATGTCTCACCCATCTTTATTCATTTTTTTCTCCAAAAATGGTTTGCCATTGAAGGTCTGGAAGAAATGTCTTACGAGGAGCTGCTTAGAGAGCTGGGAATGTTTAGCCACTCTAAAAGAAGGCTGAGGGGGGATATGATAGCTATGTTTAAATATTTGAAAGGGTGTCATATTGAAGAGGGAACAGGTTTGTTCTCCATGGCTTCAGAAACTAGGACTTGGGGCAATGACCTCAAACTACCAGAAAAGAGATTCAATGTAAACATTAGGAAGAACTTCCTGACAATTAGAGCTGTTTGGCAGTGGAATATGTGGCCACGGAGGGTGGCGGAGTCTCCTTCTTTGGAGTTTTTAAAGCAGATGCTGGATGGCCATACATCAGGAGCAGTGTGATGGGTGTTCCTGCTTGGCAGGGGGTTGGATCAGATGGCCCTGGAGGTCCCTTCCAACTCTAGGATTCTATGATTCTAAAGGAAGGTGATGGAGTCTCCTTCTTTGGAGGTTTTTAAGTAGAGGCTGGATGGGCATATGTTGGGGGTACTGTGATGGGGGTTCCTGCATGGCAGGGGGTTGGACTGGATGGCCATTGAGACCGCTTCCAACTCTATGATCCTATGATTCAAATTTCCTACCAAATGGAAAGAAATATGCAACACTAAAATGAAGGGCTACATGTTGTGTATTGATCTGTAATTGCTTGTTGAAGTAACTGCCTTCCTGTTCCAAAGGGAACAGGCCTATTGGTTGATTCTAGTTGCTGCATTTGGATCTTCAATCCTATTGGTTCCCTCCAAAAGGCAGCCTTGTGATTGGTTGTAATTGTTCCCTCCAAAATGTATCTTTTCCTAGCCAGTCCTGGCCCCTATAAATGTAACTCCCTCTCCCCAGCCCTCAGTGTTGTCTCTCCCTGATTAAAGAGCTGTTCACTAGAAGCTGTCTCCAGCCTGCTTTGTCTCAGAGCTGAAATCACTGCTGAATCACTAACCCCACGCTACAATACTACAGGTGACAGTTGGACTATGTGGAGATAATGTGTCTTGCCTTCATCACCCACCCCAACAGCCCATGCCTCCATCTCCCCCCCCCCGACCTTCCAGAAATGAGGAGGCACAGACATTTCTGAAGGGAAGGACGATCCAAGATGGATTTTGTCTCTCTGACACCACAGCCTCAGAGGGAAGTTTCTCACCTATCCCTTGAGTTCACCTGAGAACTATGTCTGCAACAGTGTCTTTATAGTATGCTTGAAAGCTAAGAAGTACATTGACCCACTACAGCAGTCTTGTCACTTGCAATGATATGTTTTGCAGGGTCATCTTTCATGCAGAAAATGGCACCATCATCAATAAGACCGTGCCTGCACTTGCTGAGTAAACATTGGATCTTAAAAAGACTGGATTCCATTGGTTCTCAGCATCGCACCTGGTTCCTGTGATATTTGCTCTATGTTTTGCCTCAAAACCAAGAATCCACCCCACCACTGCCATTTTGGCTCAGAGGCTCTAGCATCGGCCCGGAAACATCCCAATGCAGGATCCTTCTCCAAATGTCCCTGGCCCAAACATTTTTCACCTTGACCTTTAAGTCCTGTTCAGAAGAAATCATGTTTTATTATATACTCATGCCCTATTTCCTTCCTTTCCCTTTTCATGTTTGGGGATGATTCAACTTAATCTGGATATTTCCTAAAGCTTCCTGTTGGCTTTTCTCCAGGAATTGGTTTCAACATGCTTGTGGAAGGTAGGCATTATTGCTTTGGCTTGATATAGGTTCCAGTAGAGTTTGTTCCTTTGTACGTAGGCCTAACTTGCTCCATGATGTTCTACAGTATCTACATAATCTGACTGTGGTGTCTTCCATCCTATAAAACAAGGCAGAGCCAGTGAATCAAACCCAGGTCTCCTGACTGAGTCCTAGACTATCTCTTTATGCACTACACACTGAATATCTAGGTCCATAATCCTAATACTAGGAATATTGGTCTAACTTGCTGGTTAATTCTAGTGTTGTAAATAATAATGCCTTGATACTTCCCACCTATCTGACTGCCATAATACTACCCAAATCTGGAAGAGCTTTTACTTAAGCCAGATTTTAATGTGTTGCCTTCCAGCTGGAGGGAAGATTTCAAGGCACATCCCATTTTGATCACTGAAGAACATAAGAACATAAGAACAGTCTTGCTGGAATAGGCCACAGCCCATCCAGTCCAGCATTCTGTCTCACACAGCGGCTCACAATTTGCTTCAGGGTATTCCCAAGCAGATGTCCTCACCTGCTTACGATTCCCTGCAAATGGCATTGAGAGATATCCTGCATCTCTCTCCAACCTGGAGGTTGTCCTTAGGCATCCATCATGATAGCCATTGATACCCTTGTTCTCCATGAATTATGTCCTTGTAATTACGGTGAAGTTGAAATAGTGGGACATGTTCTTCTACACTGCCTAATTTATTTGGATTTATATAAGCATATTCTGCGCCCAGTCCTTCTAAAATTCCCAGGGATAGCCATTTTTTTTTTATTTCTTTGCTGTTTATTTCCAAGGATTCTTATACTGTATTACCAGCAAAGTGGTTAAATTCTGCCCAGCTGTTATACCTTGTTACGGGCTGTTGACCATGTTAGTGTTAGGGTTAGGGTTAGGGTTAGTTTTAGGGTTAGGGTTAGGGTCAACAGCCTGGCCAAACAATTCCAATTTTAGTTTTATTTGTTTGAAATATGTGAGTATTGTGATGGACATAAGAGCCTTGTAATTTCATGTTTAACAGCTTACACATTTTCAATAATTAACATAGAATCTTGGTTTTAATTTCTGCTGCTTAGATGGGCCATATGGCTCAATGATGGACATAGGATTTATTTATTTATTTAATACCCTGTCCATCAGTCTGTATGCCCACATTTTAATGTTTACAGTTTTATCAAACTGTATTTGATTCTATATAAATAATGTATTTTTGTATATGCTGGTCAATGACCAGAGACCTTTCATGCATTCTCCAAAAGCACCCACAAAATTTAAATACTGGGCAAGTGTGGAGTTGTGTTTTTGGGAATTCCTCAGAAAGCCCCAGGAAACACTGGGAGCTGTAATTCCAAATAAGAAATCTGCACACCTCTGTCCAGTTCCTCAGCAAACTACAAATCCCAAGAGACTATGCCTTGGCAAAATACAGATCCGAATGTCAGATTCATGGCAGTTGAATTAATCTTACAGCACTATAACCATGCAGCATTGAGGGAATCTGCCTCAAACCATCCTCTCTGCCTGCAAGCCCTTCCTTTCAAAGGTCAGCATCAGAGAGTCTCCCTTTGTCTAAGGGAAGCATCAGAGGGAATCATCTCCCCATTCCTCAGGAGGTCACCTTCCTCCTTGAAGGCATACGTTTTCCAGGTGAGCAATGGAGCCTTGATCTTATGATTTGAAGGCCATCGTTTTGTCCACCCAACTTGCTGCTTCTCCCTCCCTTCATTTCTCAAGGTCAGGGGTCTTGGCTTCCCAGGAACAGCTGTGTTCTCTGAAGGAGGGTGAGCTCATTACACAGGGCCCACGCCTGCCACATCTGTCCACCCGGTCATACCTCAATGCCATAAAATGAGTCATTTCCATGCCCCTCTTTGATTTCCACATGCATTGCTGATTTTATACAATACGAGGTTGGCTCATTTAGCCTGAGTTAATTACCAGCTAAAGGTTGTAAAGAGATAAGTACTGCACCTTTTAAAAAGCCTGCTGTTAATCTTACGTGGCTGCTTCACTCCTGCGTATGCTTCAATTCCTTTTATCTAACACTTTGTCCTAGGGGACTCATCTTGGTCCTTCCTTTTATTTTCTCTGATGTCAGCCATGGGGGGCACTCCTTGTCCTCAGCAAGGTGGTGACCTTGATTGGATCAAAGGTCGAGTGGATTTAAATCCTGAAAGTCAATGACAGGAGATAAGAGGACAACTGATCACTGGGGTGGGGAAGAGGCTTTAGTGGATCAAGGATGGGGGTGAGTAGTTTTCTGGTCCTGGGATCAGAGGATCACGGGACTGTAAATCAGTAGGGGGATCCTCAATGTGAGATGACTGGATAAAATTAAGGACAGTGTTCCTATACTTTTATTATTTTTTGCATGGAGGAGAAAATATCAGGTGTGTGTTTGCCTTGCCCTCCCAGCCCAGGAATAACGAGGCAGACAACGGCATTGGGTTAAATAGGGCCACAACTTTATTAACTTATTAACCAAAACTCAGGAACAAGGAGGCCTATGTAGTGAATAGGTTGATACAGAACCCATTGAGTTCTCTATCCCAAAAACATTAATGAGATCCCAGTTGTAAGCTCGCTGTCCACCTGTCCTGCGAGCTACCAACTCCAGAAAACAATACCGGGCTGCCCTCTGCCTTTGCTGTTTATATTTTATGGCTGCATTAAGTGGGCATTACCTATTTATGTACAGAGGGCTACCAAGCACCCATTGGATGCCATTGGGATCTCACCAAAAAACTAGCCTCAAGACCTATTCACTACCCGCTGCTGTGACCAAGGTGACAACCTGCGGCCCTGTTGTTGATGACGGGATGGGCGAAAACACACTGCTTCCCTACTGCCAATCTGGGAAGCAGCCAAAAATTCCCATCCGGCCCTGTAGCGACCAGCTAATCTCGCCATCAATCTAGGGCGGGTGGGTGGGGTCGGTTGGCAGCGCCGGCAAAAGGAAGAGGCCAGGGTCCGAGGGCTCAAGGTTCTTTTCCCCTGCCCTCCACGTGACCGGTGCTGCCCATGACGCCTCCCTGGCGCGAGGGCAAAGCACCCTCGGCCGGGACCTCGCCCGGCGAAGGTAACCTTGCCCTCCCAGCCCAGGAATAACGAGGCAGACAACGGCATTGGGTTAAATAGGGCCACAACTTTATTAACTTATTAACAAAACTCAGGAACAAGGAGGCCTATGTAGTGAATAGGTTGATACAGAACCCATTGAGTTCTCTATCCCAAAAACATTAATGAGATCCCAGTTGTAAGCTCGCTGTCCACCTGTCCTGCGAGCTACCAACTCCAGAAAACAATACCGGGCCGCCCTCTGCCTTTGCTGTTTATATTTTATGGCTGCATTAAGTGGGCATTACCTATTTATGTACAGAGGGCTACCAAGCACCCATTGGATGCCATTGGGATCTCACCAAAAAACTAGCCTCAAGACCTATTCACTACCCGCCACACAAAAGGAGCTACTTTGTATGCTCCTTGCCCCCCACCAAGAGGGCGATCTCATCGGCCAGGCCTCCTCTAATATCCTCCAAAAATATATCCAGGCCCATGGGAGACAAATGAACTCCGTCCGGACAGTAGAACTCCTGCTTTCTGCCCCGGAGCCGAGGGTGTGCAATCACTCCCCCAAGCCCGCCGTGCATAGCACGAACAACTTCACGATTGACCCCTTTCCGGGCGCAATCGACCTGTTTGGGGTGCCATGCATCCCTCCAAACCAACCGTGGCCGGATCTCTGACCAAACAAACCTCATGCGGGGAAAACGCTGTTGCAAAAACTGCAGGTCAGCTACGACCTGTAAAATCAGGGACTTGCCAGGGCGCCTGGTTAAATCATTTCCCCCAAGGTGGACCAACAGGATCTCAGGCGACTGGCCCGCATAATGTTGCATAACGAGGGGAACCAAATTATCCCAGAGCATTCCTCTGCGGCCTTGCCAATCGAGCCATGCGGAAGGCCCCAGGCCTAGATCCTTGCCCCATCCGGTTTTCCGTGCATGGACCGCTGCCCAATAAACGAAACTATGCCCACAGATGAGCACACGAACTCTGGAACTTGGCAGCCATCCTGCAACAAGAAAAGAAACAGGTGCTGGCCAATGACCAGCCCTAGCAATTAGGCAAACTCCGCACATAGGTCCGATATTTACCAGAGGACCACCGCCCCACCGCTTGTATTTCTGGGACACTGTATCCTAATGCCGCAGCAGTAGAAGCCGCCCCAATATGGAACGAGTGGGTTCCAAAATGCATCCCATCCAGTCCCGCCAATCGGAGTCCCCGGGATGACAGCTGCCAAAACTGGTACTTTGTTAACGGGGCCCCGTCGCCATGTCGGAACAAGGGGCCACCATCATCTCCCCGCAGCTTCAAGTAACTAGCCATCGCTCGACAGGGGCATAAAGCAGCCTCCGAGCAAGGCCCCAGCCGTATGACCTTACCAGCTCCTTTCTGGTCCGTCTTGGATCTTCTCAGGTTCACAATGAGCAAGTTTCCGTCGAGCAACAGGTCCCCTCTCTGCAGTGCATTATCGGATTTGTCCCCTCTTGCAGCCACTACCAACTCACCAATACGGAAAGCCCCAAAAAAGGCCAACAAGGAAGCTGCTCTAAACAACTTAACTTCAAAAGTGTCCCTGCAAATCACCTTCCAACCGTGACACAACCGCCTTAAGACTGCTGGTGAAATGGGCACTCGCCTATCTGGCACCTTACCCCGCTCCCTGGACCAGCCTTCTATCATCTTGCCCACTCTGCCATCCTGTGTGGGATGCGGGAATCCTTTTGCCTTGGCGTAGAATGCCACTGCCGCCATTCTACCTTGAATGGACCGGGGGGCTAATCCCCGCCTGAACAAATGAACAGCAAAGCGCATCAGTACCTCCGGATCGGCGGGCCAGGGGTGGCGAATTCCCACACCTTTGCAAAAGCTATCATATTCTATGCATGCTGCCGCATAACTCTTCCTGGTACTTGGAGCCAGCGCCAGGCTCATTGCCCTGTGGGCTTCCACCCTCCAATCTTCCATATCTCGATGGGCAGGGCGTCCGGATGTAACTTCGCCGCCGGGGCCAACGCCCTGAACCTCGCCATCTGTTGGCGTGAAAGGGCGTCAGCCAACTCGTTCTTAATACCAGGCACATGCTTAGCACGGAACACTATGTTCAGCTTCAGACATTTCAAAGTGAAAGCCCGCAACAGGGACATGACCCGTGGGGATCTGGATGTCAATGAGTTGATGATTTGGACCACTGCAATGTTGTCACACCAAAAGGTGACGGCAGTGTTAACCCATTGCTCCCCCCAGATCCGCAGCGCCCCTGCTATTGGGAAAAACTCCAAGAATGTCAAATCCCTGGTAATCCCTTGCTTATGCCATTCCGCTGGCCACGTCCCTGCACACCACCGTCCCTTAAAGAACATACCAAAACCGAAAGCTCCCGAGGCATCAGTGTGCACCTGCAGGTCCGCTCCCAAGAACAGGTCGGCTCTCCAAAATGAGACTCCGTTAAAACCCTCCAGAAATTCCAACCAAACCCGGAGGTCCTCCTTAACCCCCCTTGAGAGTCTCTGCCGGTGGTGAGGTTTCTTCAGCCCCATCATTAAGTCGCAAAGCCTTCGCAAAAAGGGTCTGCCCAGTGCTACCACCTAGCAGGCGAAATTCAGATGTCCCGCCAGCACCTGCAATTCCCTCAGTGTCACTTTATTCTGGCCTACCATACTCCGAATCCGTCCCTTCAGTTCCAGCAGCTTCTCATCCGGTAAGCGACAACACTGCTGGCTCGTATCCAATTCAATACCCAAATACGTCAGCTTATCTATAGGCCCTTCAGTCTTTTCTCCCGCCAACGGAACTCCCAGCTCTGCAGCCACTGACTCAAACTCAGCCATCAGGGCACCACACTGCCCCGTACCTGCCCTGCCACAGAACAAAAAATCATCTAAATAGTGGACTACCTGCCTGGTCCTGCACCTCCTGCGTACAACCCATTCCAAAAACGAACTAAAACATTCAAACGCTGCGCAGGAGACCGAGCATCCCATCGGCAGTGCCCTGTCCACATAAAACTTGTCCTCAAACTTGAAACCAAGCAACCAAAAATCCTGGGGGTGGACCGGCAACAAGCGAAATGCGGATTTTATATCGCATTTTCCCAGCTCAGCCCCCAGTCCACAAGCCTTCACCATCTTGATGGCCGCATCAAAAGATGTGTACTTCACACTGCAGAGGTCCTTGGGGATTTTGTCATTCACTGACTCACCCGCCGGATACGAGAGGTGATGAATAAGGCGAAATTCGCCCGGTGCCTTCTTCGGCACCACCCCCAAAGGGGAAATCCTCAGCTTGGGAAAGGGGGGCCTCGCAAAAGGCCCTGCCACCCTGCCTTCCTTCACCTCCTTACATATCTTGTCCCTAACCACCTCTTCGTGTCCCTGGACGGACTTCAAGTTCCTGGGCGGCTCCTGAACTGTAACTCCAACTGCCGGAATCCTAAAACCAACCGAAAACCCCAAACACAACACTTCCGCCGCTGCTCTGTCGGGATAGTCCCGGAGCCAGCGGCGCAAAACTTCAATTTTAACTGGGCTGGGCCCCCTTTGCAGCCGCGCCTGCTCCTGGGGGTTTCCTACCGGCTCCCCCGTCCCTGTTGGTCCCCCAGTTTCCCCGCCCTCGAGCACAGTGCATCGCTGGGTGGGGGCCACTACACAGGGAGCACTGATGTTTAAATTTACATGGCCGACGGGAACAGGCACCCTTGTTGTTGTAATCCCAACAGACCAGGCGGGGTTGAACCACCTGGCCCGCACTGAGGCGGGGCACATTGGGCTGGCTGCTCCTCTGAATGAGGTGACCACAGTCAAATCTCTCCCCACTCACCGGCCTGTTGGGTGACATAATGCGCAACCAAAGCGCCTCGTGAGGCTTGCTCCAGGGTAAGCTAGGGCGCCTAGCCGCCCTCATACGGAAACCCTCATCATACGCCAGCCACGCAGTTCCTGGAAAATCCGCGTGTGCCCTGTGAATCAGGTCTAAATACTGGAACAGGGCTAACGCCCGCTCTGGAAAGGTCCTGACTATTATCCCGGCGTAAACGTAAAATGCTGGGACCCAATTTCCCCAGCAACGGTCCGGCTTCCTGCGTTTGATCTTTTCCTTGTCTTTCTCGTCTAGCTTATCATACTTACCCTCCCCTATTTCCCTGTTAAGTAACTCAAACACGTCTACGCAATCCCCTCACAGAATTTTATCGATCATGGCCTGGGAAAGGTGATCCCCTAAGGGGAGGGACTCATCCTCATCTGGCAGGTCACCATATGGTATGGCGTGCTCCGTGGTATTAGCAGCCGCTAGGTTCCGCCCAGGCAGTTCCTGTGCCGGTCTATCCGTCTGTGTCTCCACAGCGTTGGGCCTGGTCTCCCCCGGCCCTGTCTGCGTAGCCGCCTCCACCCGCCTTACCTGGAACGTACCATGAGGAAGGGCCCGAACCTCCCTGGTTGGTGACCTAAGCACAGACGGGCGCCACGGCCAACTCTCCCTGTGTGTGCATGGTGTAACTGGAACATGCTCACCTGAGGCCCTAGCCTGGGGAGGCACTCTGACCCGGTCGGGTCTGTCGTTCGTGACAGACAGGTCCATCGCCATCCCAGACACGGATCCATCGGCTGCCTCTCCAGCTCCCGTCTGGTCGCCCCTCGCACCATGCTCCTCCTGCTCCTCCTCCAGGTCAGATGCCTGCACCGCTGCATGTTCCATCCCGCTGGTCCCAGCGTCGTCGTCAAACAGCTCCTGGCTCCCAGCGGATCTCTCTCCTTCTAAAATGGCAATACAAGCAAGCATAGATTCACTGACCCGCTTCAATTCAGCCAACTTCTTTGCCCTCGTTTCCCTCCTAGACTGCCGCCTACCAAAGGAAGTAGACATCCCAGACCCTTGGGCCCGCTCTCGTTCCAAAGAGCTCAGCTTATCCAGGATGGGCCTAAAATCAGGATAATCATCCTCATCCGAGGATGAAATCTGTGGAGCAGAAGGCCGTGCATGGGCCTTCCTCTTCACGGGCTGCTTGCCCTTCCCCCCAGACTGGCTACGTTTGGGCCCCATAATGCTGTTACCACAACCCAACTGACCCACAGGTGCCTCTATAAAGCTCAATGAGCCGAGGAAGGTGCCCAGCCCGATGGATGGGCACGGATTGGAAACCAGGCCCTGACCACGAGGTAGCCTATCCAAGATGGCCGCCACCCCCAACCACCAGCTTCAGCAAGATGGGCGCCCAAAATGGCCCCCACACAAAATGGCGGCCGTCAGGAGGCCCCCAGCCAACAGGCCTGCTCTTCCACCGGCCGCCAAAGCCCTGCCGGCCCTTCGACTGGCTAACCGGGCCCAGCAGAAGCACCCGACCCGGGACCCAGCCAAGGATGCTAGCCGCGCTCCCGTCACCCCTACCGGTCGTCCCGCCACACCAGGGTAAGCGGCACCAACTACCGGGCGGGCCGGAGGGGGGGGGGTCAACACCCGACCAGGGACTCAGCCCCACCGCTCTCCTCACCCCGTCACCCCTTCTATGCCCGGGCCCCTTGCGGCCTCCCGCTGCCCTCGGAGCCCACCCGACGCCCGCCCGACTCAAGGCCTCGCTAGGCCGATCACGGCCGCCGGGCCACCCAGAGAAGGTCCCCGCCGAAAGCCCGACAAGGCAGCACAGCCGGCTGACCACCGGCAAGCTTTTCCCCGCCGCTGACGCTCCCGAGCCGAGGGCTCCGATCCCGGAGCCGCCCGCCCGCCGCGCGTCCCCTTCACCGATCGGGCTGCGAGTCCCCGCAGCCCGCACTCCGCCGCTCTTCCTCCTCGGGTCCCTTGCCGCCGCTCCTCCACTCCAGGGTCCCTCACCGCCGCTCCTGCCCCGTCGGTTGGCAGCGCCAGCAAAAGGAAGAGGCCAGGGTCCGAGGGCTCAAGGTTCTTATACCTGGCCCTCCACGTGACCGGCGCTGCCCATGACGCCTCCCTGGCGCGAGGGCAAAGCACCCTCGGCCGGGACCTCGCCCGGCGAAGGTAACCTTCCATGAAATATGACACCTGCTGCTCTTCTAAGCAACTGTGGCAAGTACAGAAGCCCCGGCCTCTTGGAAATCAGCAGGAGAGGAAGCAGAACAAAGAAAGATGTGAAGAATGCCATTCAACTTCCAGGAAAGAAAGAAAAATATGATAAATCTTTGTTAGACACAGGTCAAACCATACTGCTCCCAAACCCCACCTCTTCAGCTGATCAGCCACTCCTCAGGCCAAGCTTGCTTAATTTTTTTTTCACCTCCTTGGCTGATCTCCCGGTCGTGAGCAAGAGCACAGACTTCTTCACCTTGACCTTTTGTCTGAGTGGGAGGTCAGCCAAGAGGGTGGGGCAGGGAAGCCTGAACTCTTGCTGGGACTGGAAGATCAATTGAGGAAATGCAGCACTTGTGCTGCCGCCTTTATGAACCAGGACGAACCAGTTCACACCCATCTCTAAATTGTAGAATCTAGAATAAATGGTGATACAAACATCCCTTCTGGATGAGCCCACATATAAAGTGGCTTGTACAGGACATTTTTTCCTACTTGCATTCATCTGGCTTTTTATGGGTTGGTGTAAAGGAACAGATTGAAGCTCAAATGCATTTCCCTTACTTTGTTGACAATGGCAAGGATAAGGATCATGATGTGAATGTACAGCTTCTGTTTCCTTTTTATTCACTCCACAGTCATACCACACAGAATAAAAATAGCATCAGCCAAGACAAAATTGTTACTACTTTACTTCCCTCTTGATAGGTAATTCTTCTCTGAAGGATGACCATTTCACAGCAAGATGAATACTTGTGTTGGCCCCGGGTGGAACTCAGAATGAAGAGTCTTTCCATATATGCAACACCATCATTCTGCTGTTCTGCTCAATAGATGGAACAAAATTCCTGTAAGATTCTGGCTTTCATGTGTCGAATTTGTGTGTGATCCTACTAACAGCAGGGCTTTGCTTCTGGTGGGTGGTCTGCGACTCTTCTAGACTCAGTCCCAATCAGAGATTATTAGAGGTTTTGTGGGGTTAAACCACTGAGTCTCTGGGCTTCTCAACTGAAACGTTGGCTGTTTGAATACATATAACGGAGTGAGCTCCTGTTGCTTGTCCCTGCTCCTGTCAACCTAGCAATTCAAAACCACATAAAATGTGAGTAGGAAAATAGGTACCACTTCAGTGTAATGGCATTCCATGTGCTGGTATGTTTCGTCATGCCAGCCACATGACCATAGGAATATTTATACAGTACAGACAAATGCCAGCTCTTGGGCTTACAATCAAATGGAGATGAGCACTGACTCCTAGAGCCAGAAATGACTGGACTTAATCATCAAGGGGAACATTTACCTTTTATCTTTACCTTTACTTCATTATCTATTTAGAATTGCTTCGTTATTCTATTATGAGTTTCTTCTTTGAAGACATACCACAGACATTCAGATGCACAGAACACCTCCACAACATAAATATAGATAAAATAGGGAGAAGTAACCAATGTGTTGCTTGTATCTCCAGTATTTGGCTGCATAGTGTTCTTGCTCAGGACTACAGATAGTCAGGACTAGTAGTCTTGTGGTGTTTGTTAAAGATCTGGAGGAAAGCAGAAAGGGTACCACCCCTCATAATTTCATAGGTCATAAAAGCT
>JAHTLZ010000102.1:2002414-2028616 GCA_023846285.1 Phrynocephalus versicolor
CATCAAGTGCTTCATCAAGTAGCAGGAAATACTTGACTGTGGCTTCTTTGGTTCAGTTGACTGGAGGGTTTCTGCCGAGGGACGGAAGTTGCAATTCCGCCCACTCTGCTGCACTGACCTACCTTTCAAAGCCTGTTTCAGGATTGTGGCCAGAGGTGTCAGCGAGTGATGGGATTTCTCAGATGGCGATCACGTTCTGTGGCGATCACCTGCTCTGGCAGCCACATTCTGTGGTTTCCTTGGCACATCTATGACGCCATTGGAGCTTGAGGGGAATTATAGGCTAGGGCTTCCTGTGGACCAGTGTCTCAGTTTTTGAGGATCTGTGTGATCCGCAGCGGGATGCATTTTCCCGGAATGTTGCTCCGAGGATACCTGTGCCCAGAAATCTTGAGTGCCAAAGGGGTGGGTGGGAGCTTTGTCGAGCAGTCCTCCTGGGCCCAACAAGAAGGTGCTCAGTTGGGTGTTGTGATTTCATAACCTTGCACAAAAAATGCCAGGAACAAAGTCAGACAACTAAGAGGATTGCTGCTGGGACAGGCGCTCAGATTCAATATATCCTGTTTTAGTTTGCATTATTTGACTTCATGTTATTGGCCCAGATCCTACTTTTTTATACTGATGGAACAGCAACCATATAACCATTGGGGCACCAATTAGCGAGTCACTGTTTGGATTTCTGCATAGGCCTCAAGCCATCTGATTAGGGCACAGTGAGAAATCAAAGCAGCAACTCATGAATTAGCAGCAATTGGCCATGTGAGTAACGTTGTGGCCATTCTGGCAGCATACTTGTGAAACAGCATCTGGGCTACTTTCTTTTCTTTCTCGTTATCCTTTCTCCCAGTACAAAGACCCAAGGCCAAGCACCAACAGTTAAGAACAAGTGAAATTAAAGCACCATAAGTTACAAGACTAAAAAATGAGCAAAGATATAACAGGATTAAAAGTGTGAACAGAAACAGGGCTAAAACATATAAAAGAACAGTCACATGAGAAGAGAAAAAAGAAAGGAAGAAAAGAAAGGGACCATTATTGCCTCAGTCTTAGTTCAACGCCCTGTCCTAGGCTTGTGAATTTAAATGCTTCTTGGTACCACAGCTTTCTCTGGGATATTCACCCTTTTTAATTCCTTCACCTGGCATTTCCAAATTACATTTACACATAGAAACGTGGAGTTGGAAGGGGCCTCTAGGGCCATTGGGTGCAAGCCATTACCTAAGGCCATTTGATCCAAGTCAAAACAGATGGGACCTAAATAGCAGGTGTCCATGTTATTCCAGCTCTCTTGATCTTATGTTTTTAGGTCCTTTGCAGTGGCAACCCTGTCCGTTTCATCCTAAGGAACTCTGCTTGAGGACATGGTTCTTGGTCTTGGTTTCAATTTCCTGCTTTTGCAAACTCAGAGCCAGATAGACCACAGTATTTGCACGGAGCCCATTGTTTGGAGGAAATTCTTGGAGCTCAGCTGGTTTTCTCAGAAGAGGTCTTGCAGATAGTTTGGTAATTTGATTTGGGCAATTTCTTTGCCAACATCCTGCTTCCTGTTTAATATTGGGAAGGGGAAAAAAGATATCAAATGCGGTGAGTGAGAACTAATGCTCCCGAGTCCCGACTTCAATCTCCATGGTCTCAAAGAGCATCTTCCCACCCTGCTGGTTATTATGGAAACTATAGTTCAAAAAATCTTTCTGGGGATGTCTACTTGTAAGGCTCTCCAGCCACGTAAACGTGCTCCTTCTTCAGACTCTGTCTCTTAGTCTTAAATGTCTTTCAGCCCCCCCTCCCCCCTCCCAAATCACCTTTCCCACCACTGCCCTTTTATCTTGAAGGCAACCAGAAGTATTTCTTACTTTCCTCAGTAAGAAAGAAAAATGACATCAAGTTCCATTTCCACAGTTTCAGTGGTTAACATTTCTCTTTTTCTTTTTCAGGGAGGAAATCTCTTAGGAATCTAAGAGCTTCCTTCTTCTTTACATCTAGTCACGTAGCCACCATCCTTTCTTTTTAAAAAGAAGCAGAAGCAGAAGCAACACAAGTAGAAAGAACCATGTGTGGCCACTGGAGATGCACAACAGATTGGCCCCTCTTTTTCAGCAAGGTGCTGGCTGCCAAGCAGTTAAACCCACCACTTGTTCAAATATCTGAATTTTAAAGACAACAGTGTTGGGTTTCATGCACAAGCTGCTCAACCCCGCCTTAAAGAAGGGATTGTTGGATTTGGTTTGGAAATTAATTTCATAAATCAAGTCATTTAAGCCTCGTGATTGTCAGGAGCAGATCTGGTGACTAAGTGTGTGTGGGGTGTTTGGTCTTGGTTTCATGGGGTATCGGAAATCAGAGTTCTTTTCGCTGTTCCCTTTCCTAAATTCTCTTGAAGGTTAAAACTTCTGTTTCCCTCAGTTTGAAAAATTGGGCAAACTGGAAAGTTTGTTTTGAAGGCTGTGGAACTCCCTGCTGCAGGATGTGGTGAAGGGATGACATCTGGCCTAGATGCCTTCAAAAGGGAGCTGGACAGATTTCTGGAGGAAAGGTCCTAGTCATGATGGATATCTGTGTAATCTCCAGGGTTAAAAGGAAGGTACCTCAAAATGCCAGACACAGGAGAGTGGTATCTGGAGATGGGTATCTAGTTGTCTTATGTGCTCCCAGAGACATTTGTTGGGGCCACTGTGAGATACAGGAAGCAAGACTAGATGGCTGCCCTGTTGAGGTTTCCCCGCCTGCTGGTGGTTGGGGACTTCAACGTGCATGCCGAGGCACAACTTTCAGGAGCTGCTCTGGAATTATGGAGTCCATGGCTCCATGAACCTATCTCAGCATGTTGTTTGCCCCACCCATAGTGCAGGCTATACCCTGGACCTTGTTTCCCCCTCCATGTCATCAGATTCTTATCTGAGGATTGGGGACATTGTATCCCAACCCGTGTCATGGGCAGATCACCATCTGCTAAAATTTTCCCTCTTGATTGTCACCCCACCCCACGGGGAGCATTGGCCCTGTGTCTGGGCCCGCCCCTGGAGGCTCCTGGACCCTGCTCGCTTCATGGAGGCCTTTGGGGAGCTTACTGGCGAACTGGCTGATGATCCAGTTGAAGCCCTGGTGGACAGGTGGTACACGGGTGTTGCTGGCGCTGTTGACCGAATCACCCCCAAGTGCTTCCTCCGATGTGGAGCTCGTTCCTCTCTGTGGTTCACGGCTGAGTTGTGGGCAATGAAACAAGAACGTAGGAAGCTTGAGTGCAGATGGGCGAGAGATCGGACGGCAGTGCGTAAGGCTGCGCTTAAGAAGCTGACCAGCCGTTATGTGCATGTGATCAGGGACGCTAGAACAGGTCATGCCTCCCTGAGAATTGGTGAGGCCTTGAACCGCCAGGGGGAGCTGTTCCAGGTGGTTCGAGACCTCTCCAATCCTGGTCAGCCTGGGCCTCTTCCTAGTGATTTCACTAGTGAGCAATTTGCAGCCTATTTTAGATCTAAGATTGAGGCCATCTGTTCCGATCTGGACTCCAGCTGCACTGGTCCCTCTTCGTTTATCCAGGGGTCCTCACCCCCTCGGTCTCCTCGCCTGGTTGAGTTTGGGCCGGTGTCACCAGTGGAGGCCTCCAGGGCTATGGCTTATTGCCGGCTGGCGGCTTCCCCTTTCGACCCTCACCCAGCTTGGCTTATTAAATCTGCCGGAGGGAACATGCCAGAGTGGGCTTCGTTCACTGCCACCTCTTCCTTTAGGGAGGGAATTCTTCCTTCCCGCCTGAAGAAGACGGTGGTGAAGCCCACCTTAAAGAAGCCCGGCCTGGCATAGGACGATTTAGCCAGCTATCGCCTGATTGCCGTTGTTCCCTTCCTGGGCAAGGTTGTTGAGAGGGTGGCTGCTGTCTGGCTTCATTTGTACCTGGAGGAAAATAATATCCTGGATCCATTCCAATCTGGGTTCAGGCCACTTCGTGGGACTGAGACTGCCCTGGTTGCTCTGCAGGATGACCTCATCAGGGAGGCTGATTGGGGGTGTTCCTCCCTGTTGGTCCTCCTTGATTTGTCAACGGCCTTTGATACCGTCGACTAGAGATGGGCACGACTCAGCGAAATTTTCGTTTCCGTTTTCGTTTTTTCGTTTTCGTTACGTAACGAAACGAAAACGAAAATTTTTCAAAAAAATAAAACGAAAACGGAAACGAAACGAAAAATTTTGCCGTGTTTTTCGTTTTCGTTGCGGCAAGCACATTGAACTGAAAAGAATGCTAACGAAACAGAAATTTTCCGTTTCCGTTTCCGTTTTCCGGTTTCGTTAGGCAACGAAACGAAAACGAAAAATTTGCGGAAAAACCCTACGAAAACGAAAACGAACCGAAACGGACCCCTCAACGAAAAATGAAAAGCGAAAAAACATTTTTTTTGAGTCGTGCCCATCTCTACCGTCGACCACAGTATCCTGCTGGGTCGGCTTGCCGAGGCTGGAATTGGGTGGTCTGCGTTCGGCTGGCTCTGATCCTTCCTCAATGGCTGGTCCCAGTGGGTTCAGCTGGGGGATGCGTTGTTGGCTCCTTGGACGCTCCCTTGTGGGGCTCCCCAGGGGTCGGCAATCTCCCGCATGCTGTTCAACATTTATATCAGGCCGCTGGCGGACGTCATCAGGAGATTTGGAGTTCACTGTCATCAGTACGCTGATGATACACAGCTCTCTCTCTCCTTTTCTACCTCTGCAGTGGAGGCAGTGCTCTCCCTCGACCTGTGCCTGGAGGCTGTCTTGGAATGGATCAGGACTAACAGGCTCAAGCTTAATCCGGAGAAGACGGAGGTTCTGTTCTTCGGGGTGCTCTCGTCTGGGTACAATGGCCCCCTCCCTAAACTGGGGGGTGTTTCCCTCCAGCCTACGGACAAGGCCGGGAATCTGGGCGTGGTCCTGGACTCGGCCCTCTCCCTGGAAGCCCAGGTGATGACCGTTTATAGAGCCGCTTTTTTCCACTTCCGCAGGATTGCCCAGATCCGCCCATACCTCGATGAGTCCTCCCTGAGGACAGTTGTGCAGGCCCTTGTGATCTCGAGGATTGATTACTGCAACACAGTTTATGTGGAGTTGCCCTTGACCCTTGTCTGGAGACTCCAACGGGTACAAAATGCGGCAGCCAGACTGGTGGTGGGTGCTCATAGATACGATAACATCACCCTAGTTCTGGCCCGCCAGCATTGGCTGCCTGTGGCTCTCCAGATAAGGTTCAAGGTCCTAGTTTTGGTTTTCAAAACCCTCCATGGCCTGGGTCCTGAATACCTGTTGGAGCGTATTTCCCAGCGGTCAACTGAGGCCAGGCCCACTCGAAGGTCACAGGCGCACTCAGTCAAGGTGCCCACTCCGAGTGAGGCACGGAGGCCAGCTATGTGCAGCTGTGCCTTCTCCGTTGTGGGCCCCTCGTTACCACCTTCTGAGTGAGCTGCGCCTTGCACAGTCCCTGCCCGCCTTCAAAAAGGCCTTGAAAACCATGCTTTTTAGGGAGGCATATGGCGACCTAATTTAATTTAATTTAATTTACTTACTTTAATTTAATTTAATCTAAGTTATTTTATTATTTTTTTCATCCTCTTCCGCCCTCTGATGTATTTTGTCTAGGGCTTTCCCTCTTCTTTTTATTTGTATTTCAATGTTTTTAACCTGTAAACCGCCCAGATTTCCAGTTTGGAAGATGAGCGGTATAAAAATGAAACAAACAGATAAATAATAATAATGGGCCCTTGGCCTGATCCAGCAGGGCCCTTCTTGGTTCTTAAATCAAGTAATGTAATTTGGGCCACTGCTGAAAGCATTTATCCTTGAGTCTTTGCTGACCTGACTGTTCTTATACATTGCCAGAATTCAAATGCGCATTTTGAGACCCAGATGGGTTAAATTGGTAGGTTGTCAAGATTAGAGTTGGTGGACAGAAGCATATTATTTAAATAAAAGGCACAAGTCAAAATGGCATGAATCCTGGTGGTTAATTGTTACTGGTTGAGGAACTGAAGCAGATATTGCTCACACTAGGGATGGGCAGGAACCGAATGACGAACCAGAAAAAATGGGCCTGGGAAGGGAAGCCAGGCCTGCTGCCTCTGCACACGCGCCCACTCTCCAGCTGGTAGGAGGCTCATGCTCAGAAGCAGCAGGCCTGCTTCTTGGAAGGGAAGCTGAGCTGACTGTCTCTGGGGATGGCAGTGGCAGCACCAGGGCAAGGTAGGGAGGTGATAGAGGCAATGGGAAAGGGGCAGGTGGTCAGTAGAGGAGGAGGAAGGGCAGGAAAAGGTAGGTTCCCTCCCACCAAACATGAACCAGAAAAGCAAATCACAAAGTGTACACACATTGTGTAAGTTGTAAATGACAAATTAATGTTAATAAGATGCTAGTTGCTTTCTTGGGTGTGGTACAGCATTTCCCAGGGATACAGTAAACCCCCAGCTATCGCAGGGGTTAGGGACCCGACCCGACCCACAATAATTGAAAATCCGCAATATGCAGATACTGGGTCAGGTTGGGACTGGGAGGGCTCTCTGGGGGCTCTTGTACTTACCCCAGGCCTGGCGCTGCCCCAGATGGGCCTGCAAGGGGCTTTCCAGTCCCCCAGATGCCCCAAAAGTGCTTTCTAGTGCTCTGGAGGTCACTTCTGGTTTGCGGGGAAGCACTTTTGGGGCCTCCGACAGGCCTGGGAAGACCTTTCCTCCTTACCCCAGGGAGCCTTCCCCCCCCCCCCATATACTGTGGACCTGCGATATACCGGGACTGCAGTATATGAACTACAAAAGGGTGGGGGACAACTGTATCTCTATCCGCTCATTGACAAGCAGCCATTTGCTGCTGCAACTTAAATGACTTCCCCTCAAAATAGCACAAATCACCAAAAGAATTCATATTCTCACCCTTTCCCTTTCTTTCCACCTTATATTTTACTTATTTATTTTAATGATGCAATTTATATAGCTCCCAGCCACAACTCTGCACGGTCTGCACAGGAACACAAAAATACAAAACAAACAAACAAACAAACAAAACAAAAAAACCCCACCCATCCAACCACCAACCCTCCATTCCCACTCCATGACATGTATCACACGAAGATAGAAATGCAACTGGATCTAAAGCTAGCGAACCTCATGGGGGCATGCAAAAACTAAGCACAAATTAAGAGTGAGGGTTCAGGCTTGGGAGGAGTGTCACAGAGCTCTGCAATCAGAAGCTGCCTAAATGACATGAAGGAGGTGCCATCGCTGAAAAGATCAGCTTCCTTGGAAAGGCTTTTTGCTTCTTTTGGTGTAATGAGGCCTGGGAGGGAAAAAAATAGGTAGTTGGGAGAGATATTCTGAGAACTGTTAAGGGTCCCAAACCATGAAGGGCTTTGCATGTTGACACCAGGACCTTGAGGGCATGGAAAGCAACAGGAAACATGTGCTATGTACTCTTTTTAGCAATTCAGCAGAAGAAACGTTAACAAATGAGGAGGAGAGGCGGAGGCTCTGGGATGAGGGATGTTTTGCTGTGCTGTCAAGCTAGATGGCTAGCAGGCCTGATGAGCCTCAGATGTATAAGCAAATCTAAGCTTGAGATTAATGGACAGGTGCAGCTGGCCCATTTGCATTCTAATTCAAATGGATTTGATTCACTGCTTTGAAGGGAACAACCTGAACACCCATCATTGTGCTGAAGGTTAGACAGTACTCCCTGTGACCATTAGGGAATAGCATATAAGCATGTTCGGTCAAGTCAGTTCTGACTTAGACAGACCCTTTTCCAGGTTTTCCAGGTAGAGAATACTCAAGTGGCTGACCATTTCCTTTGGGGGGAGGGGGGCTGGGACTGTGTAGGCCACACAGGCTGGCTCTTCTGGGTTGCCAATACAGTGGTACCTTGTATAAATGAATTAATTCATTCCAAATGAAATTATGTTAAGCAAATTTTCCTTTGTACAAATTTCCCATAGGAATGCTTTGAAAACGGAGTTATCTCTAATTGCGACCATTTTTATGTTGTATGGATTCGCCCCATAGACGATTCCGTTAAGCAAATTTCCCCTATCTGGAATTTTGTTGTACAGATTTTATGTTATACAAACTGTTTGTTCTACAAGGTACCACTGTAGCAGAATCGAAATCCAGGTCTCTGGCTCTGCAACCAGAAACCGAGCTCACTGAACTACCCAGTCAGTCCATTTTGGTTTTAAAACGCCCCTCCCCTCCCCCCCAGGTTGTCTGAGATATGCAACCTTTCTGGGGAGGGGGGGTACTTTGTGGATGTATAACTCAGATATTTGAAACCCAACCTGGAGAGATTGTGGAGGCAAGTCATGGGAGGTTTTCCTGCAAATGTGGCATCTTGAGGTGCTTGGAGCTACTTTCCTGTGGGGGTCACTCTTTGGGGGTCTATAACTCAGACATCCAGATCCCAGCCTTCACCAAACTTGTAGGTCTTGCAGAGAAGAGTTGTGGGAACTAGAGATGGGCACGAATCGAAAAAATGACGCTTCAGTTTTTCATTTTTCGTTGCGGGTCCATTTCAGTTCGTTTTCATTTTTCGTGAATTTTTTGAAAAAATTTCATTTTGTTTTTTGTTTTTTGTTTTTTGTTTTTTACCTGCTTTTGCGTGACTTAAAGCATCTCCGCGTGTGGACGTCCCCCACCGCCCCAGACCAGAGGGAAAACACTAAAAAAATGATGCTGGCAGAGACACAGTATAGACAGTATGCAGGGAGGCTGCAAAGGCAGCAGCGTGCGTTGCCCAGGACGTAAGGCAGCTGCAGAGTGACTGCAATGCGGGGCAGGGGAGGGTACTCACCAAGAGGTAGGCACGCACACAGGGAGGCTGCAAGAGAAATCTCTTCTTTCTCTCCCCTAAGAGCCAGGCTGCAGCCAGCAGGAACACAGAGACACACACCTGCCTGGCTGCCTAAAGTAATGAATCACAGACAGCAATCCCACCCTAACTCCCACCACAGACTGCAAGGAGGACGGGGGCTGCCAAAGCTTTTTATGCCCTCTGTGGCTGCCACACCTACCCATTCTGCAACCTGGGCATGCTATTGGTTGAAATTGTCCAATAATTTACGTGATCCCATCACATGGCTTGCATCCATCTTGTGGCTGGAATCCATTTTGTGTCATCCTTAAAGGGAAAAGAAAAAGTAAATTGTGATGGGAGAAAGACAAAAACAAACGTTTTAAGGACCACAACCCCCTGGTAGGTAATAATTCCAATAATTACCACTGCATTTTTATGGATGTCCAGGGTGTTTTGATACCCAAGAAATCAATATTAGGCATCTGGGAGCCATTTTGGGTCGATGTCCCCTAACTCCCCTTAAAGGAAAAAAAAATACAGCGATCTGAAAAAAGACATAGATGCACGTTTTAAGGATCCCAACCCCCCGGTAGGTATTATCAAGCAGAATAAATAATTGTCGCTGGGTTTTTATGGACATTCAGGATGTTTTTTAACATTTAAAAACAGCTCATTTCATTGCACATCTCCATTAACAAAAACAAAACGTAACAAACCTAATTTTCGTGGTTCTGTTCAGTTCGTTCCAATTTCATCACAATTTTCGTTATTCATTTTGTTACGTAACAAAATGAATAACGAATAATGAAACAATTTTTTTCCCCATTTCGTGCCCATCTCTAGTGGGAATCCTTCCTGAAAAGAGGTTATGCCTCAGTGCCCCGGAGGCCATAGAAATGATAATTACAAGTTGATTCATCAATTTATCAGGAAAAAATTATCACAGATTCATTGGTGTGCTTCCTTGACCTGGATGAATTACGAATCAAAACGAATCACCATTTCTATTTGATTTGTGCCCATCTCTAAGATGAAAATTGAGACCAGAATCATGTGTTTTCCTAGTAGACACAAAGGCAGAAAGCATATCTCTTTAATGTTTTGTGACTGGCAGTTTGACAATAGAGCCATGGTTGCTTGTGACGTGATAGGTTAAGTTGTACTTTGCACAAATAGTGCAAACCGACTGCCCTTCCTAATTTTAGGCTTTTTTGGGGCCTAATTTTAGTTGCTGCTGATTGTAGTTCAACAGCAATTAAAATTTAGCTGAGTCTATCGTTGCCTGAAAAGATATAGAGAAATTAAAGGAACTGCCCGACCATAACTTTGTGCACTGCTCTATAGAAGGAGTAAAACAGTAGCACGTGGGCAAGTGTTTCGACATCTTCATCCCATGGGCATGTGAAGTTTTGCAAAGGGAATCATTTGAAATGACTCTCGAGTAGTGCTGAAGGTATGACACATTAAGCCATGTATATGAAAAGACCCTTCTCTATTTTTGGAGCTTCTAACACATGCAGATATGGTGTCATTGATTTTGAATGACTTATTGTGGAGCAGGATGTGATTTATTGGTGACAGGGAAATTATCTTAAGGTTCAGTCTCATTTAGGCACTGCTCAGATTGCTGTACCCAGTGGTCAATTTGATGTCTTGAACTCAGGGGCACTGGAAGTAGGAATTCAGATTTCATAAGGGTGGTGGATACCGTCTGGATGTTGGTCCCAACTTGACCAGAGCACTCAGAGGTGCTGAATTTTATTCCAGAAAATGAGTTCAGCACATAGGAGTGGCTTTCAATTTTGAATTCAAACACAGAATTGTCCCCAACAAAAATGGAGTCTCCCAGCCTCAACCATTGTGGGAAACCCTTGCTATTGTTGGACTCCCAGTTCCTGGAATGCCTCTCTACTATGGATAATGCAAGGGTAGGGTTGGTGGGACTTGTAGATTAAAAAGATCTGGATAGAAAACATGTACATCTCTGACATACTCTGTTAACTACTGCTTGATGTTTTGGGTTAAGTATAAACGGCTGAAAATCCTGTTTGGTGACATTTACAAATTTCTTCTCACGTTCATGGAAAGACCTTGAGGTTGAAAACCTTGGAATGTGGGACAAAGTGGAGCGGACAGATTTTGCCTTCCAGGGCAAAGGCCTTTGAGTTACTGGCTCTTAATGGGTTCACTCTCATCAGTACATCCAATAGACATTGGGAGCGATGAGTTAAAGCCACCCTTTAGTCAAGTACAACTGGGACGGTTACTTCATGTCCACTCTTGTCCCGGGAGGAAGTTCATTGCATGTTGATGTCGGTCACAGTCACGTGGTCTTCTTGTGGTTCTGTCCCTGTTCCCGTGTACGCACGGGCGTGATTGATGATACCGGCATGACTGTTTCCGCACGTCCTCATTCCGTGATGAGATGTGAAATTCCATGCCTGTCTTCTCCATTTTTTTCCCCGGCCCGACCTTCCATTTTTCAATGTTTTGATTCTCTGAAGCCTTGCCTTCAATGCGTTACGGAGCTAAGTTTGAGGCATTTGTCTTTTAATCTAACTGCACTGCATTGGTGACTCCATAGGGAATGTCCTGGCAAATGGCACTTTGCACTCCTGCCACTAGATGGCGAATGGCACATTGTGGGAGGAGACTGACCTCACAGGCTCTCGTATTTGAACGAGAAGCAAGATGAGGAGATTCCCAAGGCCAGGGAGGGAATCTCTCATCCCGCTTAAATCTCAGTTCAGGGGGGCCTGGTCAGGACGAACTCCCCTCATCCCGCAATGGACGTGCAGTTAAATTTCTTCGTATCGGTCCCCAGCGGGACCGCGAACACCGATGAGATGGACGTGAAGTATCAGCCTTAGTCTCCCATAGAGATGGGCATGAAATGAGCCAAGAAGGAAGGAAAGAAGGAAGGGAAGAAGGAAGGAAGGAAGGAAGGAAGCAAACAACAACAACCTACAATGTGACTTTTATATGGATTACCATGTGCATGATTGCATTGATTGATTTCATATAAACACCATTGTTTTCCATGTTAGTCTCCATCCCTCATAATGGGTTTATTTTGCATGCTCTTTGTAGCTTTAATGTTACCTTTTAATGTTCTAAGATGCCTAATTTCCTGTTCATAACTTAAATTAAATTAAATGTCTTAAATGTTCTGGGATGTGTATTGTCCCTCATTATTGTAAGCCGCCTTGGGTCCTTTTCCAAGGAGAAAGGTGGGGTAAAAATGTTCTAAACCAACCAACCAACAACAAATCCAATGAATTCGGCCATTTCCTAGTTTGATTCAGGGAAATTTGATTGCCCAGATTGAAATGCAAACTATTATCAGTGTTGGCCATTTGAGCACAAGATATAACGTGGACATCCCAAACCCAGTTTTCCTCAAATGTGGACTGACTGTTGGGCTGGTTGCCCACCGCCTACACTCCACATCTGGCAAAGGCTGGGTTTGGGATGTCTGGAGTATAGACCTCCAAAGACCCCCCCCCCCAGGAAATGCTCTTTAGCTTGGTTTTCCGATTATGAGATCTCTGTAAACCTGTTGAACCAAACAGGCTTATAGGCGTAGTGGCTGAATGGACCCCTGGGTGGTAGAGATCTGCAGAGGGCGGGGCTTATGTTTGGCACCACCAACAGGAATATCACCACATTTGACTTCTGAATTTATGATTCGATGAAAGTAGCCCAAGAAAATCTCAGGGAATGTCACTTCCCTCGCCCAGAGAAAAGTTACCTAAAAGTGCAATAAATAAATACATAGCTATGGGTGACTTGCTTCTTAGACTTCAAAATGGCACCTGTGTGACCATAAATGCAGTTTCCTACTACCAGCACCTCGTATCAAAGCTGAATCCTCTCCTTTCTTTCAACCCGTGGCATGGCATGCCCTTTTTCCTATCAGTGGTCCACTCTACTCTGTCTTCTGTTTGAGGCAATGGACAATCACAGTTCCTTGCAGAATGAACAAGGAAAGGACCTGCTGCAATCCTGTGTCTTGTTTCCTAGGAATAAACCCAAGTTCACTCAGTCTTTCCATAGAATATATTGGTAGTTTTGAGGGGGACCTAGTGTCGTTTAAAACAGGTCAGTTCCTACTCGAATGTTTTCAGCATCATTTACTCTCTGGATTATTGTTAGGAGGAATAAGGTTATTAGGTCTGCTGGAGGATTTTATTTGGTCTACATTTTTGATAAATCAAACTAATTTGCATTTCCCAGACTGGCATTGGGATTGGTAGTTTTCCTTTGCATTTTGCTCTGCCGGGAAATATAGTTCTTAGCACAAAATATGCATAAAAAACTATGCGAGGAAAAGCTGTGTGCAAAAGTTTGTATTTTGTGGAAATTCAATTTGTAGTTTAACATATTTAGTGGGAGTTTTATAAATGCAGTGCATGCACTGCAGAGGAAAAGCACAAAAGATGTATCTTAGGGGAAGTTTCTTGTGAAAAATAAATCTGTCTATTTGTTTGAAGCAAAAATTGTACAGTGGTATAAATATTGGACAGAATGGAGTGGAAACTATGATTAACCAAATGTGGATTTGACTTGACTATCACAAAGTGATATTGTTTTTTGCCTTGGTCAATACAGGTCCATGTGCATGCATGGGATAAATTATATTTCTCCTTGTGTAGGCTAGCAATTAGCAAAGCCTCCTAAACTATATGGGGAGGGGAGGATGCTATGCTATTGTTAGGCAGGGGTGGGTTAGTATTTTGTTTCAGTTGATTCTGATCAGAAATTACTGGAATTTGCAAAATTAGAATGTGGGAGGGAGGGAAGGAACCTGACACATTTGCCCCTAGCCGTTGTCCATGAGGAAAGAAGTATTAAGTGCTGTCCCTATTGACTTCTATACAGTATATAGAAATACCTTAGGCTAGCCCTTCCCCTATAGCTTATAATTTGCTGGAGAGGGACTTGCCTGCCTGTCTCATTGGATAAGTTATAGAAGAGAGATGAGCAACTGCAACTCATTCTGCCTAATTTGTCACCCTTGATTGTGTAGGTTAGAGCTGCTGGGAAATGTAGTCTAACAACTACAGATGGGGACCAACCAGAAAATCAGGGGTTTGTGGTGGGTTGTGGCTGCCGTCATGGCTTCTAGTTTGTGGTTCAAGTTCATGCTTATGGGGAGGGGGACTGACCTCTCGACCGACCTCTGCCTCCGCCTCCTCTGCTGCCTGCCCCGCCCACTGCCCACTACCGGCTCCTGCGACCACTGCTCTGGACTGTGTACCTGCCTATCAGCTGAGTAGTGGGTGGATGTTCAGAGGGAGCAGACTGGCTCCAAGAAGGGAAGTCGGATCTGCTGCCCCTGCAGGAGCAGGCAGGGGGCATCAAGGGGCATTGCAAAGAGGACAGGCACCCTGTTTTGCTGAAACAAAAGGAAATGCTTTGTGTGTGTGGGGGGGGGTAGGGTTGGTGCTTTGTTTTCCTTTGGCGAAACAGGATCCCTTAATAGGGTCAGAAACTGAACCACGAATCAGCAAGTTTGTTCATGTTTGGTTCGCAGTTTGGTTGTGCCCATCTCTACTAATACCCTCTGGAAACCCAGCTTTTTACTTACTGTTCCTGCACGAAAAAATAGTCCTGTTATCAGAGGAGACTCTGCTGCAATAATATTTTATTGTAGATAATCCCTTGTCACTCCAACAGGTACATAAGAACATAAGAACATAAGAAGAGCCATGCTGGATCAGGCCAAAGGCCCACCTAGTCCAGCTTCCTGTATCTCACAGTGGCCCCAACAGATGCATCTGGGAGCACACAAGACTAGATCTCTGTCTCCTGATAGCACTCCCCTGCATCTGGCCCTTGAAGTACCCCGGTTTTAAGCCTGGAGATTACAGATCTCCATCATGGTTTGTAACCTGTGATGGACTTTTCCTCCAGGAATCTGTCCAATCCCCTTTTGAAGGCATCCAAGCCAGATGCCATCACCACATCCTGTGGCAGGGGGTTCCATAGACTAACAACACGCTGGGTGAAAAAATATTTTCTTTTGTCTGTTCTTACTCTCCCAGCCCTCAATTTGAGTGTATGTCCCCTAGTTCTGGTGATTTGTGAGAGTGAGAAGAGCTTCCCTCTATCCACTTTACTCATGCCCTGCATTATTTTGTACGTCTCAATCATATCCCCCCTCAGGCACCTTTTTCCAGACTAAAGAGCCCCATATGTTTTAGCCTTTCCTCATAAGGGAAGTGCCCCAGCCCAGTAATCATTTTAGTCTCTCTCTTCTGCACCTTTTCCAGTTCCAGTATGTCTTTCTTGACATGCGGTGACCAGAATTGTACACAATACTCCAGGTGCGGCCTTACTATTGTTTTGTATAATGACATTATAATGTTGGCTGTTTTATTTTCAATCCCCTTTTTGATAATCCCTAGCATGGAATTGGCCTTCTTTACCGCTGCCACACATTGGGAAGATACCTTCGTGGAGCTGTCCACCAGCACACTAAGATCTCTTTCCTGATCTGTCACGGATAACTCAGAGCCCATGAGTTGATAGATAAAGTGTTGATTTTTTGCCCTAATATGAATTACTTTACATTTGGCTACATTAAAACACATTTGCCATTCCGTAGCCCATTCCCCCAGTTTGGAGAGATCCTTCTGGAGCTGTTCACAATCTCCTCTGGTTTTTACCACACGGAAAAGTTTTGTGTCATCTGCAAACTTGGCCACATCACTGCTTATCCCTGTCTCCAGGTCATTTATGAACAGATTGAAAAGCACCGGTCCCAGGACAGAGCCCTGGGGCACACCGCTTTTCACTTCTCTCCATTGTGAAAATTTCCCATTGACACCTACTCTTTGTTTCCTGGATCTCAACCAGCTCTCAATCCATAAGAGGACCTGCCCTCTTATCCCCTGACTGTGCAATTTTCTCAGCAGCATCTGGTGAGAGACTGTGTCAAAAGCCTTTTGAAAATCCAGATAGACTATATCCACCAGTTCACCCAAATCTACATGCCTGTTGAACCTGGACCCTATTTGAAATGTACAGTGGACCCTCGTAAAACATAAAATCTGTACAACATAAAAAATCCCGGAGATAGGGGAAATTTGCTTAACAGAATTGTCTATGGGGTGAATCCATACAACATAAAAATGGTTGTGATTAGGGATTACTCCGTTTTCAATTCATTCCTATGGGAAATTTGTATAAAGGAAAATTTGCTTAGCATAATTTCATTTGGAACAAATTAATTCCTTTACACAAGGTACCACTGTATGTGACTTGGCAGAGGCTGGCTGTGGCTTAGGCCAGCCCCAGCTTCTTTCGTTCTCTTTGGCGATGCCACTTGGAGGTGGAAAGTACCTTTCTTGTCAGTAGTAACTGCTTGCATTGATTCTATTTTCATTCCCCCCGCCCCACAGCCAAACAATTGCAGTGATACATTATTTGAACAATGTATACAGGCCTCCCTTCAGTTGCAGGGATCTGGGCCTCACAGTTCTGGTTGTACACATCTTTTAAATAAATAAATAAATAAATAAATAAATAAATAAATAAATAAATAAATAAATAAATGCCATGTTGCTATTTGTCTTCCAGATGTCGACTGAGAAAGGTGGGTTCTTGACTTTTCTCGGTGGCCAGAGAGAATGCTGGTGCGTCCAGGAGGTTGAAGCAGGTCGGAGGAGGGTTGTGTGTTTGTAGTAAGTGTGTTAATCAACTGTTTATGCTTTGTCAGTACATCTTTGGGGGCATAGGAGTTCTTAATTCGCTAATTTTGAACTAACTGTGGGTATGGCACCCCTTCCCCTAGCATTATTGAAGGGAGAAGTGCCTACCTTTCTGTTTCTTAGGCTGCTTTCACACAACCACTAAAATCCACAGCAAACTTTGATCTGGATCACACCCACCCAACCCCGAAATGGTCACGTAGTTGATGTCGTGGATTGGATGTTCCCATGGTTGCATTTTGAAAATGCGCAACCGTTCTTATCCCGTGACTGAGAACTGGAGCAAAGACACCATAATGGGGGCAAAAAGGTTTTGGTGCAGATTTTCAATGTTCCCACACACTCAAGTAAAGGTTTAAAATCCACATCAGAACAGCGACAAGGATTTTACCACATCGAGACCAGGTACTTGTAAAATGTGCCGGGTCCCACTGAATTGGGCGTGATCGCACTTTGTTTTTTTAAAGTCCGCTGATCGTGGGGAAAACAATTTTATGCTCTGCATCTGCGAGCACTTTGCAGCGGATTTTAGTGGTTGTGTGAAAACAGCCTATAGTGCCTTGTGATCCGAACTGGGCGGATGTGCCTGGCCAGCCATTTAGCCAAAAACACCAAGGTGTGACTGCATTCTCATTTTCTCATTCAGATGGTATAAAAATGCCATTTCCTCCTCAAGTGGTCTTCCTTCTTTCCACTGCCAGAGATACCACCGGGTCCCTTTTGCAGGCAGGGGAGGAAGGTGTTAAAGGTATTTTTAAATTGAGTTTACAGAGACATCTTCACAGTTTTTCCCCAGGAAGTGGTAACTGCCGTCACCTTCCCAGACGATGGCTGAAAGGGGCGGGGGAGCGAGGCTTAGTATATTGTTTTTCCACAGTGACGGACACTTAAAAGGAAACGGTTTTCCTGTTACTTAGCAAAAGCTCAGCTTCAGAAACAATTTGCAACCAGGGTGTGAAGATTATAGTGCAAATGTAACGTAGACCTGTTGTGGTGGACTTGGCTTGATCTGAGTAGATTTCCGGATAGCTGCCGGGAATTCCAGTCTCTCTGAGTGAAAATTTGAGGTGCACCTTCAAAAGGAGTCCAGCTGGTAGAGTATACGCTTGAGGCACAGAAACATCCAAAGTTCAATTTCTGGTGGATCCAGGTGTGTTTGGGAACAATCCTTCCTGGCAACTCCAAAAAGCTGCTTCCAAGCATTGCAAACAAAATGGAAGACGGTCGGGTTCAGTGTGTCCTAGAGATGCGAAAACCTCTTGGCCTCAGTTTCATTGTGGTGCTTCAAAACTTCCTTATGTTTCCTTGTCATCTTTGGTCAGACTCGGATGCTTCTGTGGTCCTAAAAGAGCAACCAGACAAGCAAGCAGGGCTTTCTGAGCTGTCTGTCATACCCCCCACCATTGTCTGGTTGCTCACTCCATGACCATAGGATCTCTTCCTGCTCTGCAGTTCTAAGATGATGATAAGGACAGTGATTGTCATTAGGCATGGGCAGAAAATGAAAAATGAAATGCTGTTTCATTGTTTCATTACATAATGAAACAAAACAAAACAAAACAAAATGGTCATTTTTCCATTGAAACAAATCATTCCATTGTTTTGGGGCTCCTGCCAAGCTGTCAATGGCTGGACCTCTTTAAACCTGGCCCAGTCGGGTAAGGAGCGCAATCCCGCAGAACTGCCTATCTGACCATTTTCTGAAGGCTCTTGCCAGCTGTGCCGACTGGGCCAGTTTTAAAGGCCTCCAGCTGAAAACAGCTCAGCAGGAGCCCTTTTAAAATGGCTCCCAGAGTCCCAGGCACCAAATCTGGTGCCTTTAGGTCAATTTTGTTTCATTCCATTTTGTTTCGTACAAAATTTAAAAAAATATTTTGTAAGAAATGAAACAAAACAGAACGGGGGTGAGCATGAAACAAAACAAAATGAAACATTATTTTTCCATTTTGTGCCCATCCCTAATTGTCATCATCATTGTCGTTATTGCCATTCTCCTCCTCCTTACTATTATTACATGTTTTCTCTCTTTTGAAAGTGTATTTGTTTCCCCTCAAGTCTGGATCTGTTCTCATTTATAACTGAAAACAGTAATGGAGATAACAAATTCTCAGTTCATCTTACTTAGTCTTTGATGAAGTTTCATTCTCATGGGGAACCCCTCTGGGATCCGCATGGAACGAGAAATATTTTCTAGAACAGTCCACAAGGAGAAATGCTACCCACTGATGTGTGATTCTCTCCCCCCCACCCCTGCGAGCGCGTGCACACACACACACACACATTTTCTGCACAAGGTTAAGCTTAATGGTCCTGTGTAGGAAGTGTTATCCGCCACAGGATTTTTGTAATCCTCTATAGCTCTTGCTAGTTTGAGGTTCTACTGTTGGTCAGTTTCAAATGGTTGGGCACCCTTCCATGCATGGTGGATAGACATAGCTGTTTGAAGCTGATCAGAGTAAGAGCCTGACATGGACAAGAGCAGCAAATAGAAAAGAAAAACCTCTGGAGGATCAGGCACACCAGTTGTTCACACGGTTCTGCACAGGACAGCTCAGTCTAAATTTGCTGAAGAAACTGGTGAGAAGTGCAGAAATGCTTTCCTTTGAAACTCAGAGAGCAGGGCGGACCAGTAACATAATCATACATTCAAAATCCTCTAAGATGTAAAACAAGAATATTGCATAACAACAAACGGAATCTGACAATGCAGGAATAGTCTTGGGGGAAAGACCTGTGATTGTTAGCAGGATGTGTTTGCCTCTGCAAAATGAGGGCCATCACAGTAGTCATTGTTTGCTATCTTGTTCTTTACACAACCAAAGAGTGGCCCATAATGACCAATGCTTAGAGTCATCACTGATGATGCCCAATACATAGTTGGGAAAGAATCCCAGAACACGGTTCCATAGCTATTTAGACTCCATGATGTTGGCTTAGGCTAGGAGTCATGCAGATGTGTGTCCAGCCCCACCTCAACCAATAGAGAGATGGGGTCTGTCCCTGGGTAGCACATGTGGCCTGTAGTCTAGAGGTTGTATAATCTACAATATCCAGTACGATTTGCAGTTATGGCCCAAAATATTTTTGATAAGTCTTTTTTGTCCATGGTTCTGTAAATTGGAAAGAAATCTAGCTGGCTTGGAAGTAAGGAAGCTATTTGGGTAGTCACACTTGTTCACAGTATATAGTTTAGATTAACATAAGAACATAAGAAGAGCCATGCTGGATCAGGCCAAAGGCCCTTCTAGTCCAGCTTCCTGTATCTCACAGTGGCCCCACCAAATGCCTCTGGGAGCACACAAAATTAGATATCTGTCTCCTGTTACCACTCTTCTGCATCTGGCCTGTGAAATACCCCACTTTTAAGCCTGGAGATTACACATCTCCACCATGGTTTGTAATTTGTGATGGACTTTTCCTCCAGGAATCTGCTCAATCCCCTTTTGAAGGCATCCAGGCCAGATGCCGTCACCACATCCTGTGGCAATTGTAGATTGTAGGGATGAAAGAAGTAAATCCATCATGGCAAACCCATTCAAGAATAACCATATGCAAGGTTGTTGTATCAGATGCCTTCCGCCGTAGTCCTAGCACAGAAATAGGATATCCAGAACACAAGCAGACCATCGGCCATTTCAGTAAGCCTTATCCTTCATCCAGGGGTTTAAAGACCGTCAGTAGATGGAGGCCTTCCTCATCCTATATAAATAGACTCTGGGAGAGACTGGATCTTCTGTGTGCAACACAGTTTCTGGAAGCTATTTAGCTGAATCATTTTTATGGCATTGAGGAATTCCCATCAAGTCATCTCTTGAAGATCAAAATAGTTCATCCATGGCTATTTTTATGCTCATAGGTTTTCTGAGATTAACGATTAAACTTCCTTCCTTTTCAGAATAACATTTATATATTTGTTTTATTTATAGACCACCCTTTCTCCCAATAAGGGGGCATTTCTACTTGTGTAATGCTGTAGTCTTGCTTGTTTTCACATAGGGAAAAAAAATCAGTAATATAACTTCATCCCTGTCTGTGCCAGTTTACTATGGTGCAACTAATTTGGTCTCTCCCTCCTCTCTTTTCCTCCCTCACCACTTTTTAGGACTTTGTGAAATCACTTACATCCAGGGAGACCACAGGGCTGTTGGACACCCGGTTTAGCCATGGATCTCGAGAAGCCCACTGTCTGGGGGTCCTTCAAACAAAGAACAAAGCCTTTATTCCAGAATCTGAGCATCAGAAGGACGAAGAAAACCTCGAGCAAATTGGTCCAGTCAAGAAACCGGTATCCTCTAGACCGTCGTCTCAGTTCCTCAGTGCCTGACATGTTGAATGTAGAGACAGTGGTTGAAGAAGAAACAAAATACTCATGTTCTAAAGCCTTGTCCACTTACTTTCCGAATGACTTTGATGCAACGGATGCATTTCTTCCTTGCAATGCTTCCTTGAAACAGGATGAGCAGGAATGCCGATGGAGCCAGCAGGAGACGGTGCGCTTAGAATTTGGGATTAGCAACACAGAGAAAGTGGAGCTGTCTGTCCCAGCATCAGATGTGAGGCGGAATTCCAGCGGAGATTACTTTGAATCGTTACAAAGGAACAGCTTCAGCAGTGATCTTACAGAAGATTCACTTGAGGTAACATTCATCAGGTCAGCTAGACCTAAATCTGGGCTTGTCTACATGGGTTCGTGTTGTGGAGGCTGGCATGAGCTAAATAGGATCCCTTAAGGTTGGGTAGAGATCCAATACACCATTTGGTGCAAGCCATTTGTATCTGACTGATACATACACCTCAAGCAACTTTGTTTGGTCTTGTTTCTTTTCAAGTCAGTTTGAGGAGATAGCCACAATATTGGCAAATTGAGCTTCTAAATTGTGCATTGCTCTGAGTTGTTTTCTGTTTTTAAATACATCCCCAAATGAGGACTTGAATGGCACAATGGATTAGGTCTCCTCTAATGAGCTAAGTCAGTGGTAACCCAGATATTCTTGGACTGCAACACCTAGAAGCCTTCGCCACTATCTGTGATGAGTGGGGTTTCTGGGAGTTGCAGTCCCAGAACACCTGCATTACTCAAGGTTGGGAACTACTGAGCTGAGTAATGATACATATCTGTGCAATCTGAGAAGGTGATCTATCGGGTTTCTTGGGTCCATCTTATTCACAAATGTATACACAAACCGTCATGGGCTTGGGCTTGGTAGCTACCATATCCTGAGGACTTGGAATGCCGTTTAATATTTAATATTTCTTGATTTGATAGTGCAAACCACTTCAGGATGCTGTTTTCAGATATATGTGAAACAGGTTTTAAAATTCTTGGTCACCAAGGCTAAGCAATTCAGGGTCTGGAGTCTTTGGGTCTGAATTGTCTAGGAATAGCGACTGTTTTATGGTCTTCTTGTCTGAATTGTTCTTTTTTCCAGCATCCTCTCCCCTCATTCTGATCATATCTTAATTTCTGTGGTTTGACAAGCTCTCCGGGCAAGGAAACAAGTTTCTTTGTATAGGTATTGCTTGAAAATAACGAGTCAACAAATCTGTAGCAGGCAGACATAGCATTTCTGATGCTATGTGGACCAATAGTGCATTTTTTTGGTCTTTTCATATCTGAAACTGCTTAAGAAAGTTACATTGGGTGCCAACAGTGCTGTTTGTTTTGTTTCCACATTGTTAGACTCACAGTGGAGGAAAGGTAGGAAAGGTAGGCTAGTTTTTCCCACTCAATCGCATTTTTCTTTTGTTCTCTGATAGGTTGTTGTTGAATGAATGCATGTGGTTGAATGAGTGCAGAGCAGGCTATGCCTATACATTATGAACAGAGAGGGTTGCATCTGAATAGGGCTTTGCCTTCTAAATGAAAGTAACTTCTTTGTACTGAAAGAGTCTCAAGAAATCGGGGTGGGAGGATCATCACAACAGCAAGCTCAACTAACAAACTTGGCTTTGGGGATTTGAAAAGAATTGCTCCCAATACTACACTACTACCAATTGTTTATGTTAAAAGCTAGAATTGGTGTGTGTGTGTTTGTGTGTATCCTGAGTCACTTACACATTAAGAAGCTTTAGTTTGCATAACCTTTGTGGTCTTCATCCCATTCCATCCCATCTCAGCTTTTTCCTCAGCCTTAGAGGAGGAGGAGGAGAAGGCAGCATTCTGAGTCCCTCCGTTGGGCAACTGAGGGCCTTCTTATCAGAAGCATAGAACACCATATGGGTTCTCTGGTGACTTTGGCATGAAAACTGATTTTCTGTCCTGCAAAGTATTTCATCTTGGCCAAAGAGAAGCCTTTACTTCTCTGTGCAATCTGGGAATAACGACCTGCTGACCTTGAACAATAAGAACATAAGAACAGCCTTGCTGGAACAGGCCACAGCCCATCCAGTCCAGCATTCTGTCTCACACAGCGGCTCACCATTTCCTTAAGGGTCTTCCCAAGCAGATGTCTTCACCTGCTTACGATTCCCTGCCAATGGCATTGAGAGATATCCTGCCTAGCTCTCCAATCTGGACGTTGTCCTTAGGCATCCATAATGAGAGCCATTGATACCTTGTTCTCCATGAACTTGTCTGATCCTTTTTTTCAGCTGTCAAGGCTGACATCTGTCACCACTTCTTCTGACAGGGAGTTCCACAGACCAGTGATCCTCTGGGTGAAAAAGTAATTTCTCTTATTTGTTTGAGATCTAGCACCCAAAAGTTTCAAGAAGTGCCCCCTAGTTCTAGTGTTGTGTGATAGGGAAAATAGTTTTGCCTTATCTGTTTGTCCACACCGTGTATGATTTTGTAAACTTCAATCAGGTCACCTCTTAGGTGCTGTCATTCAAGAGTGAAGAGGCCCTGCCTTTGCAGCCTCAGATGGTAAGGAAGGTGTTCCAGTCCCCTAATCACTCTGGTGGCCTTCCTTTGCACTTTTCCCATTTCCATAATATCCTTCTGGAGGTACGGTGACCAGAATTGGACACAATACTACAGATGGGCCATAGATTTATAAAGAGGCAAAATAATACTTGCTGACTGATTTTCTATACCCTTCTGAATGATCTCTATCATTGATCTGCTGCGGCACACTGGGTTGACACCTTCATGGAGCTGTCCACCAGGGCACCAAGGTCCCTTTCCTGGTTTGTTGCACAGAGTTCACACCCCATCAGTTTATAAATGTACATTGTGTCAACACAGCCTCTGTTACTTAAAGACCTGTTTGTTCTTCACAGAGATCTTATGGAGGACTCAACCTAGACTCATCATGTGCTTCTCAGATATTTGAAGACCCAGTAAGTGATTTTCTTTTCTCGGACTTTTCTTTTCTCCCACAAAACAGTATCAAAGAGTGGGTTTGTGGTGTAAATATTGACGAAGATCCATGTCGCTTAGCATAGTAAATGGCACTAGAGTAGGCCTATTTGGCCAATTGGGATTTAGTGAGTCAACTCTTATATAAATTCAGTTCATTCAAATCGGCCAACTCTATGTACGACTTATTTTGCTGAAGGGTATTCCCAACTAGAATAAGGACAGTTGAATAAATAGAACTCCATGAGATCATTGTGGAGGAGTTGACTCATTAAATCCCCGTGGATTCAATGAGCCTATTCCAGTTTGATTTATTGTGTTAAGTAATAGGATTTTCTGTTACACAAAAGGAGGAAAGACAATCTGCATGCTTGAACTGCCCTGGTAATGTTTGGCTAGAAGAATAGTTTTAGATAAAGAGTTCTCAACCATGATTCCCCAGATGTTCATGGACTATAACTTCCAGAAATGTCCACTGCTAGCTGTGCTGGCCAGGATTTCTGGGAGTTATAGTCCAACAACATTTCGGGACCCAAGCACTGCTCAGGACAGAGATGCACAAGAGTTATTGTTCTTTATAGTCTCAATATGATATCATTAAAGACAGGATTTTGGAGTTTTGGAGACTACCTGAATTCCCTGTGAACCACTGTAAGCAGAATTCTGGGAATGGTAGCCTGACAACAAGGAGGCTTCAGAGCCATCGTTCCTGGTTTCATGCTCTTCCCAATCCTCTTCTTCTTTTAAAAGCAAGGAAACCACTCTGGGTGTCCCAATGCTATCTAGAACTCATATTTTGGGAGAGCTAGACCCAACGTCTATTAGGCTATAAAGAGGGTGCTTTTCATGGAATTCTGCTTGGGGGTTCTGGGTGAATTCTGGGAGTGGGAATCCTACAGACTGGAAAGGCCTTGTCCCTGTGTTCTAAGTGATCTAATTCTCATATCTTCAAAGAGAAGCCAACTTGTGTTTCCACTTGAGCAGCTGCCGTGTCTCCAGGTTTCATACACTGCCATACAGAACCAAAACTGCTCACTGTTCTTTCAGTTTTCCAATGCAAGTCAATACACCATCTCTGCAGATTTCTGAACCCATTCAGAGGCTTGGCATTAATTGAATTGCAGTGGGGGCCCAAGTCATGCTGGATTGGATGGGGAGATGTCCCTCACATTGGCTTCCACATCGAATTCCGAGCTCTGGTGCAGATTTTCCCTCTTGTAACTTTACCCACAGACGCCACCTGAGGAAGGAAGTGATTGCTTAGGTAAATTGCCCAGCTCATTTGCCTACCTGCTAATGATACATCTGAAAGAAGGCAGAAACTTGGTCATCAGGGATCGCTGTGGTGAGTTGATCTCCTGTTGTATATCATGTTGATAAATGATGTAGGGAAAATCAGAGGGGTGCTTCTGTTGAGCAGGAGCGGCTAAAAATTAAAGCTGGAGCTACTGGCACATTTGTAAGCAATAATGATCAGAAATATCCTCTGCATAGGACATCATAAACAATTTCATACCCTAAATGTCTTGTACCTACAGGTGTCTCTGCCACCTAGTGGCCTGAACTGTGGTGTTAAAATAATACATATTAGATGGCAATAAAGGATTTTTGTGTGATAAAGGCGGTTACTTCACGCCCTGTTCGTCCATCCTTGCTGTCCCGCTTGGGACCAGTACAAAAAAATTTACTTCACATCCATAGCATGACAGCAAAAAGTTGTCTTGACCACGCCCCCGGAACCAGGAACAGAGCATGACAAACCATACCTGCCCCTGGACTGGGGAATTATTTTGTCTCTGTTCCTGTTCCGGGACAAGGTCCCATGAGGTAACAACTGTCATGCAACAAAGGCAGTCTTCTGCTCGTGAACTTGTATCCATCCATTTCTCTCATACGTTTGAGTGCTGTGGATCAACATTTCGAATAGACAAAGCACAGGGGGTGTGGTGCACCCTTTATTTTTCTGGTCCCCCCCCCCCAAAAAAAAAGCAGATCTTGTCACAAAACAAGGCTGTGAAGTAACACTTGTCACGAGACAAGTTATCATGACCATGAGTAAACGGAAACAGGGAGTGAACAGGGACAAAACCACGTAACCATGAACAATGCTGTCACGGTACAAACGTAATCGCGGAAGAAGATAGGACGTGAAGTAACCACCAAAGACTCTCAGGTCTGTTGACTCTGGCACTTAGACTGAATTTTGTACCCAAAATGCCTTAGATTCCCCACACTGCCTCCTTGGCAGGGGCTGGACTCAATAAATAAACCACAGGCTCTAGCTCCGCAATTCTATGATGCTGGTGTGCTTTACTGCATCTTGCTCTCATTGATGATTCTCATGGTTATAGATAGATAGATAGATAGATAGATAGATAGATAGATAGATAGATA
>JAHTLZ010000102.1:2028626-2065721 GCA_023846285.1 Phrynocephalus versicolor
AGATAGATAGATAGATAGATAGATAGATAGATAGATAGATAGATAGAGGTAGAGACGGAGATAGAGATAGGGACACAGACATAGACACACAAAGAGAGAGAGAGAGAGAGAGACGGACAGACAGACAGACAGACAGACAAAGCAGGCCCTGCATATTTCAAGGGTACCCTGAAACCTTCACTAAAGCAGAGGAGGCCAATTTCTAAGAGTGTGGGAAACACCCACATCCATTCTTAGAGTCTGGATGCCTGAACCCATGACCCACCTAAAATTGTTCTACATTCCCCCCTTTTTTCTACAGAAAAGCTAATTTGTACTTCCTGTAAGCACTTTTTAAACAATAAATTTTATGTAGGGAGGGAGGCATAGTTGCTGGAGCTCCTCAAAGCATGGGCAACTTATACACACACCCTCCTTGATGAGTACATGTGAGGACTGTGAAACTCACTGTTTTTCAGAATGATAAAATAAAGTGTGTGGGAACTCGAGGTCCTAGGAGGCCGTGTGAATTATATGATGTCCATCTCTCCCTGTTCTGAGAGGGCTGGTGGCAAAACTAGAGCTTGTCCCATCTTCAAGTAGACCTGTTGACTGCAAAACGTAATTGAAATTATTCTTAGCCAATTTAGGTTGCTTTCACTGCAACCAATCCACTTGAAATAAGGTTAAGTTTGGAATCCAGTCCAATTTTCCTCACTCCCAAGAGCTCCACTGTGAAATTGCCATGTGCCTGGAGGCCATCACCTCCTTATGTATCACAATTTCTTCTAAAGATGGTACACGTGTGTCCAGATGGGCAACATCTTTATAGATATGTAGCACATCAAAAACATTCCTTCTGTATATTATCAGACTTCCCTCAGACACCCTGGCTACTGTCCCTGCTGGTCGATGAATTGTGGGAGAGGTAGTCCAAGAGAGAAAGAAAGAAAGCCCCTTTAACTCCTAAACCTGCAATATCCAGAAGCCTTCACCATCAGCTGTGCTGGCTGGGGTTTCTGGGAATTGTAGTCCAAGAGCACCTGGGTTATTCAAGGTTGGGAACCACTGCCCTACACACCTTTACCAAGCTTTAATTATGCAGAGTCGCTTCTTTCCCTGTGGTCTCGGAATTTTTCAACCTGTCCTCTTAGTCATAAGGAAAATATAGATTCTTTATTTAAAGACAAGGTTCTCACAATTTGGAATCTGTCCTAATTTGTTTCTTTGTAAATATCTGTGAGATGTTTTCGTGAAGTTTTAAGACTTGCAAGGGCCTGGCATAAGAATGTAAGAACATAAGAACATAAGAAGAGCTATGCTGGATCAGGCCAAAGGCCCATCTAGTCCAGCTTCCTCTATCTCACAGTGGCCCCACCAGATGCGTTTGGGAGCGCATGAGACTAGATATCTGTCTCCTGATAGCACTCCCCTGCATCTGGCCCTTGAAGTACCCCGGTTTTAAGCATGGAGATGATACATCTCCCTCATGGTTTGTAATCTGTGATGGACTTCTCCTCCAGGAATCTGTCCAATCCCCTTTTGAAGGCATCCAGGCCAGATGCCATCACCACATCCTGTGGCAGGGGGTTCCACAGTCTAACAACACACTGGGTGAAAAATATTTTCTTTTGTCAGTTCTTACTCTCCCAGCCCTCAGTTTGAGTGTATGTCCCCTAGTTCTGGTATTTTGTGAGAGGGAGAAGAGTGTCCCTCTATCCACTTGACTCATGCCCTGCATTATTTTGTACGTCTCAATCATATCCCCCCTCAGGCACCTTTTTTCCACACTAAGAGCCCCAAATGTTTTAGCCTTTCTTCAAAAGGCAGATTATGAGTCAGGAGAGGGGTCAAAGCATGTGGCTGAATCCAGAGAAAAGCAGGTTAAATGAATCAGTTTCCTCATGGGTTGGCACAGAAACATCTGTTGTGGTGGTCTTTTTACTTGGGGATGGGGAATTCAGTTCCCTACTGTGCCTTCTATACAGGGGCTCGACTTGATGACCCATAGCTTCCGTTTTAGCTCTGCAGTTCAAAGGTTATTATAATGTTCAGTTACTAGGCTTTCCTCCTCTTACCAATGCTATCTTGAAGAGACCTTAGCCAGACTCACCCCTTACCTGCACTGGCTCCTTTTCTTTCTTAGCCATTGATGACTTTAGAAAACAGCAACAATAGCAAAAACAAAATAAGAGCAGCATCATAATTCTAGTGGCAGTCCTCAGGAACCTAAATCCGGTCGGAATAAAGCACTGGGGGGATATAGGAAATTATTTCTACAATCGGAAAAGAAATCGGTTGTATAGATGGCCCAACTGCTGTAGTAGTGGTGCCCTCCTGTGGAATTTTTAAAACATTGCCATGCATTATTAGGAATTAGAGATGGGCATGAAACAAACCATAAAGCATAAAACAAAAAACAAAACAAAAACAAACAAACCATGAATGGCATCATGTGATGATGATCCAGCCATGCACTTTCTTGGGAGGACCTGCTTGGTGTGTGTGTGGTGTGTGTGTGTGTGTGTGTGTGTGTGTGTCAGAGGTCCAAAATCCAACCTTTGCCAAACTTGGCAGGAATGGGGAGGAGAAGTCAGTTTCAGACTCTCTTCATGTGTGGTGTCTCTAATGTGTGGGCACCATTCTACCACTCCCAGAAAGTTTTGGAAAGTTCATCAAAGTTAACGGCTTATGGTTTGTGAATGGCAACAAATCACAAACCATCATGACTTGCCATTTTCCCAGTTCATGCCTGTCTCTCTTAGGAATCAATTAGTTAACGTATCCTCAGGTGCCCATGCAAGGCAACATTTTCCCCCAAAAGAATCTGCAAGTGGTAAAAATAATGTTGTAGGCATGATTTTTAGCAGGGAAGTTGGTGTCCCAGCTCTTCAGCGTTCAAGTTCTGCTTAGATCACATCTGTCCTGCCAAGAGGAGTGCATTACAAGTAGACACAATAAAAGCTTTAACCAGTGACTTGTTTCTCAGCTGAGACATTCTGCCTTAACATGGTGGTATAGTCTGTCTAGTATCCTCCACTGGCTGTGCAGATTTTCACCTCCAGGCTAAGACTCTGAGCAGTTTCTTCTTTCCATTTGTGCTTTGAGTAACTGGATCAAAATGTCTCTAGCATCTTTTGCCATTCAGGAAAGGAAGAGGAATCCACTCAGTGAGGAATTTTCTGGTACTGTTAAGGAAGCTCTCACATGGAGCAGAACCAGATGTTTTTAAAGCTTTTTTGCATTGTGTTGCCTTCATTTTTGAGCAAAATAGTGCAATTTGTGCAAATTGCACAATTGCTGAAACCTGACAATTGCCAAAGCCTTCTGCATGGGGTAAAGGTCTGAAATACTAATTTACATCTTGCTTTACAATAAGCCATTTTTGCAAGTGGGTGTACTTTGTGGCTCAAACAGAGAGGGCTCGAGGAACATTTTGTGCAAATTGTAGAGCTCTTCAGTTGTGGGGCAGCTCTTTGTTTTGCTCAGAGTCCAGGCTTGGAGAGCTTGTAACATAATCTGTCCACATCTATCCTCTCCTTGTGCGGTGGTTAAACTGCTGTATAGCACTCAAAAATCTGCTCAAGACCAGAAGTTCGATTCCAAGTAGCAGGCTCAAGATTCACTCAACCTTTCATCCTTTTGAGGTCACTAAAGTGAGTACCCAGCTTGCTCTGGGGTAGGGCAAGATATAAACTGGCCAATTTGCTAAACTGCTTAGAGAGTGCTATAAGTGCTATGGGGTGGTATGGGGCATCACACTTTGTTTCTCCTTCAGAAAATCAGCTCTGAGCTCAGCTTTGGAGTTTTCATCTCCATTCCTTCCCTACTTCCCCAATTCTGCTAGAAACAAAATGTTGGATGAGACAGGACTTTTCTCTTTTACAGAAGGTCTTATGTCTACACTTGAGGAGAACAGATGGTGAATAAGATAAGAAATGTGTGTTGCCCTAAAGAAAAGGACCACTTTAGTTTGTGCTGCCCCAGTGATTTGTGGGAAATAATTTTGGTAGATGGCCTAGAGCAGGCATCTCCAAACTTCAGCCCTCCAGATGTTTTGGACCACAACTCCCACAGTCCTTTGTCATTGGCAATCTAAGCGTAAAATTCTGGGAGATGTGGTCCAAAACATCAGGAAGGCTGAAGTTTGTAGGTATAGAACAAAAAAAGTCAGTCCTTCAGATAGATGGTTCCCAACCTTGGGTTTTTAGATGTTCTTGGACCAGAACTCTCAGAAGCTTCACTGTTAGCAGTGCTGTCCAGGAATTCTGGGAGTTGTAGTCTAAGAAGATCCGAGAACTCATTGATTGGGAACTACCACTTTACTTGTTTGGAAATTCTTTTGAGTACTGGCCACCCCAATGCATGCTTACTGCTGCATTGAATAAACCCCTCTTTTATGTTTCTCCTTCATCAGTTCCTCCTGTCAGCCGTTCCTCCTTTAAGCATGTGTTCTGTGGTTTTTGTATACATTTTCCAAAAAGCTGAAATGGAATTTGTATAGATCTGCACAGGGTGCTTGCAATAGTTGCAGTTATTCTGCAAAAGATCAGGAGCCTCTCAGAGGGGAAAAAATGGGGACAAGAAGGAAAAGCAGTTCCGCACTGCCTAGATTGAATGCACAAGTCATGGAAGAAGCAAATAGCCAATAATTAGAAGAAGGGTATTCCTTACCTGCTGAAAGCATCTAAGGGTAGAGTAAGAGTTTTAATTCAAAATATTTGCATATTGCTTCACTTTGTACTGAAAACTTAGCCACAGGGTTCCTTTGAAGTCAAATTTTCTTGACTTTTCAGATTTAAAAGATCATGACTTATTGATAAGAAAGTGCTTTCAAATGGAATCATAGGCTACCTGTTGTGGCGTTTTTTTCCCTTAAACACAAATGTTTGAAGTTACACACAAATATCTGAGCCTGGTTGGATCAATCTGTCAACTTTTTCCTATGTTTCGTTTCACCTCAGATTGTTTCCATTCGAAATATGAACAAATTTGCAAATTTGCATTTTTGCAAATGGTGGTAAATCAAGCAAAATATTTAGTCTTTCTGATTGATCCCTGCCATATTCACCAGTTGCCCTACTCCAACCCCTTTCCTTTTTTAAAACAAATGACTGCAGTGATTTAATGAATATATCAGCCATGTGTCTAGTAAAGGTGTCTTTAATTTGCCAAGCAATACAACCTGCAAAGAAAGAGAATAGAGCTGGAAATGAAATGAAATTCTGAACTTAGGGAAGGTTTTAGGTAGCAGAATTGCTTTTGTTGTTTTCCTTTTGGCTGCTAGAGGGCAGCAGTAACCATTTAAAGTCACTTTGGGTAGCCAAATGCTAACAGAATGCTTGAATGTGCCATTTTATCCTGTCTTTAATTCAGTAGTGCTCTTAAACCATCTGCAGTGTGTAATGGGTGTGTATGTATGTATGTATGTATGTGTATCTATCTATCTATCTATCTATCTAATCTATATATACAAAAGTGGAACAGGCGATACCTTTAGGCTACTATAAAAATAACAAAACATTGCTAATATTTCGAGGGCAAGCCCCCTTCATCAAGAGCAGTACCAATAGGTAATAACATGGCAAAAGATGGATTTGCCAGGCATTATTTCTTAGATGTTAAGTCCATGGCAAGATGGAAAAAAGCCAGGCAGTTTACTTCAGGCTTGGAGCCTTGATGTTCTCTGGGCTGCATTCGAAGTGTGAGGAGGAAGGGGGGGGGAGATGGCCTCTTTATTGTCCCAGTCAATCCAAACACATGTCACGGATCTCACTACACACATTCTCACCTCTCCTCAATGTGACTTGCTCGAGACCAAAAGTCCCTGATTTGTCAGCGACGGGAGGGGTGGTTTGCTGTAGAAGGCCCATGCATTTCATTTGAAGATTGGAATAAAATATGTAAAAGTCCACTGAGTATAGCTAATTGCATCAAATAAAAGGAAAGGAAAGAGATTACCCAGTGTTGCAGTCCCATTGCAGGTCCACTTGCCTCTTTCTTGGTACGTTGGGGTGGCTCATTTGTGGTATCTCAGATTTCCAAATGGAGCAAAACAATTCAAGGAGCCATGTAGCCATCACAAAAGACAAATACAAAAGTGGAACAGGCGATACCTTTAGGCTACTATAAAAATAAAAAAAATTGCTAATATTTCGAGGGCAAGCCCCCTTCATCAAGAGCAGTACCAATAGGTAATAACATGGCAAAAGATGGATTTGCCAGGCATATATACACACACACACACACACATTAGGAAGACCTTCATGACTTCATGAATATGCTGCCACAAAGGGTGGTGGATCATAGAGTTGGAAGAGACCTCAAGGGCCATCTAGTCCAACCCCCTGCCATGCAGGAACCCCATCACAATATTTTCGACAGATGGCCATCCAGCTTCTGCTTAAAAACCTCCAAAGAAGGAGACTCCACCACCCTTTGTGGCAGCATATCCCACTGCCGAACAGCTCTAACTGTCATGAAGTTCTTCCTAACGTTCAAATGGAATCCTTTTCCTGTAGTTTGAAACCATTGCCCCGAGTCCTAGTCTTTGAAGCCATGGAAAACAAACCTGTTCCCTCTTCAATATGACATCCTTTCAAATATTTAAACATAGCTACCATATCCCCCCTCAGCCTTCTTTTAGAGTGGCTAAACATGCCCAGTTCCTTAAGCCGTTCCTCATAAGACATTTCCTCCAGACCCTCAACCATCCTAGTCGCCCTCCTCTGCACCCGCTCAAGGTTGTCAACATCCTTTTTAAATTGAGGTGCACAGAACTGGACACAGTACTCCAGGTGGGGTCTGACCAGAGTAGAATAGAGTGGTACTATCACTTCCCTTGATCTAGACACTATGGTTCTGTTGATGCAACCAAGAATCGTATTGGCTTTCCTGGCCGCCGCATTACACTGCTGACTCATGTTCAATTTGTGGTCCACCAAGACTCCCATATATATATGAGACTAGTGCTGTAAACTTTTGTCCTTCAAAAATCAGCAAAATTTCCTTTCAGATCAAACAGAATGGTACAAATTTGTTATATAATAGTTGTCGTTCTGTCTTTAAGTCATGTCTGACTCTTTGTGACCCCATGGACCAGAGCATGCCAGGCATTCCTGTCTTCCATTGCCTCCCGGAGATTGGTCAAATCCATGTCGGTTGCATCCATGGTGCTGTCCAGCTGTCTCATTTTCAGAGGCGTAGCTAGGTTTTGGAGCGCCCGGGGATGAAGTCAGGTTTTGCGCTGCTCCCCCTCCCCCAACTGCATCTCACCCATCAAGCAAGTGGGCCTGACCTTCCAGTGAACAATCAGGGTTGATTTATTTTATGATAAATAATTTTGATCTCCTTGCAGCCCAGGGGACTCTCCAGAGTCTCCTCCAGCACCACAGCTCATAAGCGTCAGTTCTGCAGCAATCAGCCTTCTTTTTGGCCCAGCTCTCACTTCCCTGCATCAGTACTGGAAAAAACATAGCCTTGATTATCCGGACGTTTGTCGGCAAAGTGATGTCTCTGCATTTTAAGACGCTGCCTAAGTTTGACATCACTTTCCTCCCAAAAAGCAGGCATCTTTTAATTTCGTTGCTGTGGTCACCATCTACATTGGTCAAGGAACCCAAGAAAGTAAATTCTGCCATTGTCTCAATTTCTTCCCCCTCTATTTGCCAGGAGGTGATGGGACCGGTGGCCATGATCTTAGGGTTTTTTATGTTGAGCTTCAGTCCATTTTTTCCACTCTCCTCTTTCACCCTCGTGTTCACCTTACCCTCTTCAGGAAAACATTCCCTGAATGATGGACTACCTACAGTGTCTTTTCATGAGTCTACCATACATGCCTACACAGACTTTGTGCTTATAACCACTTCTAACTTTGTGTGATTGCATTGACACTATGCTTTCAATGTTAGTTTCCATCCCTCATAACTTTTCCATGGGATTTTTACTCTCTGTTTAACTGCTTGTGTTCTCTTGTAGCTTTAATGTTGTCTTTTAATGCTGCAAGATGTCCCTCAATTCCCTGTTCTCAGTCCTGAATGTCTTACTTGTACTGGACTGTATATTGTCCCTCATTACTGTAAGCCACCTTGGAACCTTTTCCAAGGAGAAAGGTGGGGTAAACATTCTCTCTCTCTCTCTCTCTCTCTTAGAGATGGGCACAAAAATGAAATAAAAATTCATTTCATTATTTGTTATTTGTTTCATTAGGTAATGAAATGCATAACAAACAGCATCCTCTAAGAAAAATGAAACAAAACAAAACTGAAATTTATGTTTCGTTTCGTTTTGTTTTTCCTTTCCCCAGCGTCTTGTACCTTGCTGCTGTACCACTGCCCCAAACCATCCCTCGCGGGGAGGGCTTTGGCTCCTGAAAAAAAGGAAAAAAGCAAAGTGCCAAACAGCTGATCAGCACTTGAGTAAAAAAACAGAAAACAAACCAAAACTGCTGATACGGCCTGTGGACTAGCTGGCCAGCACTAGGAGATTAAAAAACACACACGCACCAACACGGCCCGCAGACCAGCCGGTTGGAACGTGCATAAATTAAAAAAACCCACATGCAGACCCCACTGGGAGCCACAGGGTTGACAAGAGTAAAATAAAAGAAAAAGGAAGGGAAAAAACATGCCAACCCAGCTGGGGGTGCAAGAAAAAAATTAAAAATAAAACATAAATATAAAAATAAAATAAAATAACCCCGCCAATCCAGCCCAGGAGCTGCATGGTCAGCAAGACTGAAAGAAAACAAAAGAGAAGAGGAAAAAATCCCTATACCAGGGACATGAGAAAAAAATAAAATAATAAAAAATTAACATAAACATAAAAATAAATAAAAGCGCCAATCTGGATGGGAGCCACATGGTTGGTGCTGTAAAATTAGGGGGGGAAAGTGCTGACCCGTCCATGTGGTTTTTGCTGTAAAATAAAATAAAAAATTAAAAAATTAAAAATGCTGCCGGCACTGGCCGGGAGTTTAAAAATTAAAAATAAAAATAAAAATAAAAAGTACACCAACCCGGCCCAGGCGCCTCATGGTCAGTGCTGTAAAATTAGATTTAAAAAATAAAAATAAAAAGCGCCGACCCAGCCCCCGCGTCCGCATGGCTGGTGCTGTAAAATAAAAAAATAGTTTTAAAAAAAATATTAAAAATGGTGACGGCACTGGCCAGGACTTTAAAAAGAATAAAAATAAAAATGAATGAAAAACTGTCAGTCCGGCCTGCAGGCCAGCGGTCCAGCCAGTTGGGGAGTAAAAAATAAAAATAAAAATAATTTTTTTTAAAAAAATATGGGGCATAGGGAAGGCAGGGCCTCTCAGCTGCTCAGTGCTTGCCCCAAGCCAGTGCCTCTCCTCTGTTTAGAAAACAACAACACCCAGCATTGGGGACTTAAAAAATAAAATAAAAATTAAAATAAAAATAAAACAGCGCCGGACACGCTAAAAATAAAATAAAAAAGCAAAAAGCAAAAAATAAAATTAAACAAATGAAATACAAAAATTCATTTTGTAATAAATGAAACAAAATGGGGGCTGAGTATCGAATAACAAAATGAAATGCCATTTTGGCATTTTGTGCCCATCTGTCTGTCTGTCTGTCTGTCTGTCTGTCTGTCTGTCTGTCTGTCTGTCTGTCTGTCTGTCTTATCTATCTATTTCCACAGAATCTCTCAGAAGCAGGAATTTGGAATTTCTTGCATGCAAGAATGAAAGTGGTGCAGATGTGAATCCCTAATAAATTTCGCCTAAGTAAGGTTTGTAGTATGAGATTTTTTAACACCAAGGCAGGCATCTATTGCCTACCGGAGAGGTGGAAATAAGGAGCTGCAGAGGCCTCCCCCCCTCCGTCCTGGGCTGCTCTGGTCTGGTGGTGGGACTCGCCGCAGGCTCGCAGCCAGCAAAAAGCCCAGTCTCGCCGCCGGCCGCCGCAATTAAAGCGCAAGCAAGCGGCACGGACGGCACAGGAAAAAACTTTTAAACTCTCCCCCCACCCATTCCCGGGCCAATAAAGCAGGCGGAAAAATGCCTGCTCTTGACTAAGGGCGCAGGGCACCTACCGGAGGGATGGTTTGTTTCTGGAGGGGGGGTCCCGCCTCCCCCCATCCTGGGCAGCCGGACTCGAGTCGCCATGCCATGCGGTGCGGGCGGGGGATCCAAAATGGGGCGGCGAACTCAATATTGTTTTTGAAATCGTGGTCCAAAAACACACAAGCACAACAGAAACACGCGGAAATTTATAAACTGCCAGATTTTTCACAGTAGCAGTGGGTTTTTTCTTGCAACAAAATGTCTCTCCTCTCCTCCTCTGTCCTCCATTGATTTTATTTTATTTTATTTTATTTACACCTGTGCAATGATGGGCTGTCCGAGTGGCCATGGCCAGCCATGTGGGAGTGGACGACCATGCAAATTTTTGGAGCCATCCCACCAATCGCATGGCCACTTGGCCATGGAGACTTATGGGATGTGCCAAAAAGCCCCCTAAAACCTGCCCTAGCCCCCTAACCCTAACCCTAATCCTTGACTCCTTACCCATACATCACAGACTGTCTTCTTAGTGGGTCAGAGAGGCACCCAGAGGTGCAACCCACTAGCCCACCGTAACCTTACCCGTCACTAGCCTAACCCTAGCCCTTGCACTAACCCACCTTAACCCTAAGCCAGATCTACTTGCATTGCACTACACGCAAGTACGATTCCCTTCTTTGTGGGACATGGCAGGTGCGACCCAGTTGTCCTTGACGGAGGGTCGTACCAATGGACTGGTCTCACTGTCTGCAATAGTGGTATGCATATCCATATGGCTATGCATGCCATTTTGCAGCAGCAGGTGAGGAGGGGAGACCCCCATGTTGAGGGGTCTCTTGGAGCCTGCTGCTTCCCCTTCCTAGTGGGTGAGGATAGGAGGCACCCATGGGTGCCTCCAGGAGCCCACTTTCCCTTTATAGCGGGCCAGAGGAGGCACCCACCCCACAGAGGTGCCTCCAGGAGCCCGCTACCCTCCCAAAAAAACCAGTACTAACGAAAACGAAAAAACAAAAAAACAAACCGACTAATTTTTGCGAATTTTCGCGAAAAACGGAAACGAGCCGAAACGGAACCGGCCCGACTAACGACAACTCGAAATTTTTTTTTTTCCAAGTCGTGCCCATCTCTACTCACAACCTGAACTCTGTTCATCCCAGGTAGCTGCTTCAAGGTTCACTCAGCCTTACTATCCTGCTGTAGCCTGCACAGGTAAATTGTAAACCAGAGAGTGCTTTAAACACAATGGGCAGTGTATAAGCAGCAAATTTTGCTTTGCTTTACTCAGAAAACCCTAGAAAGGCTTACCAGAAGCCAGAATTAATTTAATGACATGCAGTTATTATTATGTTTCCGTCAGTGTCAGAGAAAGAAGCATCTGAAGTGCTGGGAAAAAACGAGGTAGTAAAATAGCTGTGGTTATCTTTTGCTGATTGGCCTCCCAGATGCAACAGCTTGATCGCAGCCAACAGAATAGTAAACTAGGCGGCCTGGTGAGCTTGAGACATCAAGGATGGATTGTTCTTTTGAGATCTTTGATGGTTTATCTCGCTTCTTTCAGAAAACAAAATTACTGAGAAAAATCAAAGTTTGGATGTCATGCTCCTTTTTCTCCACGGAAGATGACATTTCTTTGTATGATGCTAATTTGCTTAGCCGCTGTTTTGAATGCTATTAAAGTACAATTTTCATAGGATTTGCAACATGACACAATGAACAAATGAATGATGATAAATTCCAACCAGAACGTTTAAGGAAGACAATGCATTAGATTTTTTAAAAATTATATAAATAGAAGTGTACTTGAGCACATGCCAGCTTTTAGATGGTTAATGTGACTTGGAAAGGTCTAATTAATTTCTGCTCGTTTAATATTTGTTGCATCAAAAGAGAACATCATTGTCTGGAAAACATTGTAGGTTAGCAAAAATACAAGAGTTTAGTTTTTTAGTTTTAGTTTTATTTATGATTTGTACACCGCCCGCTTGTGGTGAGCAACAATAAATTAGCATAAACAAGGGATAAAAACAGAAACCATAAAAATCAATATATTTATAAAAATACAGCAATATGAAAATACATACATAAACATATAAACAAAAATATAGGTTCCTGGCAGATCTAAACACAAACAAGAGTTGAGAGTTTTGTGTTCGTTTTGGGAAAGGCTGAAGTGTTTTGATTTGCAGGTGTGACCTCAGCAGTAGACCCTGTTTAAGTCAACACGATATGAAGGTGAAAGCCGATCTGTCAGTTGACACTTGAAGGCCCGTCATGGGTGCCTTCTCTTTCACAGCAGACTCCACTTGCCTTCGGTGGTGCCCCTTCTCCCTTGCCCTTTTCCTAAAGCTCGCCTAGTTGAGATGTTACTTTCTTGACAGTCAGACAGTTTTTTTGTTTTCATTGCTGGGTAGGATTGGGGATGGACGTTCTCTCTCCCCCCCACCTCCCCATTCATCACTGAGCTGTGCTTTCCTCTTGCCTCTCCTCCCCCTACACCCCTCAATTATCCCTCTCCTCTCACAATTAATGTTCCCCTAACTTGACACTTTCTGTCCCTTGTTTTGGCTTTGTCAACCACCGCCCCTCTTCTCTCTTCCCCCTGTTAATTCCAGACATTAATATTTTCTTTCACGCAAGTGCTGCTGTTCACCCGTGAAACAGTTTGAACATTATGTAGCTGTCAAGATACCTAGGGATTACCCGGCGTGCTTTGCGTCTGGCAGTGACACCACGGAGGCCTGGTTCTGAGATGTTTATTTTGAAACTAAGCTGACAAGCATGAAGTTCTGATGCCAGGGAGGCAATCTCATTTAATTAAAAGGCTCTTTCATTATAGTTCCTGTCCGTCCCCCTAGCCAACCCCCCCCACACCCACACTTTTAAAAGGGGGGAGGGGAAGGGGGGAAAAAGCCCAACACCTCGTTCCACATCAACAGCATTGTTTTACAGAAAAGATGAGTTTTTGGGAAAGTTCGGGTGATGTTGTTCCAGCATCCATGAAAGGTCAACGTTGATGGAGGAAAGTCAGAATATCCCCACAGTGTACAGGGGGAGGGAGGAGAACATTATTTTTGCATTAATACTGCAGTCAGTGAGTGAGGGGGGGAGAGGGGGGTATTGTCTGTACATTCAGTTTCAAAGATGCAATTTGTTGAGTGTCTTTTGTTCCATCTAAGATACAGATGAGTTATGCGTTTGGACCACCTGCCCCCATTGCATTGTTTTTGTTTCCATTCCTCTGATGGCTTTCCTGGTCTGTTCTTGATACTGCCTCTGTCTTGTAGTTAAGGGTTAAGGGACTTTAAAAAAAGAAAAGAGAAGAGAAGTACCAGCAGCCACAGCTTATCGGGAAGATAAAGGCTGTCTTTCTTCTCTGGCATCTCCTGTTTTCCTCTCCCACTACCCCCTTTTTATTTATAAATGGAAAAATGAGACTGGAATATCCAAGAATAATTAACAAAAGGCATGACAGTGTTCATGTCACAGAATCCTAGAGTTGGAAGAGACCTCAAGGGCCATCCAGTCCAACCCCCTGCCATGCAGGAACCCCCATCACAATATTTCTGACAGATGGCCATCCAGCCTCTGCTTAAAAACCACCAAAGAAGGAGACTCCACCACCCTTTGTGGCAACATATTCCACTGCTGAACAGCTCTAACTGTCATGAAGTTCTTCCTAATGTTTAAATGGAATCTCCTTTCCTGAAGTTTGAGACCATTGCCCCGTGTCCTGGTCTCTGATGCCACTACATTTGCAGTGTAGCTCCATTTGTACGTGCTCAGAAATATGCTCCCTTGAATTCTACTACTACTACTACTACTACTACTACTAGAGATGAGCATGAAATGAATTTTTATTTGTTTCATTATTCATTTGTTACAGAATGAAAAAATAACAAATGGACCTGTAGAAGATGAAAAATGAAATGAAATGGAAATTTCCGTTTCATCTACTTAATTTTTCATGTTTTTATAGGAAAGCATTGAAGCAATGGGAAAAAAGGCGACAGTCTCTCTCTCTCCCCCCCCCCCAATGTACCCAGTTGGTGCGGGGAAACTGCAGGCTTTTTTCTCCCACTGAAGCCTCCACTGATCAGATGGAACCAGGGCTTCTGTGGGGGGGGGGAAAGTTTTTAACAGCCTGCCCTTTCCCCCACCTGATCGGGTGCGGGAAGAGGGTTGGCTTTTAAAACGTTTTTGCCTGCTGAAGCCCCACACTTCAGCTGATTGGCGGCGGCTTCAGCAGGGGAAAAAACAGTTTAAAAAGCCCGCCCTTTCCCCCACCTAATCAGGCGCGGGGGAAGGGCAGGATTTTAAAAACTTTTTTCCCTCCCCCAAGTGGTGTGCACCAGCTGATGGGTGCTTTCCCCCCACCCCAGCGCTGATCAGCTGACATGCGGTGCTTGAGGGAGGGAAACGAGTTAAACAAGCACTACACACACAAAATAAGTTGCACAAGCACCATACATACATACACACACACACACAGAGAGAGAGAGAGAAAGAGAGAGAGAGAGAGAGAGAGAGAGAGAGAGAGTACATACACATGCACATGTAAAAAACAAAAAAGGAAACAAAACAATTTTTTAAAAAAATCATTTAAAATGAAATGAAACAGAATGGAAAGAAACAAAATGAAAAATGAAATGAAACACTATTTCAGTGTTTCATGCCCATCTCTAACTACTGCTGCTGCTGCTGCTGCTGCTGCTGCTGCTAGTACTACTACTACTACTACTACTAATCTTAAAAGTACAGAACCTAAAGGGACCCTAAGGATCATTGAGTCGAGCCCTTCTCAAGGAGGCCCAGTGAGAAACTGAACCCCCAGCCTTTGGCTGTGCAGTCAGCGACCTAAGACACTGAGCTTGCCCAGCAGTTCAGCAGGACTTAATTTACAGGAATATGAGCTATAACAATGCTGCTTTAGGCTGAGAAGTAAAGACTGCAGAGGATTCACCTGTTTTTATTTTAATGATCCCTTCCTCAGCTTCCAGTGCTGGAGCTAATTGGGAATGGCATTTTTTTATTTAAGGGTGTAAATGCTTTGCTTCTCTCGTTGCTACACCCAAACAAGAGAAACAGTTTCTTATACCTCCTGGCTTGGGAGAGGGCGAGATATTTTCTGTCAGTCTCTGAGTTTTTGCATGAATGGGAGGACTTTTGCAGAATGACGCACCAATTGCACAAAGCTACAGTGGCAGCTCTCTCAGTTCATGGATTAAAAACAAACCCCAAAACAAAACTAGAAGCTTTGGCTAGACTATTTGTGTATTTTAAATCAACTACCCAGTTTTTAACTTGCTGAGTGTAATTCTGAGGGTCACAGCTCTTATCAGGACCTGTTGATTGTCATATTGTACATGAGTTATTTTTTATTTATTTTAGAGTATTTTTACCTCGCCTTTCTCCTTGAAAAAGGACTCAAGGCATCTTACAGTAATGAGGGACAATATACAGTCCAATACAATCAAGACATATTCAAGTATTGAGAGCAGAAAATTGAGGGACATCTTACAGCATTAATAGACAACATTACATTAATGCAACAACAACGCCTATAAACACAAAGCTTTAAAAGACAACATAACATTAATGCAATCACAGAGTCTATAAACACAAATTTATGTGATCATGTATGGTAGATTCATATAAAAGTCACATCATAAGTAGCCTACCATTCAGGGAAAGCTTGCCTGAAGAGAAAGGTCTTTGCCTGTTTCCGGAAGGACAGCCGAGATGGGCCAGTCCTGGCCTCTAGTGGGAGGGAGCTCCAGAATCTGGGCACAGCAGCTGAGAAGGCCCTTTCATGTGTTCCCACAAGATGTACCTGTGAGTGTGGGGGGATGGAGAGGAAGGCCTCTCTTGATGACCTCAATGCCTCAGCTGGTTCATATTGTGAGATCCGCTCTTTGAGATAGCTAGGGCCCAGGTCGTACAGTGCTTTGTAGGTTAAGGTCATCACTTTGAATTGTGCCCGATACCTGATTGGTAGCCAGTGAAGCTGCTTTAATAGGGGTGTAATGTGATCTCTGTATCCTGCCCCAGTCAGCAATCTGCCTGCTGCACTTTGGACACATAGAAGTTTCCTGATACTTTTTATCTGAAGTCCCACATAGAGCGCATTACAGTATTCTAGCTGGGACATCACTAGGGCATGTGTCACCGTGGCCTCTCTAGAGAGGTATGTTACATTTCCCGGAACAGTAGAAGAACCATAAATGTTGACATACGGGTCTTCCTCACAAGAGCCTGCATGCCTGTTACATCTTAAGGAGAAAGCAACTCTATTCTGCTTTTATACCGCCCCATAGGGCTTAAAGCATTCTCTGGGCAGTTTACAATTTAATTATTCAGGCTACACATTGCCCCCCCACCCACCCCCCAGAAAATTGGATACTCATTTTACCAACCTCGGAAGGATGGAAGACTGAGTGAACCTTGAGCCAGCTAACTGGAATTGAACTTTAGGTCGTGAGTACAGAACAGCAGAACAGCAGTTTAATCACTGTGCCACATGGCTTACCCACGAGGAGAAGACAGTAGTGCTGTCAAGTTTGGAACCAATTTCTAGCAACCCCAAGGGGTGGTTGAGATTTTTTAAAGGAGTACCTTGACCTGTTTCACTCCCTTAGTGAGTCCCCGCAGCCAAATCGGGATGCAAACCTTGTTTTCCATTGCTCGGTCCATTACATCGCACTGGGAATCCACAACTACGTTGATCAACAAATTCAAGCAATTTACATCTCTGGCAGGAGCAGGTCAAACCCAAGCCACCCTAGAATATGTGGCATAATGATATCCCTCATAATGACAAAACACCTCTCCAGATCTTCATTGTACAGCGATGCCCTCATTTGCTGCATTGAAATTGCAGTCCTGTTTTGTGATACATGTGGCTGCCTGGCACAGTATAGAAGAGAAGGGTACAAAGAAAGAGGCTTTCACCATGTTCTTAATTAATCCTTTCTATTCTCCATGCTTCCAAGGGACGAGTGACCCGTATGTGAAGTTTAAGATGTGCGGGAAAACCCTCTATAAAAGCAGGGTGGTCTATAAGAACCTGAACCCTGTTTGGGACGAAACGGTGGTGCTGCCGATACAATCCCTTGAGCAGAAACTTTATGTGAAGGTAAGCTGTCGATCAGATTTGCTCTCCCATTATCCTGATTGTGTGAGGCCAGAAACAAATGCTTGACTTAGTTTGTCATCAGGATTTAAAGCACATTCAGTGTTGCAGCAGGTCTTTCCATGTTGGTTTCCAAGGCTTCCCATGCCTAAACCCTGAAGAACAATTAACAAAGAAAGAAATTGGCTCTGTATACTGCTGGAGTCAAGGGAGGCTCCTGTTGTGTCACTCAGATGCTCCCATTCATTAAGAATCTCCATCTTTCAATTTTGGGCTGCCTCTAATGTCTGTTTTTGGCCTGGGTGTTAATAGAAGTTAGCTTTTCAGATTCCTAATTTGATGGAAGTTGTTTTGGGTTTTTGAGGCAAGCAAAACAAATCTCAGCAGAATGGGCAGCAAGTATTTCTGAGTTCAACCTCTTTGTTTTTACTGTTGGTTTTGCTGAAACCATGTTGTTAAGAGCGGCCTTACAGACCTCTCAAATTCTCATTGAGTTCTGATGTCTTGAACCATACAAACCAGTATGTCAGACATACAGTTTTGGCTACTGCCATGTTTTGTGTTGTAAAAAAGCTTTGGAAGCATGTAAATTATCTTCTTTGACAAAGGTTTTATTTCTGAGTATGACTACACTATACAGCATCAACCATATTGTTTTAATGATCACAGCTCCATTTAAAATAGCTCAGTGGCTTAATCAGAATTCTCTGCTAGAGATCTCTTTGGTATGCCTCTGAATTGTAATCCCAGGGAGGCTCCCTGAACGAGCAGAAAAGCCTAAGGACCTTATTTGATTACAGAGTTTTGTAGGATCATGCCATTGTAGTTAAGTGGCTGTAATTGTGTAGCATAGAAAAAACAATAAAGTCTTGCTGGAACTTAAAGTCTGATAAATTCCGTTTTTGTGATTCTTGGATGGTTTTGAGAGCAACCACAACCCAGCTACCCCAGTCTTGTCTGTGCATCGAGTCAACTGTCAAACCGTATAGATTCATAGACCTAAATCTGCCCCTTCTGTGTTCTGATGCTCTGCAAGCCTTAAAAAGCAGGCTCATGCAGAGGTGCAACAGTGTATTTGCAACAGAGGGCTTCAATACAGTCCTTAGAAAGGAACTACAGTGGACACTCGTATAACAAACGGTTTGTATAACATAAAATCTGTACAACATAAAAAATTCCGGAGATAGAGGAAACTTGCTTAACAGAATCACCTATGGGGCGAACCCTTACACCATAAAAATGGCCACGACTAGGGATTACTCCATTTTCAATGCATTCCTATGGGAAGTTTGTATAAAGGAAAATTTGCTTAACAGAATTTCATTTGGAATGAATTAATTCCTTTATACAAGGTGCCATTGTAGATTTTTAGTGTGTGTCAAAATCTGTTCTATTAGAGAACATAATAATTATTAGCATGTGCCATCAAGTCAGTTCTGATATGGCTACCCTTTAAAGGTAGAGAATACAGTAGGACCCTGGTATCCACTGGAGATTCGTTGCAGGCCTTCCCGCGGGTAACAAAAACTGTGGATAAGACAGAACACTGTTATTGTGTCATTACAATCGTGACCAACTCTTTGTGACCCCACGTCCAATGAGTTTTCTTGGCAGGAATACTGGAGTGGTTTGCCAGTTCCTACTCCAGGCACCTACAGCGCCTGGTATTCCCTGGTGGTCACATATCCAAGTACTAACCAGGCCCGACCCTGCTTAGCTTCAGGCAAAATTGGATGTGCTGAGGGCATCTAGGCAGCTAAGAGAGAACACTACCCCCCCCCCAAAAAAAAAAACCAAACCCTGTTGCTTTATGACCGTAGCTTGCTTTGCAGCTGCTGAATTATTTATTTAATTTTTTCCTCTGCCAACCATGGACAACTTAATCAGTGGTTAATGAATCAGTGGATACAGAGGTCCTACTGTATTCAGAAGTGAAGCTTGACCAAGGCCACACAGGATGGCCATTTACCCAGGGAGCACAGTGGGAATTGAACTCCCAACCTCTGGCTCCACAGCCAGATGACCTATACAGCCGTTGGTGATGATAATGTGATGAAATATAGCTAATGTCACAGGCAAGGCTGTGCCTGTTGTCGTCTTCTTCTGTATCACTGGATATGATCTAGTGGACTTGAAAGAGCATACAGTATCTTGCTTGGAGTAATTCATCTCTTGTGCTCATTTTCTCTTTGAAAACTTCTCTGTCCGTAGTTAAAGCTTTAGGTTACAGTCGGCAGTACCGTTAATGGATCTATCTGTAGCTAAAACAGCCTAGGTTTTTGGGGCTGATTTCTAGTGAGTAATTTAGTTCTGTAATCAACTTCTGGTAGAAACTTGAGTGTGGCAAGAACAGAGGATTTCTTTTTAAAGGTAAGAATAAAACCTTGGTCAGGTTCCCTTCTTTCTCATTTTTTGAGTATTTTCCCCACCCCATATATGTCTGTAATTTGTTTGAAATGACAATGCTTTCCCCATCCATTTTTGATTTTTTAAAAAAAGAAAAATGGGAACATTTTGGTTCTAAAAACTGAATGGATTGTGAGTGACTGTGTTGGCAGGGAGAAGTAATAATAGGTTTGAAAGCTTTTCAATCAGCAATAAATAATGCCAAGAAAAGAACGTAAGCCCATTGCTTTTTGCATGATTTGTAGAGGTTGACAGTTCACCTCTTCTCGTGTTCCACTTCTAAATACTTTTGATTGGCCCAGATTCATCCACAAAGGCAGAACCAAATGAGCTCTAATTGCCGTCTTCTCCAATAGGCAGAAATTGTTCTCAGGTGTTCACCTCTCTCTTTTCTCTCTCCTTTCCTCCTGCTCTGATCGAGATTTAACTTCTTCCGACTTTATGGGTTCAGCGGTTGTAATGCTGGATGAACTGGAACTGAACAGGTAACATTGAAGCCGACCCAGAGGGCGCACTGTATTCCTACTGAGAAGCGTGGCTCATTCACCTGAGTGCCAGCGTGCAGGACTGGCCCCGTTCACTTGGCTAGTGCCCAAGGCAGAACAGTACGAGGTGCTCTTTTGCCAATCAAGGGCAGCGCAGTCCAGGGGAGTGGAGTTATTTTGATCCATGACTTGCAAGCACCTTTCCACACCAAATCCCAAATAGGAAAAAAGAAACATGCACTAGAATAATAGAGTCATAGAATAATGCAGTTGAAGGGGCCGAGAGGAATATTGAGACCATCTCCCTGCTCAAGGCTAGCATCCAAATGAATGCCAACAGATTAATTTGTTGTCAGTATGGCCGTCTCACCTTGCTTGTTTTACTCCCAGTTTACTTGAAAACCACACTGCTGTGTTCTAAGTTAGACGGATGAAGTTTAAACCTTTATGTTTCCCTTTTCTTTGGGAAAAATACACTGAAGAGGCACAAGAATTTACAACTTGCATATCAATGTTAAGGAAATGTTTTGCTTTATTTCTTGCTGAATTCAGTATTATGGGTTAAATTCAGTTGTTTGCGTGAATTGGTATAGACATGCTAGGCAAAATTCTGCTGGGAATTTACATGGGCATAGATGTAGTTCTTTAAACTGAAGCAGCAGATTCCTGCCAATTGACAAGTTGCCATTTATATAGCTGGTTTATTTATTTTTGAGTATTATACTACCCATTGAACCAAAGGTCTACTTTGGGTGGTTTGCAATATAACAAAAGAGAAGTTATAAACAACAAACAATAACAAATAAAATGCAAATTGATCAAACTTGAAATTAAACATAAAAATAAAATACCTATAGTCAATTTCAGTATTAGCAATGTAAGAGTATATTGTGCAAATAGATTAAAACCAAATTATACATAACAAGAGGGGGAGAAAAGATTTTTGGGCATTAGAAGGATTAAGATTAAGGTTCCGGGAAAGCTATCTTAAAGAGATACATTGTCAACTGGCTTTTGAAGATCTTAAGGTCAAGCTTATATCTGGGGGCAGTTTATTCCGATGAGGAACAATTACTGAAAAGGCCCAGTTTCTTGTTTATGTTTTGGGGGTTTTTTTTCCAGGCATGGCAAATCACAGGACCGACATATGACTAGCAATGTGAGTGGCAGTTAGCTGGTCAATAGCAATTTCCTCTGTGACTGAACCAATTCTGCTTATACCACTGTAAATTCCTTATAGGATTCTGGCCACTGAACCAATGGATTTGCCAAAGTATAGACTTGACATGTCACATCCATGCAATGAATCTACTCTACATAATGATAACTAACTAACCAACTAACTAAATAAATAAATGATTTAAGCATTGTTTTTCCTGAGATCCATAAATCCATAATCGGAATTAGGGAGGTATTCATTCATTCATTCATTCATTCATTCATTCATTCATTCATTGGGTTTATATTCCACCCATCTAGTGACAAGCTACTACTCTATCTGGCTACCAAAATAACACAAAGTTACAAGCAGATTTAAAACAATAAATATACAAAAGCAAGAGAGCCCAGCCTCCTCTTCCTCCTCTTCTTCTTCCTCTTCCTCCTCCTCCTCCTCCTAATCTCCTCTCTGACAGGCATCACTAAATCTCAAGATGGGAAAATTAAGACTGAGTATTTGTAGGATGCATGTACAAGTGGAAAAGCTCTCGAAGTGGCCTACATATAAATATAAAGGATAGAAGTGAGCCCTTATCCTTAGGCTCACATATTTTAAAAAGGGATGACACAAAAGGAAAGGAAATGAGGAGGGCAAAGGAAACACAGCATCACTCATAAAGTGTTTCTGTCTTACACAGTGTTGTGGTTGTTATATTCATTTATACAGTAGGACTCCCATATCTGTGGGGGATTGGTTCTTGCCCCCCCCCATGTGCGCAAGGATACTGAAAATGCAGATAATGGGAAACACTACATATATAGAATAGTAAAGGGGGAAAATAGTTGTTGTGAGTTTTTCGGGCTGTTTGGCCATGTTCTGGAAGTTTTTCTTCCTGACGTTTCACCAGACTCTGTGACTGGCATAGAGCACAGAGAGAAACTCCTAATTCCCTGAGCTCCTTGCCCTCTGAACATGCCAGCCACAGAGTCTGGCGAAATGTCAGAAAGAACTTCCAGAACACGGCCAAACAGCCTGAAAAACTCACAACAGCTATTGGATTCCGGCCATGGAAGTCTTCGAGAATACAAAGGGGGGAAATCTCAGAAAAGATACCATGCTTTGTATAATATTTTCAGACACAGGGGTCCTAATGTACTGGGTAATAATGAAGCTATGAAGTGTTCTTCTTGTTGTCGTTCAGTCGTGTCCGACTCTTCGTGACCCCATGGACCAGAGCTCGCCAGGCCTAATACCATCAAATAACTGTTCTAATGCTATCAAATAACTGTTGCAACCGTGGCTGTATATTGCAATGTACATGACTTTTAAGAGAATAATAGTCATGATTCCTGTCTTCATTGGATCCCAGGGTCATTTAGGAAAGTGATCCCCCACCCCACCCCCCCCATCACACACATACCTTCATTTTTCCTTTTAGGACATGTGAGAAGGTTTTGAAACTCGAAGATCCAAACAGCTTAGAAGACGACATGGGTGTGATCGTGCTGGAGCTAAAGCTCACGGTGAAACAGGGAGATGTGAAAAGAAATGTAAGCTGTCTAAGAAACCATTTTATAAGCAAACAAAACTTCTCTAGCAAATTTGTGCCCACAGTGCGTGAAAGAAGGGAAGAGACCTACTCTCTGTGGCAGGGCAACAGTGTTAGACAGTATTTGCACAATAGATCCAGGAGGGTCCACGCGGAGAAGGGTCATAGCAGCATGGTGGAGCTCATTCGTGAATTGTAGAAGATCTTGGCTTCTGTTTCTGGCATTTCTAGGTGGAGCTGCAAAGGACCACTGCCAGTTAACAGAGATTAACGAGGAAATGATCCAGTTGCTCTGTTGGCAGTAGCGTAGGAGTCACTATTTTGGGATAGAGTCACCCAGTCAGCATAGTCCCACAGCAGTCTGAGCTTCAGTCCCCACCCCACCCCCCAAATGTATCCCCACCAATAGAGTTCCAACCTCCCATTCTACCTAGGCTGTTCTTTTAAGCTCATGGCTTCAAGGACTTCTCCAAAAACAACTCCAGATCTTAGAAACCTCCCTTTGGAAAGAAACCTGTCTTCCTCAGAGTCTATGCTTGGTCACTAACAATCCCAACCCTCCTTGTCTCTTGTTTCCTTCCCTCTCTCGGATGCTCTGTATTACATGGACGCTGGCCTGGTGCACAGAAATGGGTGAACCGAAGAAAACGCTCGACACCAAAGGTAGCTTGTGTTCTACTCTTCTGTGTATGCTCTCCCAACCCACCCCCTGTCTTTCAGCCCACTAAATAGTTCAGGATTTAGATAAACTCTGGAAGTACAAGGATGAGAGATGGGCATGAACCAAGAAAATAGTGGTTCATGATGATTTGTGGCTCGTCACTCTTCATGAGCCACAAACTTTTATGAACTTTTGATAAAACAAGCCATTTTGTGGTTCGTGCTATTGGATCCCTGCCCCCCACCAGAAACTGCTTTTTAGATATCTGTCCCCCCTCGTGACGGCCAAGACCCTGCCTCAAGTTCCCTTTTATGAGCCACTAATTTAATTTTTTGATATGACAGCTGCTGAAGAGCAGATGCCAGTGGGGACCTGATTTGGGAGGGTATAAGTCAGATGTTTCCAACCCATTTGTTGCCAAATTTGTGGCTGGGGGGGGTGGAATGGCATGGGGAGGAGAGTCAGCTGGAGGCTGGGATCACACTTGATGTCTCTTACTCATGCGAGGGCCATTCCACCACTCCCTGATACCCTTAATGTCATGAACTATGAAACAGTTCTTTTCATCAGAAAGTTAATGAAAGTTTGTGGCTTGTGAATAGTGACAAATTAGGCACCAGTATGACCTGTCATTTTCCCAATTTATGCCCATTTCTGTTTGGAATCAATGATTATGTTGTTTACCCCTCTGTATTGTTTGCATCTCCCCCCTTTTTGTGCCTCTTGCTGGGCCCTTTGCCTTTAATTTGTATACCAAGTGATTTATTGATCATTCATTGATGTGATAGAATCATAGAGTTGGAAGAGACCTGAAGGGCCATCCAGTCCAACCCCCTACCATGCAGGAACCCCATCACAATATTTCTGACAGATGGCCATCCAGCCTCTGCTTAAAAACCTCCAAAGAAGGAAACTCCACCACCCTCCGTGGAAGCATATTCCACTGCCGAACAGCTCTGTCATGAAGCTCTTCCTAATGTTTAAATTGAATCTCTTTTCCTGTAGTTTGAAACCATTGCCCTGAGCCCTAGTCTCTGAAGCCATGGAAAACAAACCAGTCCCTTCTTCATTGTGACATCCTTTCAAATATTTAAACATAGCTATCATATCCCCTCTCAGCCTTCTTTTTGTTAGGCTAAACATTCCCAGCTCCCTAAGCTGCTCCTTGTAAGACTTTTCTTGCTATTGTCTGCTTATGATTTTAACTATTGTTGATTTGATGCCCTATGTTAACCACCTAGAGTTCCTATAAGAAAACTGGCACAATATAGGAATGCAAAAATAAATAAATAAATAAATAAATAAATAAATAAATAAATAAATAAATAAATAAATAAATAAATGCTTGGGTGCTCGTGCATGTCAATAGTTTTCCAGAAGAATTTGCAAGTGTTTCTCACAGTGGCAAAAAAACTAGTATCTGCATGTCTGTTTGTTTTTCAAGTTTAATTTTTAAAAAATGTTTTGCTTCTTGGTTCGTTTCATGCCCATCTTGATCGAAAACCATTTTCTTAGACTCATGGTCTTCCAAGAGGTGGTCTAGGCCTTTTAGGTGGCAAGGAGACCCTTTCCAATGTTAAAAACACACACTAACATTTTTTATAATTTTCTACCTGAAAGTAATTGTGGTAGGGCAAGTCTTCCTCCCAAAGTGCGATCAGGCAGACACATCGCTTGGATTTTGGTCTGCTTTTGACACAGTCCAGCACAAAGCATATTTTCCAGCAATGTATATTTTCCCCTTACATTTCCCCTTGATGGCCCCCAAAAGCAACAGAATTCTTGTGAATCAGAAAGTCAGGCTTCTTGTATGCCTGGGTAGACTTTTTAAAGACAATGTTCTATTCCCATTTGCTCTACAGCAGCACAGCAGCAGCACCTACTGGTAGACCGTAAGCTTTGCAAGGGTTTTCATGGAAAGCCTGAATCCAGAAATGGGAAACTGACCTACCTAGAGAGTATCTCCCAGACAAAAGTGACAAAAAGTAATCATGCAGGGCATGAGTAAAGTGGATTGAGGGACGCTCTTCTCCCTTTCACAAAATACCAGAACTAGGGGACATCCACTCAAATTGAGGGCTGGGAGATTAAGAACAGACAAAAGAAAATATTTTTTTCACCCAGCGCGTTGTTAGTCTGTGGAACTTCCTGCCATAGGAGGTGGTGATGGCATCTGGTCTGGATGCCTTCAAAAGGGGATTGGACAGATTCCTGGAGGAAAAGTCCATCACAGGTTACAAACCATGATGGAGTCATCTCCAGGCTTAAATAGCAGGGTACTTCACGTGCCAGATTCAGGGGAGTGGTATCAGGAGACAGATATCTAGTCTCGTGCGCTCCCAGACATATTTGGTGGGGCCACTGTGAGATACAGGAAGCTGGACTAGATGGGCCTTTGGCTTGATCCAGCATGGGTCTTCTTATGTTCTTATGTTCTTATAACTTTATCTGTCTATGCTTGAGTGACACGGCAAAAATATGAGAAAATTGAAAGCAGTCTACTTTTAAAAAAAAGCTTGACCAGAAGAAAGGAATGATAAACCACTTCTATGTATTCTTGATCTGGAAAACCCTGGAAAAGGTGTGCATACATTGGAATTGACTTGATGGCAGATGGTAATGATGATATCTAGAATGGTGCTGGAAAGAGGCTTAATACTAGCTGTTATAATCTTGCATTTCTAAATGTGTTTGTTGCATTCAGATTCTGCCTTATAGCCAAATGTAGCACTAAAGAAAGCCAACAACAATAAAGGAGAAGACAAAGATCTTGATTTTAAAATTGTAGCAAAACCAATTGATTTAGACTAGAACACTCAGCCAGTTAGATCCTCAACTTGCTAGTAGTTATTCCAAAGGCTGGACTGAAAGGTGGAAAGATGATGAAGAAGGGGAAAAAATTAGCCAGCTACAGAAGGGAATCTCTGGGATTTGAAATGGTCACCAAGACGTGAGTGGGAAGGTGGTAGGGCTGAACATCTGCTGAAGATCAAAAAGTAGGGCATGCTGAGATGAAAGAATCATAGAATCATAGAGTTGGAAGAGACCTCATGGGCCCTCTAGTCCAACCCCCTGCCATGCAGGAACCCCCATCACAGTACAGTACTCCCAATATATAGCCATCCAGGCTCTGCTTAAAAACATCCAAAGAAGAGACTCCACCACCCTCCGTGGCAGCATATTCCACTGCTGAATAGCTCTAACTGTCATGAAGTTCTTCCTAATGTTCAAATGGAATCTCTTTTCCTGTAGTTTGAAACCATTGCCCCGAGTCCTAGTCTCTGAAGCTATGGAAAACAAACCTGTTCTCTCTTCAATATGACATCCTTTCAAATATTTGAACATAGCTATCATATCCCCCCTCAGCCTTCTTTTAGAAAGGCTAAACATTCCCACTTCCCTAAGCCGTTCCTCATAAGACATTTCCTCCAGATCCTCCACCATCCTGGTCGCCCTCCTCTGCACCTGCTCGAGGTTGTCAACATCCTTAGCTGCTGCTATTGATCCACATTGGTTCTCCATTCCTCTTGACTGTTCTGCTTTCTTCTGTCAGCATCACAGTTTCAGTTTTGCTCTCTCCTGTTTGCAAGGCCTGCCTTCAGAGGTCCCTTGAAATAAATCCAGACTCTGCCAGTCACCGTTTCAAACAAACCTACACCCCTTGTCTTGGTTGACCCCACCACCACCACCTCTTTTGTCATCGCTGTGCATTTTTAACAACTGAAGATAACACTTGAAGTCAGCTTGGTGGAGTTCCTTGGTTGCTGACTCTCTGGAAGTTGGGTCATGGCAACTGGACTTCTTTACTTGGGAGGTTAAAACGTTTTGCTATACATCCAAGCAGCTTCATCAGTCTGAAGATATTTAGTGGCAAGGCCTCCAATTTATGGCCTCACCTTGATTTCACATCACCCTGGTCTGAAAAGGCTCCTTCTGTGGATAATGGCTGGAATAGGCTCGTTGCCGTGACTCATCTTCCAGATATCCTCACTTGGATGACTGAGAATCTCCACAGACATCTTGGTGGCTCAGGTTCAGGCATTCTGCTATTCTTTCCACTCCTGCAGCTGCTTCCATTCCCCCAAGAAAATGTGAAGGTAGGCACCAGAGGGAGACGAGAATCCGTACTTTACAAGTGGAGGTTGAGATAGGAACAAACCTGTAAATTGTTTTGTCTTTTCTGTTGCTGTCACTAGAGGGTAGGAGAGTTGCAGCATTTCCAGTACAAGCCCAGGCCCCAGAGTCCTCCGGAGGAAAGAAAAAAGTGGTGGGGTGTGTGTGTGTGGTGGGGGGAGAGACGTCTTTGACCATCCGAGAGGCAGTAAAGAATTTCCCAGAAAGACTATTTGGGCAGCTCTTGACAAAGCAGTATTTCCTAGTTTATTGATTCTGCTGCCACAGTAAAACGCTGGCATTGTACATCAATAACTATCTTTAGTTAGGATGCACCAGGCTGTGGAAACAAGTCCGAGGTCTCTTTTTCTCTCCACTCCTCCTCCTCCTCCTCCTCTTCTTCTTCTAAATGTAATAGAACATAAAGCCTGCAGAGGAAAATTGTGTGCTAGGGGAATAAGGGGATCTCGGAGAGGCAGGAGAGGTGATGGAAGAATGGTCAGGAGGAGTGCGATGGGGCAGAAGATATGTGGATGGACTGGATTAACAGACCAGGAAGAAATGAAATGCTCGCACTCTAATGGATCTCTGTATGTGCTGCTACTGTATTCTCGCCTTCTCTGCTCCCCTTTACCGGCAGAGTATCGACGGCAGGAAAGACCTCTCAATATGAATTCCTTGCTTATGGACACTGGCTCATTGGTCCCTTTCTAAATCATTGAAAGTTGTGTCCCTTTTCAGAAACAAACAGGAAATACAGTCCCCTCATTAAGGGCTGGCTGGATGCTCAGTGGTTTACATATCTGGCCACGGAGGCAAATATTGGGAGTTCAATTCCCCATTGGGAATCCCAGATGTGTGGCCTTGGATAACCTGCACAGTCCCAGGGCAACCCTAGAAAATGGGAGGGATAAACTGCTTCGAAGTATTCTCAACCTGGATCACCCTGCATAGGATCAGCATAAGTCAGAACTGACTCAGCAGGATATGATGATAATGATTGAATGAGTATGCACAAAAATTCATCTTGCCAGCACAAAAATTAATAAACTAATGCATGTAAAGTGTTATTTGTAGGACAAATTTGTGCAAAAAGATGCTGGTGGCTGCTTTGTTGTATGGATTTTTGTGTGATTAGGAGGACCAGAAAGCTTGTTCATGTATTTTTCAATTATCAGTCCGTCTTCTCTGCTTGTTCTGTGTGTGCATGTACATGTGTGCCCACAAGTGCATTGCTTCTTGGGGTAAAGACACTTGTATTTTGCAAAGATGTGTGCAAACCATGGAGACCTGGAGTAGGATAAAAATGGTGTCCTTCTGTCTTTCTGGAGAGATTGGGGGAGTAACTTGTAGAGCTTAAAATTTCCTCGTTCAAGTGCCTTGTTCAGTTGAGGAAGCCTACCCTGGCCAAAAAATAAAAATAAAAATTAATGGGTATTTCTTATGTCTCTACTACCTACTGACTACTGGTATAGCTGCAGGAGCTCATAGAATCATAGAGTTGGAAGAGACCTCTAGGGCCATCTAGTCCAACCCCCTGCCATGCAGGAACCCCCATCACAATATTTCCAACAGATGGCCATCCAGCCTCTGCTTAACAACCTCCAAAGAAGGAGATTCCACCACCCTCCGTGGCATCATATTTCATTGCCGAACAGCTCTAACTGTCATGAAGTTCTTCCTAATGTTCAAATGGAATCTTTTCCTGTAGTTTGAAACCATTGCCCCGAGTCCTAGTCTCTGAAGCCATGGAAAACAAACCAGTCCCTTCTTCAATGTGACATGTTTTCAAATATTTAAACATAGCTATCATATCCCCTCTCAGCCTTCTTTTTGTAAGGCTAAACATTCCCAGTTCCCTAAGCTGTTCCTCTTAAGACATTTCCTCCAGACCCTCAATCATACTGGTCGCCCTCCTCTGCACCTGCTCGAGGTTGTCAACATCCTTTTTAAATTGAGACGCAGAGAACTGGACACAGTACTCCAGGTGGGGTCTTACCTGAGCAGAATAGAGTGGAACTATCACTTCCCTTTATCTAGACATGATGCTTCTGTTGATGCAACCAAGAATTGCATTGGCTTTCTTGGCTGCCGCATCACACTGCCGACTCATGTTCAATTTTTGGTCATTTTCTTCTCTTCCAGGTACCTTCATAAATTATATAGATTTTTTTTTTTGCCCAGTTTTTTGTGGAGGGCATCCAGACGCTGAATCACGGCAAGCGTACTTCTTTTCTTGTGAGGTTTAAATGTTTCACTACTCATCCAAGTAGCTTTGTCAGTCTGAGGAACCTTAATATGAGGCCTCCAATTTATAGTTCACTTTGCTTTCATGCCACCTTGGTCAGTATAGGCTCAATAGATGGACAGTGGCCTGAATAGGCTTGTTGGGTGGACAACGGCATGGGGTGTGTGAACGTCTCATCTATTAAATCATTCCCAACACCCATTAAGTATGAGTCGTTAGTTGTGGTCTTGCTGGTGGAGGTGAGAAGTGCTTCTGATTTGTCTTGAGATTGATGCAAGGGCAGCGTGATAAGTAGTGGATTGTGCCTGAGTCCCCCACCTCTGTTCTTGCAAGAAAAGAAGTCTGGTTGCCAAGACTGAGTTTATAGATAAAACCACCTGGATGAATGCCATTCATTACAAAAAGGATATGCAGCCACCCTTGTGGAGACCTACAGTGCCGAGATCAAACTTCTGTTAGGCAGCAGATTGGTATACCATCCTCCTCCTTCTTTACCGACCCCCCCCCTCCACAAAAAAGACACACCAGGCTGATGACCTCCAAAGTACTGAGGGATTCTGCCCAGTTGCTGTTTTTGAAACCAGTCCAGTTTGGTTGATTTTTGTCCTTGAAATGGGATAAGGTGGGTCAAAGACATGGACTTTTTTTGTTCCTTGCTTCCGGCCGGCCCCAGGGACAGGACAGTGTGAATGATGGAGTGACTCCCTTGTGCATTGTACTGGAACTTGGGCAAAGTTGTAGGATCAGTATATGTAGGGCTAGTTATGAGTTCTTTATCACAGAGCTTGGGGAAAGTTGATTTTGGAATTACAGTTCCTAACATCCTCCAGGCATCCTGGCTACCAGGAATTGGTAGCCCCCCCCCAACCCCCCAAAAAGCAATTATACAGCCTGTGTCCAGGTTTGAATGTTGAGGTCACAGCTAAGCATAAAGCAGTAAAAAATTGCAATTAATTTGGGCCCTGGTCACACTGGCAATGAGAACTGCATTTAATTGTCATTCAAATTAGTTTCAATTTTCTGCAATGATTTCACAGCCAGGATCTGATGGCTGTTGTGGGTGTTTCAGGCTGTTTGGCCATGTTTTAAAAGTTTTTCTTCCTGACATTTCACCAGAATCTGTGGCCAGCATCTCCAGAAGGCAAGAGCTCAGGGAGCTAGAAGTTCTCCCTGCGCTCTGGAGTATAGAATGAGTGAGATTGTGGGGTTTTAAAGTTGTGGGAAAGGGTAAAACTGTCTTATTCAGGAAAATAGGTGTTAGTCATTGTATTGTGATGTGGTGGGATTAAGAGGTTTCACTGAAATAAGGGACAGCCGATCCATCTCGGTGGTTGATGGGTCTCATTAGCTGTTCCATTGTGTGAAGTGATCACTGGAGCTTGTGGCTGGGTGGGAATCATTGATCTTTTGCAGGCTGTATTTTTCAGTACTGGAAGCCAGGCTTTATTGATTTTAATTCCTCTGCATCACAATGCAGTGACTAACACTTTTTCTCCCCAATAACAAAAGTTTCCTCTTTCCCAAAACTTTAATAACCTAAAATCTCACTCATTCTATACCCCAGAGCACAGAGAGAACTCCTAGTTCCCTGAGCTCCTTGCCATCTGAAGATGCCGGCCACAGAGTCTGGCAAAACATCAGGAAGAAAAACTTCCAGATCACGACCAAACAGCCTGAAAAACCCACAACAGCCAGTTTCAGTTTTATTGTTCACATGATACAAGTGTGAAATAGATTCATAATGGCCACGAAGTGAGATGGTTTTTTTAAAACTGATTAGCAAGAACGTATTAAATTACAGTATTTTTCTATGTACAATATAGGACTCTATTTTTTGTCTAAAATTGTTTGACTAAAAATGAGGACCGTCTTATACACAGAAGTAAGCCAAGGAGAGAACTGCAGTCATTGTGAAGCTATAATTTTGGGTTTGAAAATGGGGGGGAGGGTGTCACCTTATACATGGGGGTGTCTCCTAGATGGAAAAATATACTTTGCTTCAAAAATGATTCAAATGAGTAAATTTCAGCAGTGCAAACCATTTAAAATCACCAGAAAGAAAACCAAATACAAAAGTGGAACAGGTGATACCTTTAGGCTACTAGAAAAATAACAACTGGCCAGCAAGAGCTTATTAAATTACACTATTTTTCTATGTATAGGAGTCTATTTTTGTCTAAAATGGTTTGTCTAAATTTTTTGACTAAAACAATTTTCCAGTCAATGCATGTGAATGAAGCCACAGGTTTAAATACTAGGTGATTTGAGTGTGATTTTCAGAAAGTTTGAAGTGACAAGATTGTACATTGGGATCGCCATGTATGGTTGTGAAAGCGGGAGAGTTTAAAATGTTGAAAGAAACAAAAAAAAGTTTGTTTCGAATGGAGTGCTGTACGGTGCTGTGATTAAGTTAAGATTCTGTTATTTATGGGCTACAGTATTATTTTCATTTGATTCTAGATAACCCCTTCCATTGCTCAGTGGAGAAAGTTTTCATTGGGAAATCCATTTGTTCCTTCAGTCAGTTCATGGGGGATTAATAGCCCCACATACCAGACCAAATAATGTGAATACATTACTCTTAAAATTTGTGAAAGTGACAATGCCAGTGCAAAAATCTAGCTCATTTTGGGCAACAAAAGCCACAACTCTTTAAATGAGCCATTTTCTGATGTTGCCTTCATATCAGCTCTCCTGTTCAGGAGGGAAACTGTTTCACAATTGGACACCCCAGGGGAAAGGGGAGAAGCGTCGGGACCCAGCCAGGCAGTGGGACTGATCCTTCCACTTAGCAGTGCGAAGCAACTGCCTTGGGCACCAGGTGGCAGCAGAAGTTACGCTGCAGTGAATCCTACAAATTTGAACGATTCCCTCCTTTTGGTGAACAAAGAGATGGGTACCCTGTGCCCTCTTCACTCCTCCAATTAGCCTACCCCCCCCAAGCATGAATTTGTCGTATTCTCGATGCTGACAGAAGATTCACTTTCCTTTTGAGCTGACTTTTGTAGATGAGCAGGGCGTGCGTACCCTCTCGTCCCTTCCCATCAAAGTTTGGGGCCAACCTTTTTGAGCAGTCTTAGCTGGAGTAGGTTATTTTCTGTTAAGAGGGCAGGAAGAGGCAGGAGCAGGGAGAAATGCACTGAAATACTTTTTATTCCTTTCTGGGCCAGCGGTTTTCTCGGGGGACTCGTCCTGCGAGGGGCTGGAGGCCGGTGACCTCATTAGAACATTTCATTTCAGGTTTGCTTCTCACAGGTGTTGGGAACCTTGGCTCAGTGGGGTGTCTTCCTTGTGCAGCTGAGCAAACGTGGCGTGCCGAATGAACCAACGCCGCTTGGATGAATAGATTGGCTTCAGGGAGGTGCTGTCGAGGGGCCTGCTGCTTCCCCCCTCCCTCACCCCACCCTTGGATGTGGAAAAGCAAACAAAACTGAGTGCCACCTCGATGTCCGAATGATTAGATAAATTGGCTGAAAAATGGACTTGAGTTGAGGCAAGGCCAGATCCTTCCCTCTCTGGTGTGTATGTGTGGGTGTGCAGGTCTCTGCGGCTACCCTCTGTCCACCCCCTTCCTCAGCCTTCTTTATTTGATTCCGTACTGTCTAGGAATTTCCTTTGGGCAATGTTGTTGTTCTCCTCCAAATGTGCGAGAGCGCTATGGAACTCCGTTGTCACAGGGTCATGAGCCGTAGCGCACAAGTTAGGCTGCCTTTTTTCATCCTCCTTGCCTCTTTCCCACAGGGATCGTGCTGGTACAGAATGGGTTCCTCGCCTAATGAGGAGAGCTAGGGAGGGGGGGGGGAAACCTGCCCTCCTTCAATTGGCATTCTTGCTTTGACCCATCCTTAGCTCTTTCTGGTACCCATGTTGCATCCTTTTAAGTGATGGGTTTTGAAAGATGCTGCTGCATTATTTGGAAATCTTCCTGCTTATTGGGTGGATTTCTTTCCCACATTGTAGGCTTTGTGGTTGTGTTTTTAGGAAACAGCCTTCATGGGAATGAACCAGAACCACTAAAAAAGAAATTAAACATTAGGAGCCTGAAGTGTGAGCTCTACTCTACTGTCCAAACAAAAAACGACCCAAAGATTATATTTGACTCTAACACCACCCTTTGACCACCACAACGAATGTTTTTTTGGGGGAGAACAAATACAAGACTTGTTTTTACATTTTTTTCTCTCAGCTTGTTCTGAGACTCACCTGTTTTCTATTAGGTGGTGGTGGTGGGAGGGGGTAGAACAAGCAAGAAAGATGTGCGGGTGGAGTGAAAACCTCAAGTTACTCTGGTCAAGTTCCTCAATTTCATATTGCTATTCCTATTCTGTCATGTCTCAGTTTATAAGATATTTTGTCTTCTGCCTGGAAAGTTTCCATTTTGGTATGGCAGGCACTTTCCCCAAAACTAATATATATCCATAACACACCTTTGTCCATTTTTTCCGGTGGTGAAGATTATACCTATGCACCTTAGACCATATTAAAGACCACCTGGTAGTGGGGCGGCTAAAAAAATATTGTAAATAAATAAATAAAAGGTGAATCCCATGCACATTCAAACCGTGCACATTTACACTGTGTAATGTGTGCATGGCTGTTGCATTGACAGTATATTATACACTTTGATATATAAACACAGTGTCATGCAAATTATTTTTTGAAACCTACAGCAAGGCTCACATATTACTTTTCCATAGAAAGTTTCATTCCACAAATACTCACCAATTTTGTAATATTGGAAGAAAACAAGTGTCTGGACTGATTTTACCAAATTTTAGAGGGGGAGATTTTATGCATATCCTGCAAAGCATAGATCAAACTGTGATGAGATTCCTTTTGCTTGTTCATGAGAGCATCAAGAACAGCACTTTTTAACAGCTTCATTAATGAAGCAAGTGCTATGGGGATTTCTGTGTACCAAAATGATGCTTTGTATTAAAGCGAAACAAAACAAAACAAAAACTCTGAACCCTTTGTTTTCGTGTTTAAATTTTATTTTTGTTTATTTATTATTTTATTTTATTTTGCAAAGCCACTTTTTTGTGGGGGTGAAAGGGATAAATAGTTCAGTGCAAAACAGAAATGCAAAAAAAGAAAAAGCAGAAAGCAGGTTAAATACTTTTGCAATGCTTCTTTCTAACCTGCAAAAATAAAGTAAGCAAAAATTGCTTCTGAATGGGCACCTGCTGGTTGAAGGGAGACTGGGACGTGCCAAACACCTGTTTGGTCGACAGATGAACTGGCACAAATTGGTGGTTGGTGCCCATCTCTTATCACGAACCGCAAACCTTTGCGAGTGTTCTGACGAAACCAACTGTTTCATGGTTGGTGCAATTAAGGATTTCCAGGCATGGTCGAGCCAACCCTATGTGAGCTAGAGAAGCCAAACTCGAGTTAGTCTTCCACTGACATCCCTGCTTAAATCCTTCCAAATTTGGAAAAGATTGAATTTGGAACATTTGAGTTACACCCCTTCGAAAGTTGGTGCTCCCCAGGAAAGTGGCTGTCTCGAATCATGATCATGAAAAGGATTTCTGTTGCTCATGTGTACTGATTCATGTTGATGAAGTAAAGGTGGTGATAAAGGTGAACTTTAAAGTACAATTAGTGCCTGTGTAGGTCTGTAGATGCTCATGTACTGCTGTTGACCGCTTGTGGAGTAGATAGTGGTCTATTCTTTTGATTATCCCCCCACACACACACACACCTCTTTTACTAGTTTTGAGGGTTCAGTACCTCTAGCACCAGAAACTAGAATGGGAAAACCAAAACAGCATTGAAAACAGTTGGCTACCAAAAGTGCATCATGCAAATTTACCTTTATAAAGGGCTGTTGCTTGGTTTTGCATCTGTCTGTATGGGAGGAGAGAGAATGAAAATAAAAATTGGAATCCCCAAATATCTGTGGTACCTCTTGACTGCCCAATAGGATTGTTAGTAGAGGGCATCCTCCAAAGTCTATATTTCAAAATGGCAAAAGGGAGAGAGATATGCAGAATTTATATCCCCCCCCCCCCGGTAAACCGGGGGTTGGGTAAAAAGGTCAGCATGTCAAACTTTTTAAAGCATGTGTATATGTCTTATTGTGTTTTTCTGGGAACAAGCAAAAACTATGCCCCCCCCCCCCATCCCATTTGCCACCACTCCCATCCTCTGGAAAAAAAAGTGGGGGAGAGAAAGCAAGCAGGACCAGGCTGGGTTTTGAATGGGGTGGGAGGGGAAGGCATTGCTCTGGATTTAAATGCAGTGAGCACCACACATCAAACACGGCTGCGCTGTGCACTAAAATGTTCAAAGTACAGTGGAGATAGATAAAAGGCTTTGATGGGAAGTGGATATTTCCCAGGGACATTGCAAGCAATAATCCAGATGTTCCCCCGTAACACAAATGAGTGTCCGCGGATAGACCAGGAGCGCCCAGCCAAGGCAGGCTTGCTGTAGACCTCGGCCCCTCCGCTCCCATGCTGTTCTGCCATATGGAAGCAATCTCCCAGAGCCTTTTAATGGCCAGCCTCCGATTCCATTTTCACAGGCCTCGCGGAGCTTAAGTGGGCCTGTTTTTATGGACAAGCCAGAAAGAACCCTTTCCAAGACAAACATCCAATTCAAAAAATTAGGACATACCAAGCCGCAAAATTATTTTAGAGCATATTTCACGGAAGCGTGGCCTTTTCTGTTTTTCTCTCTGTCCATTGGCAGATTGCAGGCCTGACCTTTGATCCTTTGTGGACATTTCCCCCCAATTTCGAGAAAGGGAGTAGATGTTTTTTTTTAAAAAAGTGTTTGTGTGTGGGGGGCGGGGGATAAAATAAAAAGGGAAACAGAGTTTGACATAGCTTGCTGCTTTTAGGGAGGGAGGGAAACAAAATCTGCAGGGACTTTGAAGTATGTCCATGGGAATGTTCCTGTTTTTGCTGGTTTGGCATGTGTGAGAGAAAGTTAAAAAAGAACAAAACCAGCATGCAGCTGGAATTATGAATCAAAGCCCCATTTTCCTTTTAAGAATGGAAGTTTTTCACCTTCTACAAGGAAAATCAAGCAATATATGATTGGAAGAAATCCTGTAGTGTTGTATACATGCATGCATTTCTGTGTGGGATCACCAAGGGAGTGTCTTTCTGTCTTCTAACAGCTATTTCTGTTCATTTTATCTGTGAGAAGAAAGTGACGTAATTCAGGGAGCTAGTCAGTCTCCAGGAAAGAAGGGGACTTTAAGTTGCGCCCATCTAGATCTAGCAATACCTCGATTTGATCTTGATTTGAAATGAACACAAATCAATGAATCAATGCATCTACCTACCTACCTACCTACCTACCTACCTACCTACCTACCTACCTA